>JARVLU010000002.1:8043076-8058443 GCA_031762415.1 Simpsonichthys santanae | reverse complement strand
GGTGTCGGATCTGGAGGTGGAACGTTGTCGGATCTGTAGGCGGACCGTTGTCGGATCTGAAAGCGGAACATTCTCGGATGTGTAGGTGGAATGTTGTTGGATCTGTAGGCGGAACATTCTCGGATGTGTAGGTGGAATGTTGTTAGATGTGTAGGCGGAACGTTGTCGGATCTGAAAGCGGAACGTTGTCGGATGTGTAGGCGGAACGTTGTCGTATCTGAAAGTGGAACGTTGTCGTATCTGTAGGCGGAATGTTGTCGGATCTGTAGGCGGAACGTTGTCGGATCTGTAGGCAGAACGTTGTCGGATCTGTAGGCGGAACGTTGTCGGATCTGAAAGCGGAACATTCTCGGATGTGTAGGTGGAACGTTGTCGGATGTGTAGGCGGAACATTGTCGGATCTGAAAGCGGAATGTTGTCGGATCTGTAGGTGGAACATTCTCTGATCTGCAGGCGGAACATTGTCGGATCTGAAAGCGGAACATTGTCGGATCTGTAGGCGGAACGTTGTCGGATCTGTAGGCGGAACATTCTCGGATCTGTAGGTGGAACGTTGTCGGATCTGTTGGCGGAACATTGTCGGATCTGTAGGCGGAACGTTATCAGATCTGTAGGCGGAACATTGTCGGATGTGTAGGCGGAACGTTGTCGGATCTGAAAGCGGAACGTTGTCGGATCTGTAGGCGGAACGTTGTCGGATGTGTAGGCGGAACATTCTCTGATCTGTAGGCGGAACATTTTCTGATCTGAAAGCGGAACATTGTCGGATCTGTAGGCGGAACGTTGTCGGATCTGTAGGCGGAACGTTGTCGGATCTGAAAGCGCAACATTGTTGGATCTGTAGGCGGAACGTTGTCGGACCTGTAGACGGAACGTTGTCAGATCTGTAGAAGGAACATTGTCAGATCTTTGGACGGAACATTGTCTGATCTGTAAATGGAACGTTGTCAGATCTTTGGACGGAACGTTGTCTGATCTGTGGACGGAACGTTGTCAGATCTGTTGGTGTGTGTGGACGTTTCAGGAAGTTGCTGCTTGTTTCTGTCAATGCAGGAACCTTCTTTGTTTTCTCTGTCGGTTCTTCAGAGGCGGTTCTTCCTCAGGTGACAGGAACCACCTTTGACACAGCTGTTCTGCGTGTACCGTTACATCCCTACTAGCTAGTATTGCGCGTTACTCCAGTACCGACAGGTGGAGGGGTGGTGAGCAGTTCGGTTTGGTCGTTCGGCGTGCTCAGTTGTTTAGGGGGGCGGGGCGCCCTGACGTATTACATCATGAAATTAGCATATCATGATTTTTTTTTTTTTGGCCCGGGCAAGCTTTTTTTACCGGTATCGTGAACAATATGATATGGCCCAGCCCTAGTCCTCAGGTGTGTTTTTCTGCAGACTGGCTGAAATGACTGACTGAAGCCTGCAGCAGCATTTTGACCTTTAAAGCTCATCTCTTCCCTGCAGGTGTTACCTACCTGTGCCCTCACCTGTCTCAGGTGTACTGAAGCTGTCAGTGTGTTGTTTGTGTCGGCAGAACGGAGCCAACGCTCCGGCGTCCACTTCTTTCTTCTTCTAGTCTTTTATTTTATCTGTTTTGTTCTTGTAGATGCGACTTCTGTATCAGCAAGCTCTGCAGAACCTTCCGCTGTGTGCCGCCCTGTGGAAAGATGTAATTCACTCTCTGTGACACAACACAACAAATAAACAAACAGCTGTTTACACTCACTCACCTCTGAGTCTGCCCTCAGACAACTGAAACAGCACTTCCTGTTAAAATGGATGAGGGAGGCTTTTCTTCTGGCAGGCCAGCCTGGCTCACAAGTTTGAATAATTAATGAATGATGAACTATGAGTTGTCAATATCTTACCTGCAGGTGATCTGAGCGCACTCAGTTCAGCCAGAGAGGATTTGTTACGTGTTATCTCAGCTCAAAGCAGATGAAACAGTTTTGACTCACCTGTGTGCAGTATGTTTACCTCCCCCTCCCCATGTGTCTTCACCTGTCTGTCCCCCTCCCCCCTTCTTTACAGTGGCTGCTGTTTGAGGCGGCAGAGGGCGGAGCCTCGGAACACCTGAGGCGACTGGTTGATCGCTGTCAGCAGGCGGGGGTCAGCGTGAGTGTCGTGGGGGTCGATCTGTGATCAGACTGATAGTAAAACTAATCTGACTGATTGACGAGGTAAGGCCACGCCCCCACCCCGCTTCCCCCCGCCCCTCCTCTCACAGTGTCTGTAAGTATCAGCTGCTGAGTGCCGCCTTTGCTCTTCATCACCTTCTCTTTAGTTGCTCTCACCTTTCAGTTGGACTCATTTCCCTCCCTTTTTTAATTCACTTGCCTGAGAATGGAGGGGCGGGGCAACTTAACATGCTCCACCCCCCTCAGCTCCTCCTACCACACACGTTTCATGTTTGTCAGAAGAAATCAGGAAGTTTTATTTGTTAAACCGATCAAAGTGAGAAGCGATCAGTATTTGATCAAGTATCTGCGGAGCGCGGCTGCTCGCCAGCATTCTGTTTTCTGATTGGCTGAGT
Organism: Simpsonichthys santanae; assembly: GCA_031762415.1. NCBI lineage: Eukaryota > Metazoa > Chordata > Actinopteri > Cyprinodontiformes > Rivulidae > Simpsonichthys > Simpsonichthys santanae. Next base: position 8,055,917 of record JARVLU010000002.1, on the reverse strand, counting down.
GAGTGTGAGACAGACTGCCACGGAGACTGAGGACGCCACAGGACGCCGCCACGCTCAGCCGGACTGCTCAAGTGCAATCTGTTGATACGACGACTAAAGAGACGCTCGTCGCACTGCTGCTGTTTTTCTACATGTCAGATGTTAATAAATTATTTTCTCTAAATATTGAAACAAGTGTTCAGAGTTTTTATTGTTTATTTGAAGACTTTGCTGAGATAAATGAGTGAAATGAGCTGCAGCTTCATAAAAAAAAATAAAAAAAAAATAAAAACATTTTAATGAGGGGAAAAACCTTTAGAGCGTTTAAACAAGAAGACGAAACTTTTAGAAAACTTAACATACAGTATTTGGTTCCTGATGACCTTTGACCCCCCCAGCAGCTGAAGTTCTGACTCACTGGAATAAACTTGACATAAGAAAACATGCTTTATCATTACAGTATTATTTTGTATAAATCACAAAATCAGAGACATTTTTTTTCAGTAATTTCAGGCTCGGTTTGAACAACCAGCTCTGATGAATGGATTTAAACCTCACTCCTGATGATTGTCGTCCCATCTGCCTTCTCAGTAATGATTACAAATGGGCCTTAATCAGGTTAAAATTTTACTTCTGTTATCAAAATGATAAAATAATAATGGCACTATCAAATAAAGAGGCAGCACCTGTCACATTTAATATCTGCAGAGGAATCAGACAGGTGAGTCCTGTCTTCCCATATCTTCTGTCTGATCACATTACAGCCAGCCCATTAAAAGAAGAAAAACCACTGGAAAATGATTTTTGCACATTTGGTTTATGATACTGTATATTGTTTAACCTTATACACGTCGTCTCATTGAGTCACGAGGACTTTCAAACGAGAGACCTGTTTTAGACACAACAAAGTAAAAACAAAAGGCAATTAAAATCAAAAGTTGTTATAAAAACAGTCAAATCAAGGTGCGATAGCAAACAATAAAATACTAAAAACATTTGCATATTTTTTTTTCTATTGACATGAAATGTTGGATCAAATTCCTACTGTCCATCCTTAAAAATTTCCAGATTTTGTTAGTTTTATAACTAAGCACTCAACTACTTCCCAAAAATAAATAAAAAATAAGAGCATAGTGACATTTCAGTTTTTTTTTTTTTTTTTTTTTTTGAATAAATGCAACTCCTGGCTAACATGGTTAGTTTTTTATTGTACTGTTCGTATTTTTAATAAAAAATAAATACTGTAATAAAAAGATTTGGTTACACCCTCCTGAACACTGCCAGTAGGTGGCGGTATGCACATCTGGAGAAAAACGAAGAACAGTGTTTCTGGCTCTTTGTTAATTTATTTCACATTTAGTCACATGTACATACATGCATTGCTTTAAAATGTTTGTCAGAGGACATTATAACGCACGTGGAGATGTTATTTTTAACCATAACAGCAGTTAGCTGCCGGAAGCAGTGTGAATTTACGCATGCGCATTGGCATCTGTTAAAAGCTCAAGGCTTCAACTGGCGGCCCGGGGGGGCCCTCGGGTGAACTCAGTTCGCCCCATCAATGGGTTCGTTTTGAAATAAAACTAGACTTCACCTGAGACTACCGGAAGTAGCTATGCCTATGTGTAGGGGAACGAGTTTACGCATGCGCATGATTGAAAGGGAACGCAAAACATTGTAATGGCACGTAATATATTTTTTTCCGATATGGACCTTACGAGGTTCCGTACCGTTCTATTAAAATTTGTTGAAATTTATATTTTACTGGAATTTTTTTTTTTTTTTTTTTTTGTTAACCGGAAGCTGAGCTGTCAGTTTTGTTTTGGTAACTGCTCGTCACGTGATGCGCCATCGTCACGGAGAGAAGCAACATGGCGGCGGACTCCGTGCTTAAGGTAAAATCATGAAACATTCGTGACGTGCTCAGAGGATAGAACCGGCCGGGTTCGATTCGGTGTATAACCCGGACCTGGTCGACATCAGTGTGGCTGTCCGGTAGATGTATGTCCGCGGGGACATTCGGTTCTCACCGCAGGGTTAGCTGTAGAGCTAACTACCCCACAGCTACTACACCGACACCAGCGGCGGAGGCGGGTCACCGTCAGCCCCTGCTGACATGTCTGACCCGTCTGCGCCTGACTCGTCCCGGGTCTTCGGTGGTCGGTGAGCCGCGGGTCACAGAAGATCTAGGGGGACAGCACGGTCCACAGTACTGATGGACACGAGTAACGGCTGGGGAGAGCCCGGAAACACCGCTGCTGGCACGGCTTCAGGCCGTGTCACTGCCCGGTGCTGCTGCGGTTCTTTTTGTTTCGCCTGGAGTTAACAAAGATCTGATGATGTGCTCAGGTCCTCCCTGTTAAACTGCACTCAGCTGCTGTGTAAAGTTTCTGAGTTGGTTCAGTTCGGTTCCGAGCCCACGGGGTTTAGTTTCTGGACTCTGCTGTTTGACTTTCAGGTGATTTTTGAGCTTGACGGTGTTTTCATCCATCCGAGCGCAGATGAAGGAGGCACGGACCAGGACCTGCTGCTTTCCGGGTCCCTCCGGGTTCTAGACAAGGTAAGAGCCCATCACTGGTGTCACATGACAGCTGCTGTCAACATCCACTGTGTCACGTGGTCCTGTTTGTTGACTAAAGATCAGCGTGTAAATGTCACGTGCCAGCTTTAGCAGTTTTTTTTTTTGATATTCAATAATCAGGCTGATCACTGCAGCTGTCTTCTATACTATATTTTAATTTTCCCTAAAAGTTGATTTTTTTTCCTGAAGTGTACCAATTTCTGATTCTGTATTTATTGACAGCTGATTGATCAGTTGTGTTCTGGGCTTTCCTCATTCTTGGTTCATCTTGCTTGCAGGACGCTGAGATTCTGGTGGATTACCGACCTCTGGAGGACTCCGTGGACCCGTCCAACATGCTGTGCGCAGGACAGGTTGGTTTCTGTCTGCTCGGTGATGTGACGACCCCACAGCTGCCTCAGGTGACATTCATGTGTGTTCTCTGTGGGTTTGATCAGGACTCCAGTTCAGTCATGGAGTGGGCCCAGTCCCCCAGGGAGAAGTCCCAGTCCCACCAGCTGCTGGAGACGCAGCTGAGCTACGAGACCGAGTGGGACATGGTAAACGCCGTGTCCTTCAAGAAGAAGCCCTGCGTCAACGGAGAGGGTGAGTCTGTGAACTTTTTGCTGGTTGACGATGCTCGCTGTGTTGGATCAAAGTGGTTCCGGTCAATAACAGAACTCCAGTACTCCCTCTAGTCTTGACCCAAACTTTATTAATGTTAACTTGAGTTTTAATAGGGACTATTCTGCAGCCTGCAACAGTAAATATGTTTTCTGAGCCCTGCATCTTGTCTCTCAGGCTCTCTGAGTCACAGCCAGGGCAGGAGCCGTTGGGCCTTCTCTGTCAGCATCAACGACATCAAGTCCATCACAGTGAAGGATGAAGGTTGGACCTTCCTCATCATCCAGCTGAAGGAGCCCTCTGCCTCCCTCCCTGCCTTGCACTTCCACCAGGGCGGCAGTAGAGAGTTCCTGGACAGCCTGAGGAGGTTTGCTCTGCTCTCAGAGTGAGTACAGACAAGAACACGCTCATCAGGGGGAGAGCATGGTTCTGACTTCACAAAGCAGAGGATGTGTTTTAAAACTCAGGGGTGGGGTTTAGCCTCTCATTGGGTCTGTTCATACAGCTCGGTGGGATTATACACCATACAGGTGGGGTTTTCGAGCTAGGGGCGTGGTCAGACATCTCATGAAGCGGTGTGGTCAGTCATCTCTAGTTGTGGGATTTTACATCTCTGGGGGGTGGCGGATAAACATTTTAGGTCATGACGGTATATTTTATAGAGTGTAACGAGCGTATGAGAGGACGTTACTGTTTGCTGCTGCTCTCTGCACAAACCTTTGCTGACTGTTAAATGTTTTGTTTACCTCCATCCAGTGGATCACATCCTCTGATTGAGTGACAGGGAGGAAAAACATCCAGAAGCAACTGACAGTTGAACGTGATGTTTGAAGCAGAGACGTGTTTTAGAGTTTCTGCAGAGTCCAGTCATTTATATGCTAATTCATGCGGAGGTGACGCATCTTCTGAGGCAGAGATGAAGAAGTGAGATTACGGTTCAGGACTCGCCGCTGCTGCAGCGCCGATAGCTTTATTAAAGTTCTTATCTGCAGTGAAAGGTTGGATCAGCGGTGCGTGTTTGTACACCTCATGGTGAACAGGCTTTGACCGCGTTCTGTGACGTTTCAGGTCTCCTGACGATGAAACGTGCCTGCTGGTCAGCACTCCAAACAAAGCTCTGTCGCAGTCCTTCGAGAACCTGCTGGACGACAACAACTATGGCCTCGTTCACGTAAGAATAAATAAATAAATAAAAAACACACAATCCTGCCGCTGCAAAACCACTTGCACCTGAGGAAACAAGCGGGTAGGAAATGGAGCTTCTAACAGGACAGGTGGTCTCAGGGCGGGACTTCAGAACCTTATTTTACTGCACAAAGTTCCTGTTGTGAGTTCCATGTTCAGTTACTTCTGTCCTTCACATGTTCAAGAACGCAGATATTTGGGTTTAATTCAGGAGCAGCACGGAGCCACTTCCTGTCAAGAAACCGTTCAGTTTCAGATGCTCTGCTGATGAGTTTTCAGTTGCTAAATTTCTGATTTGTTGCTGAGCCTCAGATCAGTCACCAAGTTTCTAATAAGCTACCAGGACATCAAGTCTCAGATCAAGATTCCAGCCATCACCTAGTGATGTAGGCGCTGACTTTCTAGCTAACTGCAGAGCCTCAGATACTTCGCCAAGTTTCCAACTAGTTGCCTAGTTTCAAATTATTTGTCGAGTTTTCGGTCAGTCACCAAGTTTAGTAGTCAAGAATTTACTTGGATCAGTCACGAGTGTCAGTTGCTGAGGCTTCAATTAGCCACAGAATCTTGGCTCTTTCATTATCAAAATCAGAACGCTTTTACTGTCATTATATGCAAATACAATGAGACTGAGCCACTCCTTTTTCAGTGCAAAACATGCTAAAAAAATACTTAAAATATACAAATGCAACGCAATACTGTATAGATATAATAGCACTATGAAAGTTTAAAAAAAAGTTATTTCACAATTATGTAAATTTGAATATTGCACATTATGGATATTAGTGAGGTACTTAAGAGGCAAGGTGATTGAGCGTATGACACGTCAGTAGTATTGCACAGTAGAAGTCCAGGGGTTTGGGAGGTTAGATTATTAAATCAGTGCATGTGAGAGATCAGAGTGGTAGTGGCTTTCAGGAAAAAACTGTTCTTGAATCTGTTTGTTCTTGTTCTGATGCACTTGTAGCGCTTCACTGAAGAAAAGTAAAACGGTTCTAAACCCGGGTGAGAACTGTTCTTGATGATGCTTTCTGCTCTGTTGAGGCAGCGTGATGTGTAAATGTCCATCAGGGAGGGGAGAGGGCAGCCAATTATCTTGTGCGCTGTCTTGACTACTCTCTGAAGCCTCTCCCCGTCAGCCAGGGTGCAGCTGCCGTACCATACTGAGATACAGTATCAACCTGTGGATTAGCCTCCGAGCCTCGGATCAATGACCGAGTGTTGGATTAGTCAAGCCTCATGCGAGTCACTGAGTTTGAGATCGTTTGCCGAGCCTCGGATCAGTCGGGCCTCTTGGAAATTTGTGGTTTCTTCCTGCAGAAGTTTCGACGCGACCCGTACGTCGCCACGCTCGGCGGCTTCTCCAAGGTCACCAACTACCTTTTTGACGCCCTGCGGGGGACGGAGGAGCAGCAGCAGCGCCCCCCGGAGGAGGTTGCAGACCTGCTAGGTGAAGTCATCCCGGGTCTGGAGATCAACCAGCAGGAGGAACCGGGCTTCGAGGTCATCACCAGGGTGAGGTTCTCCATGTGTTCAGACACAGAGGAGAGGTGTTAACATCTCTGAACAAATCCCTAAATACTCCTCCATCAGAGGGCTGGAAGTTTTATTAATAAATGTTTATAATAAACACAAGTATGTAAACCTACCTTCATAAACTCTGAAACCATTGGAACATGTTTGCCTGTAAGACAAGACTCAGGGATCTCTGTAGGATGATTGGCTCATTTCATACGCAGATCACCGGTCATACCTGTTAAGACTTGAACAGGTGAGTCACAGCGGTCATGTGACACGTTCTGACATTATCTGTGATCCTGACAGATCGACCTGGGAGTGAGGCCTCAGGTGAGCCGTGGCGAGCCACTGACTGCAGACGACTGGAGCAAACACCACGATGCCGAGGGGAGGCTGCAGGGCGTCGAGGAGCTACGGAACAAAATCTTCAAGGGGGCAAGTCGGACCGCTCGCATATAACACGCATATAACACGTATATAACACAATCACACAAATATGACACAAATACAAAATATAACTACCTACAGATTACTTGTTCATATATATATGTTGTGTATATATATATATACTGTATATATATATATATATATATATATATATAATATATCATTTTAAAACCACCCCACACTCTTGCAATATTCTAAACAATGTTTCTAAACACTAAAAGATCACAGACTATCATGATTTCAGTTCCGTCTCCTCTGCTCTTTGCCACATGCAAGCGCTCTTGGCCATGCCCACGCTCTGCACGCTGATCAGCTGTTTCAGCTGCAACAGGAAGTTTAACCTGCAGCAGAGTGGGCTGCACAAAGCTGCAGGTGGTGCTAAATAATTTAAAATAATTTATTTTAAATAAAAATGCCATGCCGATTGTCAGAGTCAGAGAATCTTTATTGTCATTCGCAACGCATGTGGTACGTGTGATGAAACGAGATTGTGTACACAGGGTCCCAGTTACATGCAACAATAAAATGCAAAAGAAAACATTACTAAGATCTAAGATGTGAACTAAGAAAAAGTGTGGTTCATCCATCAATCAGCCAATCGTGTCATGTCCAATCTTATTTTGAAAATCCACAATAGAGCGAGTCTGCGATAATCGACCCGTGAAGTAGCGAGGGACTACTGTACTGGAATTTAAAACACAATGTCATACACTCAAAGTAGTAGTTGATTTAGCAATAGTAGTGTTCGCTGTGGCAGTAGAAGCATCAGCAAGTATTCATAGTACATGGAAGAAAGTTTTAATGAGTACATTTTTGAAAGATCTGTAGTTCTCAATGCATTTAAAAAAATTTTTTTAAATAAAGTTTATGTTTAGTAAAATACTAAAGTTACAAAAAACACAAGTCATAGCACTCATCTCAAGTTCAAGTCAACTTTATTGTCGTTTATGTACTCAGGGTCCCAGTTACGCTAAAAAATAAATAAATAAAAAAAAGCAAAATATAAAGTATAAAAAGAATCAGTAAAGAAGGATCTAAGATATACAGTACACTGATATGCTCTAAACAAACACCAAACGGTATGCTAAAACATTCCTGAACGAACGTAATGTTTTGATATATGTAATTGAACAAACTACAAAGAAGTTTTTAAAAAGGTAAACAATGGTGTGAATGCTGACTCAGCATTTACACCGTCCAGTCTACTCGTGCTTTAATGATGCTGTGACGGTGTTTTGTTCAGTAAAATCTCGCTGGGCTGCGACTGGGACTTTTTTCTTGCTGGCGTTCGGACTCATTGTTTTTCCTATTTTACCTGAATGTACAAAAATCCTGGTTCAGGAATCCTGAGTTAACGAGGTAAAAACGGGTTCTCTTAAAGAAACCAGGGTTAAATTGAACCTGTTTCATCATACAGCCTCCAGGTGTGGGTCTGTACAGTCGGACTGAAGTCATGTGACACGTGTTTTCGTCGTTACCTGCAGGGCCTTTGTCACGCCGTGAGGAAAGAAGCCTGGAAGTTCCTGTTGGGATATTTTCCTTGGAGCAGCACGTCGGAGGACAGGAAGAGTCTGCAGAGAGCCAAAACGTGCGCCATTTACATCACACACCCACACAACCGATGATGAAATGATATAATTAGAGATATCGTGGGACGGTTGCCATGGTGACCGTGTTATTTATCTCCTCAGAGATGAATACTTCAGGATGAAGCTGCAGTGGAAGTCAGTGAGTGAGGACCAGGAGAGGAGGAACTCCAGACTGAGGGACTACAGGAGTCTGATCGGTGAGAAGGAACCCAGTGTCTTCCTCAGCTCAACACAAACATCCTGACCTCTGACACCAACAACAAAATAATTTTTATCTTCGTTTCCATTAGAGAAGCCCCTGAATGTTAAACGTCCCTGGATTTCTGTCTCTGATTGATAACTGACCTTTACCCTCCAACAGCAGTTTGATTATTCCTGATCTTTAAACTCCAGCAGCATTTTGCTAGTTCCTGACCTTTAATCTCCAGCAAGTTGTATGATTCCTGACCTTTAACCTCAAGCAGCAATTTGATGGTTCCTGACCTTTACCCTCCAACATCAGTTTGATAGTCCCTGACCTTTAATCTCAATCAGCTGTTTGATGATTCCTGACCCTTAAACTCCAGCAGCAGTTTGATTGTTCCTGAATGCTGACCTTTAACCTCAGCAGCATTTTGGTGGTTCTTGACCTTTACCCTCCTGCCCGCTTCCAGTTTTTTTAAAGACGGACATTTTTAGCTCAAGCAGAAAGATGCTGTACAAGTCATGTTCTAAATGATGTCACTCGTGTTCTGGTTCTGGTTTCAGAGAAAGACGTGAACAGAACGGATCGAACGAACCGGTTCTATGAAGGCCTGAACAACCCGAGTCTGACCCTGCTGCACGACATCTTGATGACCTACTGCATGTACGACTTTGACCTGGGTGAGCGCATTTCTTCTTGAGGAACACGGTGTAGAACTTGGCTGAAAAACAGCTGATGGTTCTGGATCCACAACAAATGTTGATTTGATAGAATTTCAGATTTTATCAACAGGCAGATGGTGGTCCAGACTCGCTGCTGGTACTGTCAGATTCTGTTCCCGTTCAGTGGTGGTTCTTCTGACTTCTCCTCCTGCGGATCTGACCTTTGCCCCCTCAGGTTACGTTCAGGGGATGAGTGACCTGCTGTCTCCAATTCTCTTCGTCATGGAGAACGAGGTCGATGCGTTCTGGTGTTTCGTGTCCTTCATGGACCAGATGGTGAGAATCAGAACCGGGTTTATTTTAGGTTCTGACTGTCATGGTTCTGTGGTCAAGTGACTGTGTTTGTCTTGCAGCACCAGAACTTCGAGGAGCAGATGCAGGGCATGAAGACCCAGCTGATCCAGCTCAGCACTCTGCTCCGACTGCTCGACTTGGCCTTCTGGAACTACCTGGGTACGGCACACCAGGTTACATCTCTCCTGTCGGGTCAGAACTCCTGGAATGGACCGGTCACGTGTGAAGTGTTCTGTTTGTGTTTCAGAGTCTCAGGAGTCGGGTTATCTGTACTTCTGCTTCCGGTGGCTGCTGATCCGATTCAAGAGGGAGCTGAACTTCCAGGATGTCCTGCGGCTCTGGGAGGTTCGTTTGGGTTCTGTTCAGATGATTCGTTTATGCCTCTAAAGTCTCGGGTTTGGTTCTGAAATGTATCAACTTGGCTCTGATCCAAGTTCTGGAACAGCTCGGTTCAGTCTGGAGGTGACATGAAGCTGTTCATGGGGACTGTCTCAGTTTGGTAGCTGTGTTCAGTTCTGGTTCCTGTTGATGTGACCTGTGGACTCCTCCTCCTCTCAGGTGATGTGGACCGGGCTGCCCTGTCAGAACTTCCACCTGCTGATCTGCTGTGCCATCCTGGACTCTGAGAAGCAGAAGATCATGGAGGAGAACTATGGCTTCAACGAAATCCTGAAGGTAACCAGGTCTCTGAATGACCTCTGATCCAGAGTGACTTGGTCTCTGAATGACCTCTGACCCTGACTGACACGGTCTCTCAATGACCTCTGACCCTGACTGGCATGGTCTCTCAATGACCTCTGATCCAGACTGGCACGGTCTCTGAATGACCTCTGGCCCAATGTAACCTAGTCTCTCAATGACCTCTGACCCTGATGCACTGTCTCTCAATGACCTCTGACCCTGACGCACTGTCTCTCAATGATCTCTGGTCCAGAGTGACCCAGTTTCTGATCTTTAGGATGAATAATGTCTAAATTTCATGTTTGTTCTTTGATAACTGACATTTTATTGTCCATCAAACAGGAAGTCCTCCTGACTTATCTAAACATGGTTTCAGTCTAGTCCTCAGAACCAGGTCCATCTCACATGTTTTGTCTGGGTGCCTGTTTGTGTTTCAGCACATCAACGAGCTCTCCATGAAACTCGACATCGAGGAGATTCTGCAGAAAGCTGAAGGCATCTTCCTGCAGATCAGAAGCTGCAAGGTGCGTTCACTGAACTTATCACATGGCTGATCGATTACGTTTGAAGACCCAGTTTTTGACCCGGTTCTTCTCTGCAGGACTTGCCTCGCTCCGTCAGCACCATCCTGGGTTTGAGCACCGAGTGCCACGGTTCCAGCCCGATGGATCCTGGATCAGCTGCAACACTTTGTCCCGCTCAGCGGCAGGAAGTCTGCTCCAATGGACTCTGCAGAGAAAACGCACCTCGGAACGGCTGCAGAGCAGAATTCACATCGTAGTGACCCGCCGGGTCCTGTGGGTGGGGGGTGGGTGGGGGTAGCATTGCCTTGACGACTGAGCAGGAGGAAGAGGAGGATGTACAAATGATGAAAAGATACTGAAATTCTTATTTTTCTAACTTCTTATAACTATCCTGAAGTTTTCTAAAGCCATGAACTGCAGGTCAAACAGGAAGTGATGTAGAGCTCACCTGGACAAACAGGAAGTGATGTAGAGCTCACCTGGACAAACAGGAAGTGATGTAGGGCTCACCTGGACGAACAGGAAGTGATGTAGAGCTCACCTGGACGAACAGGAAGTGATGTAGAGCTCACCTGGACGAACAGGAAGTGATGTAGAGCTCACCTGCTCTCACCTTCACACATTTTCTGCCAATCAGAGCTGCAGTTCAGAATCTGTTTGAAAGTCTGATCTTCAGTTTCCTCCCTGCAGGCGGCAGCTCACACACTTCTGCTGCAGCTGATCAATATTTCTATCATCGATCAGCTGATTTTCCCTTTTTTTTTTTTTTTTTTGTACCAGTAAAATGTAAAAAGGCCAAAGTGACATCCTTAAATCTCTAAGTTTGTACAGATTGTGCTACTTTCATTAAAACGCTGCCAATGAAGCTTCTCGTCCTGTTTGGGGGGTTGAACGTAGACGTTCCGGGTGCTTCTGTCTCTGATCGATCAAAAACCCGATCACTGGTCAATCGTTCAGGAAGAACCTTGGTTCGGACCTGACTGGCTGGATCTCTGCTGCCTGAGGTGGTGAAGAACGTCGTCTCAGGACGATCGGAGCAGACGTGACGGGCAGCTCAGACGCTCCCGTCTGTCAGAGGTACAAACGTTCGATTTATTTGAAACGTTTTCAGAGTGGAGTAAATAAACAACAAACAACTTGAAAAGTTTTTACAAACAAGTTTGTCTTTATTGATCCACACAGTATATGCATACACCCACTGATGTTTGGTTAGACGTCCCTCAGCAGGTGTCTCCTGGACCTCCAGGCTTTTTGTCTAAATCAAGTTTTTTTTGTTCTTGTTTTTCTTTTTTCATTAATTCAAACTTTATTTAAACAGGTTGGTCTCATTGAGCCTCGAGGACTCACTTAAAAGAGAGACCTGTTCTTCTTCTTCTGCTTCTTGTTCTGCTGCTTCTTCTGCTTATCCTCCTCCTTTAGTTCACAGGTTTTCCAACAGGTTGAGGTTTTTGGAAGACCATCCCAGAAGCTTTACGATGACGTGATTCATCCAATCAGGAACCAGTTCTGATGTGTGGGATCTTTGTCCCGTTGGACTCAGTTGTCCAAGTTTCAACCGTCCAGCAGTTGGTTTGAGGTGAAGTTGAAGAATTTGGAGGTAGTCCTCTTTCTTTGTGCCCACAGCATGATGCTGCCACCACCATGCCTGACAGCTGGAACAATGTTCTTCAGTATGAAAGCTCCACCTGGACGCGTCCATACCTCCTCCTAGCCCATTTTTTGTCTCGTCAGACCATCAAACGTTTCTCCAGAAGACATTTGTCTTGTCCATGTGGACAGCTGCAGGTTTCAGTCCACCTTGAAGGTTTTGAAACTTCTTTCTTGGTCCTCCTAGTCCACAGTGATGTAAAACTGGCCTCGCTGGTGGACAAGAGCTCTGGTGTTCCTGCAGGTTCCAGTTCGTGACAGGCTTGAGCCTTGCTGGTTCCTTGGTGGTTTCTTCCATCTGAGGGGAACAGAGCATTGGTCGAACCAATGAGTCTTGTCAAATCCTTTTTCTGGCAGCAAAGTGAAACTGCAGTCCATCATGATCACTAACAGGAAGTGGACAAACCCGTGTTAAAGACCTAGAACCTTCAGCACCTCTTCGTAACAGACTGAGGTGAAGATGGATATATTTGAGCCTGTGTAATTCTGACCCTGTGCTGATCAGAAAATCCAGAAGAAATAAAAATTGAAGCTGTTTGTTGGAAAAGGGGCTGTTCTGATGAATCGTGACGAGACTCAAATGCAATCTGACTTTCAAGACGAGTGGACGTAAACTTCTGACTGCCTCTCCTTCGTTTGGACCTTGGCCCGATGAGTCCTGATGAAAACTGGACTCCAGTTTCGGCTCCATTCACATTAACGTGAAACTGGTTTCCGTTTCATCTTTGCTGAAATGTCACAGCTGAAATGTCAGCTGCTTTCATGGAAGTGATGGACGTCTCGTCAGGAGTCGGGCCAGATGCCGGTGTCACCTGCTATCTGCTCATAAAGCTTCATCAGAACCAGAACATAGCGGGTCCGCTGCAGACGCCTCTTTCATTTCCTCCTCG
>JARVLU010000002.1:8024629-8035578 GCA_031762415.1 Simpsonichthys santanae | reverse complement strand
CTAGGTGTGAGTGAGAGAGTGAATGTTTGTCTTGTTTGTCTCTATGTGTCCCTGTGATGGACTGGAGACATGTCCAGTTGTTACCCGCCTCTCGCACAGAGACTGCTGGGTATGGACACCAGTGACCCCCACAACCTGAAAAGGAAGAAGCGGGTAAAGATGAGTGGATGGTTTGATTTTATTGAGACGTTTGGACTTTTTCAAGTGAGAAAAACCTGAAGATCAAATGAATCAGAGAGGAAGGGAGGGAGGAAAGGAGGGAGGGAGGCAGGAAGGCATCTTGTAAGTTCTGTCTCAGTTTTACGTTTTCTTCTTCTCTCCTCTCAGGGTTTTAAAGACAACGTTTATCGCGAGCGCAGGAAGTATTTTGTGGAGGTCGCCATGAATTATAAATTGTAAGCGTCTCTTTTTTTCTAACTTTACTTATAAATCTGTCCTAAAATTTAAACCCAGTCCTCGTTCATTTAATTTGTCGTACTCAGATCCTGTAACTCTTTAGAAGTGGTTCTGATCAGCAGTTCAGACTTTCTGAAGGATTTTAAATTATTTTCTGTCGGCTTGAAGCTAAACACAAATCAGTGAGGTCTGGATCAGGAGTTTTTCTGAGTTTGGCACCTGCTCCTCCCCGGCAGCGGGAAGCCCATTCCTCGGATCGAGTACACCGCCGAGGAGGTGAGGACGTGGGGCGTCGTGTTCCGGGAGCTGTCCAAGCTCTACCCGACACACGCCTGCAAAGAACACCTGAAGAACCTGCCGCTGCTCACCAAACACTGCGGCTACAGAGAAGACAACATCCCCCAGCTGGAGGACGTCTCCCTGTTCCTCAGAGGTGGGTCACCTGTCCACTTCCTGTGCAGAAAGGCCTGTCCCTGCACACGTTGATATGCAACATGCACAAATGTTCTAACTTGTTAAGGATGTCAACAACAAACAAACCAGCCATGTTACCATAGCAACAGCTGATACCGATGACATCACTACCTGTGTTTCAGAGCGCTCTGGTTTCACGGTGCGGCCTGTTGCTGGGTACCTGTCTCCCCGAGACTTCCTGGCTGGTTTGGCCTACAGGGTGTTTAACTGCACACAGTATGTCCGCCACAGCACCGACCCGCTCTACACGCCAGAACCGTGAGTGATCCAACCCACCGGCCCGTTCTGTTCCCTTCAGTCCGGCTTCCCTGGATGTAAAGTCCAACACACTCAATAACCCACAGACGGAGGAGTTTAGCGTCTTCCTTGACATAACTTGGTTGTCCTCAACCCTCCTGCTGCTCTTGGGTCAAAATGACCCACAAGGCCTCAGGCTCATGGGTCGTTTTGACCAAAGGGCAGCAGGAGGGTTAGGGTTTGTTTTGTTTCCTACTAATTTCACATTAGGGAACTTTTAAGTCCAACTTTAAGGAAAACATGAACAAACAAACAAACATGGATAAACATAACAACAATGCTGGATGCTAGCCTTAGCTCGGTTTATGCTGTTTGGGTTCTGAAGGAAGCTGAAGCCCCAGAATCTCACACGACAGAACTTTAAGGACAGCGTGCTTCAGGTTTAAAGGGTTTATCTACAGATTTACGTTAAAAGTTGACGTGACGATACCTTCAGGTTCCTCAGACCGCCCCGTTTGTCCCAGCTGAGCAGGACAGATCAGGTCTTGTCCCTTAGACCTGCATTGTAAGGTTTTAAATTCACGCTCCGACAAAAATGCGTTCAGCGCAGACAACAGAATCGGGTCAGATGGATGGGCGGTCCGGGCACCGTGCTGGTCTCACGTCAGGTGGGGTGAAGCCCCCTTCAGTCCTGAAGACAAGCAGGGAGTTTGTGTGAAATGGAGCCGGACATTGTTTCCTGCAGAACGACGAGCCACAGCTGTTGGAACTGGACCTTAAGATCCAGCAGACCGACACCGGGTCAAAGCAGATCCGTGCATGTTCCATCAGGGAACCTGGCTGTCCACTGGAGGACCTCAGCATTACGTCCAGGAGTCCACAAACATCCCTGGTCTTGTTGAAAGACTAGACCATGGTTCTGTCAAAGGAGTGGGAAGACACGTCAACCCAGAACCTCACTGACGGAGTCCTGGTCTGTCAGGGTCTCTTGTAAACCTGAGGTCTAAGGTTGTGGTCTCTTACAGGATGTGTCCTCTCCCCACATGTCCACACACCCAGAACCAAGAATCCTTTGAGAACACGACACACCTGAGCTCCAAAGAGTCCAGTACTTGTCTGGATGTTGTGGGTTTCTGTAACAATCTTGGTCCGGTGTCTCGCCTGAGGGGACAGACGATAACGAGTCGCTTGTCTCTGTCCTCAGAGACACGTGTCACGAGCTGCTGGGTCACGTTCCGCTGCTGGCCGATCCAAAATTCGCTCAGTTCTCCCAGGAGATCGGACTGGCGTCACTGGGAGCGTCGGACGAGGACGTCCAGAAACTGGCCACGGTAAGTTGGACTTTATTAAACACCGGGTATGTCCACGTGCACGCACAGAACCACACCTCCGTTCTGATCCGATCAGACTGGGATGTATTCAGACTTGCAGATGATGTCACTGAAGCTCGGACTGGTTGGAAACAAATTACCGTAATTTCAGGACTATAAGCCGCTACTTTTTTTTTTTTTTTTTTTACATGCTTTGAATGCCGCAGTTTATAAAATGGTGCAACTAATTTATGGATTTTTTTTAATGGACTAATGAGCTTCATGCTGCTAAAACATTTAGGTTCATAACACCTGGGTGCTCACATAGCTGCCAATACACATCTCTTGGGGGGTGGGTCCTCATGACTCAATGAGACTACTTAAAGATAATAAATAAATAAATAAATAAATAAATAAAAATCTGATCAGTGAAGTTACCGAACAAGTCCAATGAAACTTGGTTTCATTGGTCCACTGTGAAGGGGGGGTGGGACTTCGTCTCCTCCCCACTCCCACCATTTATTCCTCCCCTCCCTGGGGGCACAAGGAAGTATTTGCAGCCATTCAAAATGTGAGAATTGTGCAACAGCACAAACTCAAAGGTGCAGTGCGCAGGAGGAAGGTGAAGATAATTTTCATTTTTCATTTAACCTTTATTTATCCAGGTTAGTCTCAATGAGCCACGAGAACTCATTTTCAAGAGAGACCTGTTAGGGAGCAGATGGTGGGGGTTAAGGGCCTTGCTCAGGGGCCCAGAGTGGAGCGAAATGATGTTGTCGGTACCGGGGTTTGAACTATGATCAACGACTTCCTGGTAGGCTCCTGTTTTTTTATTTAACCAGCCGTGTTACAGACACTGTTCGGAAAAAAAAAATAATGTATGTATTTATGTATGTTACCAGTACATATTTAATTAAAAATAAAAACTTTCTGTGTAAATGTCTCATGTTACAACATGGACACCTGCGGCTTATAGACAAGTGCAGCCTAAATATGTACTTTTTTCTTTTTAAAATTAGTGGGCGTGGCTTATATTCAGGTGCACTTAATAGTCTGGAAATTACGGTAAATCTTTTTCCTTCCTCCTGTGCAGAACCACCTAATCTAGTGTGGTTCTGTTTGGTCCAGATAACTTCAGGTCCAGAGCTCGGTCATGTGACCCGAGGGCGGATGGAAAGCTCCATGTTTTTGTGTTTCAGTGTTACTTCTTCACCATCGAGTTTGGACTCTGCAAACAGGACGGTCAGTTGAAAGCGTACGGAGCCGGCTTACTGTCATCGATCGGAGAGCTGAGGGTGACACACACACACACACACGTGCACGCTCACATAACCAAATGATCGATCACCTGATTACTGATGTTTTTTTCCCAGCATGCCCTGACAGATAAAGCCTGCGTGAAGACGTTTGACCCGAAGACGACCTGCTTCCAGGAGTGTCTCATCACCACCTTCCAGGATGTTTACTTTGTCTCCGAGAGTTTTGAGGAGGCCAAGGAGAAGATGAGGTGAACCCTCAGAGTGTCTGTGCACGCACTCGTGCACACGTTGAACACGTTTCGAGGAAAACAGGAAGCCGCTAAAAAAATCCAAATCAGTTTCCACTTGACGACTGAACGTCTGAGGAGAAAACCAAACAGAAACTGAACGTTCACTGGATCTCTATTTTAACTTTGGCTCCTATCAGCCGAAGGAGCTCACAGCTGAAAAAACATTCCAGAGTTCTTAGCTCTCGATTCTCACACTTCCAGGGTTCAGAATCTGACATTTCAAGGTCCAGATTTCAATAAAGTTTTGTTAAGTCTAGATTCTGACTGTGCTCACAGATTTAGATTTTCAGAGTTCCCAGATCTAGATTCTCACAGGGCCCTAGTTCTACATTCTCATATTTCCCAGGTCTAGATTCTGAAAATGTTCCCTGTCCCAGACTCTGACAGAGGTCCAAGGTCCACATTGTCATAATTTTCCAGGTCTAGATTCCCAAAGTGTTTTCAGGACTATAATGTGACATTTCAAAGTCTAGATTTCTCTAAAGCTTTCAGGTCCAAGTTTTGACAAAGTTCCCAGTTTTAGATTCACATGTACATGTAGTTCTCAAGTCCAGAATTTGAAAGAGCCCCAATATAAACAGTCACAAATTTCCAGGTCTAGGTTGTCTTAGATACAAACTCTGACAGAGTTCCCAGGTTCAGAATCTGACATACAAATCTCATAATTCTGACCCAGTTCCCAGGTCCAGATGTTGTGAGGTTTTGAAATGGTCAAAATCAAAGTCAAAAGTAGTTTATGTAGGAACATAAGACCTTCCAGCCTTATGTTCCTCCAAAAACTACCGGTACTTCCTTTCTCGTCGTCAACGGCTTCAATTCCAAAAACACATTTACAGTATCAACACAACCGCTCATCTCTATGTACTTTATACATGAAACAACCTGCGACTTCCAAAGACTGAACCATGTGCTGAACACCTTAATAATTAAAAAGACCTGCTACATTTCTCATTTACAATCTTCAGCAAAAACCTTTCTGGTCCAAGAATACTTTTGTACTGTTTTCTATACCTAACCATACTGTGTGAGCATCTCTGCACAAATGCTGGTTTAAGGAACCTAAAAACATCAGGTCTCTCTTGAAAATGAGTCCCTGACAGATGTTGGTCACTTCCTGTCTGTTTTCTCTCTGGCAGGGAGTTTGCGAAGACGATCAAGCGTCCGTTCTCGGTTTACTACAACCCATACACGCAGAGCGTGGACCTGCTCAAAGACACGCGCAGCCTCGAGAACGTGGTGCAGGACCTGCGCAGCGACCTCACCACCATCTGCGACGCTCTGGGGAAGATGAACACCTACATGGGCATCTGAGGAGACGCCCACTCCACCTGTACGCTGTGATTGGTCCAAATACTGGCACCACATCAGCTGATTTCCTGTTTGTTTGTTGTCTTGAGTTGAGATGTCCGATAGTTTTTTATTGATCAATCACCTAATGATCCATTAGTTCCAGGCAGGTGGTTTGTTTCCTGTAATGCAACTTTAAAGGAATATTCTGACCATTTCAGGTTATGAACTGTTAATATCTTACCTGCTGTAGATAGCTCATTGAGTGACCTCCATTCTGAGCTAACGACTAATCTGAATGCAGCAAAGACAAAGTGGAGTTAAAGTAAGATATTTATTACTCATAACTTTTACACCGAACTGCACAACAAAAAGCCTGGAATCCACCTTTAATGTTTTGTGTTCGCATGTCCTTACCTGCTCACCTGGGTTTCCTGTCAGGTGACACTGGCTGAGGAGGCGTCTGCAGGTTTTCTTCTGATAAATATTAGAAGCGATTAGAAGGTTGATAAAAATTATATAAAGCAAAATATTTAATCTTTAACTAAAATATTCATTAAAAACTAATGTTGATACAATTGTTAAGTTAGTTTTCAAAATAAAAAATTATCATCAAAACAATAAAAGTTCAGTCAGTAAAACAAATTAAAAAAAAAAAAAAAACTTTTTAAACTCACCTGATTGGCTGAGAGCTTATCACATGACAAACCCTTGCCTGTAACAGGAAATTACTGATTGGACTACATTTTCCTTTCAAAATAAAAGTTTGGCTGCCTGATTTTTTTTTTTTTTTCCTTCCAAGTGGTCCAGCTCTCTACTGAAATGTTTAGGACCAGAACCATGGAGCGAGCTGGTGGGTCCATCCTTTTACTGTGAGATAGAAACTTGTTGTTTGTTCACGTGAAGCTTTTCTGTTGTGAAGTGACACAAAATAAACACAAACTGAACGATCCTCTGCTGTCGGCTGCAACTTCCATCAGGTTCAACAAATAATCAATGAAAATATCAATATTTGAGTGGCAAACGTGTTTAACAAAAAAAAAAAAAAAAAAAACTAACATTCCTTTCGTGGGTCTGTACATTTATTTTGATTTCCTATTCAACAGGTCGAGTCAGGTATTTGCCTCGTTCAATTTTAGACGACGGTGACGTCATCACGTACGTCGTCAGGGCTGTGCCGCGTTTTCAGTCGAGCAGGAAATGCTCCCTCCCCTCCTGAGCTGAGCGAACGTCACATCTCTACTTGCAATGTTCAAAACTCCAAAGAGAAAAACACAAATGGGTCTAAATAACAAACACAAGCAAACAAAGGAACAAAAGAAGGGAAGTTTCAGGTGAGATTACCTGGACTGAAACTAGCAGGTTCTACATAAGAAAACAGGAAGTGAAGGAGAGAAGAGAATAAAAGAAGAACTGAATCCAGAGCCGGTTCCTTCACTGTCTGAAAAACAGAAACTGTTCTGACTCCTGGGTCCAACAGGAGGGTTTGGGCTAGAACCTCTTTCAGACTGTTGGACCAATCACGAAACAGCACTGGCACGTTTTTCAAATTGGCTTTGTAGGTAAAATATGAAGAAACTGACAGGTGCTGATTACTTTGATTCGTCGAATTCTGCTTTAAAATCTTTTGGGTTCTGGACATTTGGACCACCAGCCTGCTCTTGTTGATGTGAAACAATCTGACCTACGCCAGCTCAGATCTCTGGTTCACTGGAGCCAGAACCTCTGCTTTTATTGTGACAGTCATGTTAAAATATAAAGTTCTGCAGGGGTTGAACCACAGTCTCAGCTGCAGTTCTTGGTTTTATGTAATAAAAAGCTCAACTTTATTTAAAAGGCACATATTAATCAGAGCAGGAACACAAAGTGGTAACTTGAAAGAAAAGTAAAAGTACACATGGTAAATGGAGTTTACTTATAATGTACAGTATAGTGGTATCCAGCCCCTATGAGGGGCCCCATCATGGTTAAGAGCCGGTCGTTTTGATATAACCGTCATGGGGGTGCACATTGCAGTTTGTGCTGCATTAAAATTGATGGAAAAACAAGACCCTCTTCAGGTGGATCATAAAAGGTGGCTGCCGTTTGTCTCCATGTGTCCCTGTGATGGACTGGAGACCTGTCCAGGGTGTCCCCCACCTCTCACACAGTGATTGCTGGATATGGACACCAGTGACCGCCGCGACCCAAAAAGGAAGAAGCTGGTAAAAGACGGATGGACGTTGGAATGGTTCAGTTTGGTAGCCTCCATCTGATGGGTCTGCAGCTCAGTCGATGTCGAACGCTTCGTCCTGACAGACAAAAGAAAGCAGGATCCTTTCAGAACAAACAGAAGAAATCCATAAAGACGATCACAATATGGACAAAGGAAGTGTCCTAAACCCTGAGGACGACATCCAACTGAGACTGGAGGATTTTCTGCCATCAAAACCAAACGGACACACATCAGGGACCCCAAACCAAAAACCAGGTTCTACAGTAAAACTAAAGTTCTGATCAAACCTTTTAACATTCATTTAAATATGGAGTTCTGGAGAAAAGAGGTGAGCAGGAACCTACAAAAGAACCTGAAAAGGAACCTGGAGAGGAACCTGAGTAAGACGAAGGAAAAACCTGAGCAGAAACCCGAGGCAGAACCTAAGCAGGAACAAGGAGAGCAATTTAAGCCCAAACTTGGGCAGAAACTTGAGAAAGAACCTGAACAAGAACCTATGAAAACCTCAGAAAGACCATAGGAGCATCAATAAGAGCCTGAGGAGGAACTTAGAGAGGACTTTAAGCAGGAAACTGAGCAAGAAGATGAGGAGAAACCTGAATAAGACCTCCACGAGGAACCCTAGCAGGAACCTGATCAACAACCTGTGTTCAGATGAACGGAAAGTTCTGAGTTTGAGCTCTTTTAAATGATGAAAATCATCTCCTGAAAGGACTTCTCCTGATAAACTGATAGCTGGACTCCATCAGAACCTTTCCCTGCTGACAGCAGAACCACAGAACCCCATTTTAAACCAACAGAACCACCCTTTTGATCATGGTCAGCTCACCCAGCCTCCACGCTGCCGGACCCAGTCCGCGTGGTTCTTTTCGATGTACTGGGCCCCGAAGTTCAGAACCCTCCTGTGGTGGACAACCGCCACAGCAGACAGTCTGCTCGTCACCTCGAAGGCCCAGGCGATCTTCTGCTGCACGACCCGACAGTCTGGGCCCGCTGCCTGACCCGCTAGGGGCACCAGGTTCTGCACAGTGGAGGTCAGCTTTTCGAACGTCTTGTAGTTCAGGTTCTTGAGTTGCTCCTTTAAAACCGAATTCCATTCGAGCTGGGGTGGGGGGGGGGGACAGAGGAGGTGATTAACTGTGAGTTCTGACCCGTTCTTCTGTTCTGGATCTGGGAATCGGAACACACCTTCGCATTGATATCGTCTCCAAACATTATCACGAACTGGACGAGTTTCTGGATGATCTCTGCAGGAACACACAACAGATCAGAACCTCCACCATCCACACACGGACCCAACAGACAGAAAAGGGTTAAATAATCTAGTGTTTCAGAAGCATCTGGGTCGGTTCTGCCCAAAACCCAGATTTCAGCAGCTTGACAGTCTGTGACGGTTGTTGTCTGGTTCTGCTCTTCACGATGCTTTAAACAGGAGATGGATTTGGACTTGGTTCTTTGGGTTTCTGTTTTTCTTCTGATCAAATATTATATTAATCCACGTCTGTTTCACTTGTTTGTCCAGCGGACGACCTCAAGGCGAGATCTGGTCTGAGATCAAAATAGATCTTCTCAGACAAACAGAAACGGCACATGTCGACCCGTGAGGAACTTTCTGAACCACTATGGTGATCAGAAGATTTTCCCAAATGAATCCAGTGCATAGAAACATCTTCTGATCAAATCTGCCGATCTGAAGATCCTCCAGAAACTATCTGATAATCTGTGGATCATCCGGAACCAGTCTGCTTGTCCATCTAAACTAACTACTGTACACGGTCTAAGGAATTTTCAGAGTCAATGGTACGACTAAATGAATTATCTTGTGAAGGTCCTAACTGGTAACTTCATGATCGTATCTCACCTTCTTGTGTTTGCACCTCGTCCTTCCTGATCGGCGCCGACTCGGTGAGCTCCACCAGCCGCTCCGTCACCCCATGCTGTGCAGGTACTGTGGACCATTCAGAACCCTCGTCACAGACCACTCTGATGCAGAGAGAGCTTCTGACTGTGTCAAACACCTGGGCCTCCAGATGTTCAATTCTGTCACGCTCAGGAGGACCATCACAATTCTGCAGAACATTTCTCACCTTTGGTCTTCTGCATAAAATGGCGTGGTGGTGGGACATCAGGCAGGCTGGAGCTGCCCTGCGGCTCAATAATCCGTGATCCCCTCAGTGTTCTCCATTGTGAGGGTCCTGCAGACCTCCACCTAGACCTCCTGGTACAGTAGTCCTCCAGCAGCTGGAGGACCTCACTGGATTCCTGTGGACTCTCCATGTTTACCTGCAGAAGAGGAGCTGAGTAAAGTTCAGGTTTCCTGCAGTGTCATGGGTTCTCAAAGAACTTTCAGCTCGTGGGAACCAAAGAACACTGATGTTAACTGACCACAGATTGTTAACCCAGATCTGATCCAGAACTCTGAGCACACAGTCCAGTGTTTCCCTTCCTGTTATACGAGGGCGCCCCACCCTGACAGAAATGAGTGCCCTGCCAACACCCCCACAACTTCCAGCACTGATGTAGCGCTAAGCTAGCTGCGCGCAATACTGATGCACTAGCTAAAAAAGCTACTGGCTAAAAAAGCTACAGAGACTCAATTCAGTTCAACCTTTATTTAGACAGATAAATCATTATTTAGACAGATAAATCACATTGAGCCTCAAAGACTCATTTACAAGTGAGACATGTTCAGACAGACAACAAGTAGTGAAATTGGACCCATTAGGAATTGGAGGCAAAAAAAAAAATCCTATCAAACTCGTTCTTCTTGGTTGAGAAGGAAGACTCTAATATTGAAAAAACACCTCGCACACCCAAGCACATGGTGATGAAGACATTCTGCAGAGGGGGAGACGACGAGAGCGGTGAGCATGTTCAAGGACGCTCTCGAGGGCACTGTAGGAGTTCTGATAAGGATGGAATAACAAACCAGTTCCCTCTGGTGAGATCCGTGAACATTCTCGAGGTAACTGTGAAAAGTAACTGGTCCACTGACCTAAGAGAACGTGGTGGGACATACGGCTGTAGCAAAACAAAGAGATGGGGGGGGCGGGGGGGGGGGACTGTTCAGCGATTTGTAGAAATCATGTTCATGTGTTAAACAGGTGGGATTTTTATGGCGTCTTTTCTAGCTGGTAAGCTTCATGATGAATAAAGGTTTTGAACCAAATGAGTCCACTTCCGATATGAGTATCATAAACTGGTCAAAACCAGATTCAGGCTGGATGATAACTGGATCCAGGCCAGACGATGTGTTCTATGAACGGGGTCCAAAACGATCATATAGGGGCAGGGCAGCCGACTCGGGACCCGAAGGTCCTGGGTTAGATCCCCAGTCACTGCACGCCACGTGGTGTCTCTGAGCAGTACACCTTAGGGGTGCACCGATTGCAGTTTTTTGGCCAATCACCGATCACCGATTTCTACAAAGTCTGACTTGCCGATTCCGATTTTGGCCGATACCGATTTTGTTTTATAAGCA
>JARVLU010000002.1:7997991-8011110 GCA_031762415.1 Simpsonichthys santanae | reverse complement strand
AACCTCGGATTCAGGAGGAGCAATGTGGTTTTCGTCCTGGTCGTGGAACACTGGACCAGCTCTACACCCTCAGCAGGATCCTGGAGGGTGTGTGGGAGTTTGCCCAACCAGTCTACATGTGCTTCGTGGACTTGGAGAAGGCATTTGACCACGTTCCTTGGAGAGCCCTGTGGGGGGTACTCCGGGAGTATGGGATACCATGCTCTTTGATATGAGCTGTTAGGTCCCTGTACGACCGGTGTCTTAGCTTGGTCCGCATTGCTGGCAGTAAGTCGGGCTCGTTCCCAGTGAGAGTTGGACTCCCCCAAGGTTGTCCTGTGTCACCGATTTTATTCATAACTTTTATAGACAGAATTTCTAGGCACAGCCAAGGTGTTGAGGGGATCTGTTTTGGTGACCTTAAGATCACTTCTCTGTTTTGTGCAGATGATGTGGTCCTATTGGCTTCATCAGATTGTGATCTACAGCTTTCGCTGGAGTGGTTTGCAGACGAGTGTGACGCGGCCGTGATGAGGATCAGTTCCTCCAAATCAGAGGCCATGGTCTTGAGCCGGAAAAGGGTAGAGTGCCCTCTCTAGGTCGGGGAGGAGGTCCTGCCCCAAGTGGAGGAGTTCAAGTATCTCGGAGTCTTGTTCACGAATGAGGGAAAACTGGAACGTGAGATCAATAGGCGGATAGGTGCAGCGTCAGCAGTGAAGTGGGCGCTGTACCGGTCTGTCAAGGTGAAGAGAGAGCTGAGTCAAAAGGTGAAGCTCTCAATTTACTGGTCGATCTACGATCCTACCCTCATCTGTGGTCATGAGCTTTGAGCTGTGACTGAAAGAACAAGTTCACAGATACAAGCGGCCGAACTAAGTTTTCTTCGCAGGGTTCTCCCTTAGAGATAGGGTGTGAAGCTCGGTCATCTGGGAAGGACTCAGAATAGAGCCGCTGCTTCTCCACATCGAGAGGAGCCAGTTGAGGTGGCTCGAGCATCTGGTCAGGATGCCACCTGGACGCCTCCCTGGTGAGGTGTTCCGGGCAAGTCCCACCGGGAGGAGACCCAGAAGAAGACCCAGGACACGCTGGAGGGACTCTGTTTCTCAGCTGGCCTGGGAACGCCTTGGGATTCCCCCGGAGGAGCTGTCCAAAGTGGCTGAGGAGAGGGAAGTCTGGGCCTCCCTACTTAGGCTGCTAAGCAGAAGAAAATGGATGGATGGATCGTTGGCTGATCGTCTGGTTAGCTTGTTAGATGCTTGATTGACTAGTTTGTTAGTTGGTTGATTGACTGGTTGGTTTGTTAGTTGATCAGTTGACTAGTTGGTTGTTGATTGACTGATTGGTTGGTTGGATTAGGGCTAGTTGGTTGGTTGATTGTCTGGTTCGTTTGTAAGTTGATCAACTGACTTGTTGATTGGTTGGTTGATTGACTGGTAGTTTGATTGGTTGGGTTAGGGTTAGTTGGTTGACATGTCATCCTCAGATTTCTGTGTTTGTCATCAGATGAACTTCTCAATGGGTCCAGTTTGACCACGAAGGAGCTGCAGCAGAACCTGAGAAAGCTGAGGCAGTGTCACCGACCTGTCCGGGTTCTGTTTGAGATACCATCGAGCCGGGTTGTCCAACAGCCTCTCAGCAAACACGTGGTAAGTCTCTGACACAGATGCAGAGATGCCCCTGTATTCACAGCCAGAGGTCCAGATCATATGAAAGTCCAGAACTCAGATGAACTACTAGCAAACTAACATCCTTTGAAGTAAGGATGAACTGAGTTGACCTCAAATATCAGATCAAGGTCTCACAGTTCAGACAGGAAGTTGACCTGAATCAGCTGATTTGATGATATGGTTAAAAGCTGAGTCCCTGCATCATGATGAAGGTGTTCATGTGGTTCTTGTCTCCAGGTGTATCAGATCGTGGTGATGCGCTCAGGCAGCTTCGATTCTCACCGTGTTTCCGTGGAGCGCCGCTACAGCGACTTCTTCTCTTTTCACCACAAACTGCTGCAGGAGTTCGAGGAGGAGCTGGAGGACGTGCCTCTGCCCCCGAAGCTCCTGGCGGGGAACTTCAGCCCCGAGAACATCTCCAAGCGTCGCCTGGCCCTGCAGGACTACCTGGCCAAGATGTTCGATGCTCGCTGCGTCCGACACTCCCCTCATTTCCCAGCATTCTTCACTGAGCACGAGCAGAAGCAGGCCCACATGTTGTTACGAGCCGGCCAGTTCACGGCAGCTCTGGAGCTCCTGCAGATTGTTTTGGAGATTCAAGAGAAGCTGTTACCCTGGCAGAAGTCCACCCTGACGCTCCCAACCCTGTCCGCACTTGCTGTGTGTTACCGTGACCTGGATGAGCTGGAGCAGGCCTTTGCCGCCGCCCACAGAGCTCTGCCTGCGGCGAGACGCTATGGGCCGAAGAGCCACAGAGCGTCGCTGCTGGAGATGCTGGTGGATCTGGGATACCAGCTGAGACGACCCGTGGTCCAGCTGCAGGACGAGCTGACAGGCCTCAGAGATGCTGAGAGGGGGGAGGTGTCCTTCCGCTCCCTTAAAGAGGTGGTGATCCACCAGTTCACCTGAGGAGGAGGAGCCAAGACTCACCTGCGGAGGATCTGTTTCACCTGAATCTTGCAACAGGAACATTTAAAGGAGTGGTTCAAGGCTGGACATCAAGAGACGGAGACGTTTGGTCACATGACAGGAACCCCCCAAACTTCAGCTGTAACTTAGAAAAAGTCATAAAAACTGTAAATAAATAAACAAGTAAATATAAATAATAAAACATGTAACAAACGATAAAAAGATTTACACATGAAAAGTTGAAAACGTTGGTCCTTTTTTCTCTTCTTCTGTTGTTTTTATTGCAGTTGTCAAACCTGCACTCAGGCGCTTTATCGCCACCTGCTGGACCGGAAATAAGAAATTGAAGCAATTTGTTATTTCTTTATCAGTTTAACATCTTTAAAAGTACTCTTCTGTAAAAGTTAGCAGATTCAGTGTATCTTTATTCTCCATAAATGAACTGTTTGACTGAAAAAATGTTTTGTTTTACGTCAAACATGTTTGCAATTATTGAGTTTTCCCAGAATTTCTGCCACATTCACCTGATCAGTACCTGAGTGGAACACTTCTTCCTGGAATATGGTTTTTATTGTGAATATTTAATCCTGACTCAAAGTTTATTGATTTAAAATGAAATCTGTGTTCATGCTTGTGTCTGTGCTTCACAGATTAAAGATTTAATTGATTTAATTTGTTTTGTTGGTTGCAAGTTCAAAATAAAACCATTAACTGATCAAAAGTTGGTTTTATGGGTTCTTTCAGTTATTTTTGTATGCAGGAAAAAAAAACTGGAAGCAGGAAATTTAAAACTTTGATGAATATTTTTTCTCGTTTTGCTCAACAGTTATTGTTTTAAAGATTTTTTTTCTTCTGTAGCTTATTTCCCTTACCTGTAACTTAGCCTTAGAGATAGAGGAGGCGCTCCATCATCCAGGGGGGTCTTGGAGTTGAGCTGCTGCTCCTGTGGAATCAGTTGAGGAGGTTCATCTTATCATGATGCCTCCTGGACACCTCCTGTTTTCTGGCTACGTCCCATTGTGAAGAAACCCTGGGGCAGACCCAGAACTCTCTGGAGGGGTTATAGATCCTCCCAGGCCTGGGGACACCTTGGGTTCTCCAAGAGGAGCTGGAGAGTGTCGCTGAGGAGAAAAATTTGTAGACTAATAAAATCATTCCCCCCTTTTTATGTCGATAGGGCTCATTAATAGTCATGAATAAATGGGAATGAAAGTTATGATGAATTAACTTACAGTGTTGTGTGTGTGTGTGGGGCGGGGGGTGGGGGGGGTGGGGGTGGGGGACATAAATTAAAGCCAGCAAAACTCAAGATCTGATTGTGGACTTTAAGAAAATCACAAAAACACTGTCCAGAGGATCAGCAGCACTAACCATCTGTCAGTCGAATGACAGATAACCAGCAGACAACCATCTGTCAATTGAATGATACAGTAACTAGCTGATAATACAGTAACTGCAGAGCAACTGATAAGACCCTGCACCATGTGGAGAATCAGGTTCTCACTGTCCTCCTTTTAGAGTCGTCTTTAATAAATAAATGTCCGTTTTGTGCAGTCCTTTCCTCCTGCCCATAAGCTGTTCACCTTCCCGCCATCTGGAAGACGACTTCTTGAAGTTTATTGTTGATCAGTTTAGGATTATACAGCAAACATAAAACTATAACATTTTTTACAGAACAAAAGAGAGAGAGAGAGAAAAATAAAAAACAAAGCTGCAAAGGAATCTTGTAAACTATCTCTGTACACACACAAAGCAGAAACATGATAAAAGAAACAAGAGGAAGAAGAAGTATTTTTTTAAAAAGGGAAACAAAAAGATGGATGAACTAGAATCAGGATAAAACAAACTGATCAAAGTTGTGATTCTGACTCATGGGTTTTAACAATGTTAACACTGATGGTGAGAAGATGTGGTCTATATAATGAATAAAAACATTGTATTTTTTTTTTATGATTTCATTTGACTGAAAACATCCAATAAAAAGTTAAAAAGTCATGCTACTTAGTACAAAATAAAGTTCAAAGATGACTTAAATTGAAAATAAAAATAAAAATCCAATAAGTCAAAGGAGTTCAAAGTCCAAAAGGATTAAAGTACTGTACTACAGTCCAACTGGGTCCAGATCAACAGAAGTTCTGTCCCTTTCCACACCAAAAGTCCCAGAAGTTCACAATGGATCCGACTACGAACCAACACTGAAATACTAAAACAAATAAAAACACAACAAAACACATTCAGCTGATTGATTAACTGATTGATTGACTCATTGGTCGATACTCCACACCAGTTGGTGGCAGTAACATTTCAAATGGAAGGATTCAGCCGCTCTTGTTCGATTGCCGCAATGATCGACGTAGCGGCTCGACGCTCGATTGGTTCAGCTTGTTAGCTGCACGTTCCTCCGTAGCCTGGGCCTGTAGCTTAGCATCCAAAATTAACTATTCATTATTATTAAAGTTGGTTTTTAAGGCTTAGTTTTTTTAGTTGTATTACCCGGTTAAGGATGGCCGGAAATAATGTAAAACTGTCTAAAAATGTGCTGCGGATGAAGGTAAGCGTTAGCAAAGTTAGCTTCGCCGAATGTCGTTCAGAAAACTCAAGATTTAAAGTTTCAGGCCATTAAGAAGTTCTTTACATCTCGTTCAGATGCTAACTGTAGCATTTTTATTTCAGGACGGAACTGAGGATTTATTCGGAGTGAATCCTAGAGTAAAAACGGATTCTGTCGTGTTTTAAAATTACCCTAAAACCCTGAAATAAGCATGTGAATTCAACAGTCCACTTGTAATAAAAAATAAATCCAGTAACTCTGGCTGCTTGGAAGGAAAATATAAAGACATGAGAGATTTATTGGGAATATTTATTTGGTTTAAATTACTGATAAATTAAACATTCATTTGTGTGAATTATGAAGTCTTGTGGAGTATAAATCTTTTCTGCCTGAAATGTGAAAAGTGTTAAAATCTGTTCTCTGCTGCAGTTCATGCAGAGGGGGCTGGACGCTGAGACGAAGAAGCAGCTGGAGGAAGAGGAGAAGAGGATCATCAGTGATGAACACTGGTACCTGGACCTGCCAGAACTCAACGCTAAAGAGTACGTCTCAGAACATCAGACATTTTAATTCAATAAAGACCAATCTGAGAGGGATTGAATGATCTGGATGTTGTTATTGATTTCAGGAACCTGATCGTAGAGGAGAAGAGCTTTGCGCCGTGTGAGGAGCTGCTCTTTGGCCGCCTGTCCTTCAAAGGATTCAACCCAGAAGTGGAGGTCGGTCACTTCTTTTGGGTTAACGAATAAGACTTCAGTCTGAACTTTCTGCTCCTCCCGTTTGGATGTCCTCAAAACATTGTCACAAATTTAATCTCAAGCTGTTCGTGTTTTTTTCCACAGAAACTGATGATTCTGATGAACCCTAAAGAGGAAGAGGAGGAGGAAGAAGAGGACGTGAGCCGCATGCAGACAGATGTTACAGATGAAGAAATGGCTCTGAGGTAAAACCCCATTTCTACAGATGTTTTATGTGAAAAAGTTCCAGTTGTTCTGGTTATGATTCCATCCTGAGAACCTTCTTCTGCAGACGTTCCATAAATTATTTTTATTATACCTTTAAGGCTCCAGAACCAGAATTGGGACAGTGTCAGGTTCCTGGAGCTCAAGTTTGCTTTGTTTTTCAGGTACGAGGCTTTAGTGGAATCCATGAAGAAGAAGTTTGCTAAAAAGCGGGAGCGAGCGGCGCTGGATGAGGGCGACGTCAACCAGAACGTTGTGGAAACGAAGATTAAACGAGGGTTTTTGAAACCTGCACTAGACTGAACCGGAACTGATCCAAACTGAGCTTTACACGGATGTGATCAACATGTAAAGTTTACATTTATTTTACTTTTTTACTGGACCTTCTGCTGCTGCTGTTCAGGAGGTTAACAGTTCCCATCTGCTTCTAGTCTTTGTGCTAAGCTAACTAGCTGCGGACTGAGACCATCAGAGATGGACAAACCGGACCCGACTGAGGACAGGTCAGACTGGAGAACTGAGTGACTGGAAGTTGGTGGTTGAATTTCATTTTCAGTGGATCAACAGTAAGACAGTGTGTAGCAGAACTATAGACGGGTTTTTCATGATATTTCTGACTGTATGAAGTTCTGGTGTTGACACTGCAACTCTTCAGATCTCTGAATCATGACGAGACGTTTTTCTGCACGTTTGTGATTTTCATCACTGAACTGAAAATAGAACTCTTGATGTTCTGACCCTGGAACTGACACTTTATACCTTTTTTAAATAAAGGATCACTTGTGATCCGAGTGTAAAATCCTCAGGTGTTGACTTTTAAAGACTTCTTTCTCAGAATTCACCTGTTCAGGTGTGTTAATGCCCACTTCAATAAGGAGGGTTGAAAATGTCTCAATTCTTAATTCAAGTGGATTTGATTTAAATGAGTTTTGGATTTTTTTTTTTCACAGAAGAGTCTGGTTGCAGGAGTTAGTCCTGGTTCTGAGTTTGCTGATGGGAGGAGCCTCTTAAACCAGGAACAACCAATCAGAGCAATCAAAGTTCATAATGTCATTAACAGCAACACAGACGAATTTATTAACTTTATAAACTAATATAAACAATTGGTTTAATGAAGCGATTCATGTTTGTAAAATAAAACAGCCAGCATCACTGACAGGAAAGACTTTTATTTTGAAAGCCATAGCTATCTGTAAGGGGGCGGGGTCACATACAGTAACGTGCACACACAGACACTAAAAAAGCAACACGAATAACTCGTTATTACAGTCGGGACAGGAAGTGCCCGCTCACACAGACAACGTGGTTCAGCCAGTGTG
The DNA here is from genome assembly GCA_031762415.1 of Simpsonichthys santanae. Classification (NCBI taxonomy): domain Eukaryota; kingdom Metazoa; phylum Chordata; class Actinopteri; order Cyprinodontiformes; family Rivulidae; genus Simpsonichthys; species Simpsonichthys santanae. Next base: position 8,003,723 of record JARVLU010000002.1, on the reverse strand, counting down.
GATAGACGAAGGAGGCGGAGCTTAGGCAAAGTTCTTCTTCAGGAAGTTGATGAGGCCGTTGGTGGACGAGTCGTGAGAGGAGACCTCGGAGTCGTCCTTCAGTTCCGGCTCAATCTTCTTGGCCAGCTGCTTCCCGAGCTCCACCCTGAGGAGGCGGAGGCAAAACCGCCATGATGACATCACAAGCATCAAAACATCAGCTGTTTACTGCAGGTGTAAACGTTCAAAGTTAAGTTGAGGGGTGTAGCCAAGACCCGCCTCCAAAGAAATGAGCGGGGGTTAAATTATATGTTCTGAAGGGGCACCGGTCATGATTCTGCTAAGATTCATTTGGATCAGTTTATTGTGGTGAAATGCAGATCTTTCTAAATAAAAGCCCTGCTCAGAACAGAAGATTAAAGTTTGAGTTTAGCTCCTGCATAAATGTAGAGTAGACAGACAGACTGGGAATAAAAAATGGAACCAGGCCCAGTTTCAGACAAAATAACAGTTTAACGTGTGATCCAAGATGACTGTTCATTCAGACAGGAAGTGCTGCTGCGCGTTCACTCACCCCCACTGGTCGTAGCTGTTGATGTTCCATATGACGCCCTGGACGAAGATCTTGTGCTCGTACATGGCTGAAAAACAGGAAGCGCCATGTGACTCATCCCTTCAGAGTAAAAGCTGCAGACATCACCTACTTCACAATCAATCTAACTCTCCCGATGATCCGATCCAACGTTTTGAACAAATTATTTACCTCGGGAAGAAAAAGCTATAAAAGTCAGACAACATACTGAAGTTGGAACGTTCCACGGAGCCTGACATCCTGAGGTCAGAACCCAACAGGAACCATAAACCTCAGAGCCCAGAACTCACCAATCAAAGCCCCCAGGATGAACGGAGTCAGCTTCCTGAAAACGATAGAGTTGCTCGGCTTGTTCCCTTCGAACACCTTTGAAGTGAATCAGTAAAAAGTTGGATTATTAATCTGAGCATCAACCACTGCTGTGTGTGTGTGTGTCAGTGTGCGTTACTTTGTGCGGCAGCAGCTTCTCCAGGGCGTCTCCCGTCATGCCGGCGGCCTCCAGCTCCTTGCGAGCCTCTTCAGAAGTTTTTCCCTTCATCAGAGCTTCAGTCTGAGCCAGGAAGTTGGCCATGAGAATCTGCGAAACATCAGCAGGTCAACATCTGGAGACATCAGTTTACACACCCAGTGATGCGCTGACAAAAACACTTAACTGGAATATCTCAGCTGAACATGTTCACTGTTATAAAACCTCAGTTTAACTGACTTTTACTACAAAATAAATTAAAAACAAGTCACACAAAATAAACAGATTAACAGTGAAATAAACTGTTTTCCACCATTTTCTTCACTAATAATTTATAGATTTAGAAAAAAGCAGATTTTCATGTTTCTTACATTTTACTTCATATTTATCATGTTTTCTCCTACCATGTGTGAAATCATTGACTCGTGCTCGTGGTACACCTGTGTTTACGTCCAGGTGAGCAGGAAGTGTCCGACCCACAGGGGGCGTTACCTTGTGGTGCAGGTTGTCTCTGATTGGATGTTGGGACTGAGCAGGAATGAGGAAGTCAGCAGGAATCATGCGAGTGCCTGACGAGGAAACAAACCAGTGATGAGTGTCAGAACCAACCTAGAAATGGATCAGAACCAGCAGAGTCACCTTGGTGGATGAGCTGGTAGAAGGCGTGCTGCCCGTTGGTCCCCGGCTCGCCCCACACGATCGGTCCCGTGTGGTAGTTGACCCGGCTGCCGTCTTTGGTGATGTACTTCCCATTGGACTCCATGTCGCCCTGGAAACCAAACACAGGCCGGTGAAGGTTCTGGGGTCAGAGGTCCGGTCCATCTCCACCTCACCGGTTCCTTCTTTGAGTTGAGGAACATTTTTAACCAGAAGCACTTCAGTATTTTTCTGCCTCTGCAGAAATCAATCAGAGAAGAACTGAACTATTTGAGAGCCGGAGACAGTTGGAGGTCCAAACGGGTCGACGTTCTGGACCCACCTGCTGGAAGTAGGCGGCGAAGCGGTGCATGTACTGGTCATACGGCAGCATGGCGTGAGTCTCAGCCTGGAAGAAGTTGACGTACCAGACGCCCAAAAGAGCCAGCAGAACCGGTGCGTTCTGATCCAGAGGGGCGCTGCGGAAATGGTTGTCCTGGAGACGAGACACAAACAAGGAGAGTAAGCAGAACCATCAGAACCGAAACCGTACGAACAAAAAACTAAAACGGTCTCCAGTTTGAATCTGAGCTCAGAACCTCTGGTTCCGTGCTGAAGTCAGAAAGGTTCTCCTACCATCCAGTGAGCTCCGGCCAGAAGCTTCTCGAAGTTCTCGAAGCCTGAAACCCAAACAGACAGAGGTTTGGTTCTGTTCACATGAAGACAAACAGAACCGGACTCATTAAAAACAAACAAGACACAAACTGAAGACTATCAGAGGTCAAAGGTCACAACAGCACAGAAACGGGTTTCATAGCAGCTGGTTCTGATGCTGAACGATCTTGTAAATAGTCTGAGCCCGTTTCAGACCCGATGGATAATCGATCCAACAGAACCTGGACGAATCGTCATTAGGTCTGAGTGAGACTCCCCGGGTTGGACCCCACTCACGCCAACGTTCAGGTTCTGGATCTCAGGTCTGAAAATGGACTTAGGTTTACATCGTTAGGCAACAGGCGGCGCTGATCCAACCCTCTGAGGAAGACCCCCCCCCCCCAGGTTGGAGTACTTGAAGACTGACTCCTTGGAGGCTGAACCCAAAAAGGAAAAACCCGTCGAGTTGGTCCCTGGGCATCCAATAAAAACAAACAAACAAACAATAATAATAATTTATTTTTTTGTTTAACCAGGCAAATCCCATTGAGATCCCAGTTCTTTTGCAGGGGAGGTCTGGGCCAGAATGCAGCCCAACATGCATGTTTTTGGTCTGTGGGAGGAAACCGGAGTACCCGGAGAAAACCCACGTTTGCACTAGAAGAACATGCAAACTCCACCCAAAAAGACCCCAGTCTAACTGGGGATTGAACCCAGGACACCTTCTTGCTGTGAAGCAACAGTGCTAACCACTGAGCCGCCATGCTGCCAATAATAATATTAAGGATTCCTCAGTTTGAACCACTTGGAGCACTTGAATCTTTGAAAAACCCCTTGAAGGCCAGCTCCTGGGTGTCTGAGTCCTCAGATATAAAACCCCTCGGAGGCTCTACCCCCCAGAGACCGAGTCCTGGTCAGCCGCACCCCCTCAGCCTGGTCCGGGTGAAGGTGACGTACCTACATGCAGAGCGATGGACAGACCGATGGCAGACCACAGTGAGTAACGACCTCCGACCCACTGAGAACAAGCAAACGTGACATCACACAGTCATTCCACCAATCAGAGCACAGCGGTTTGTCAAAATAAAAGCATCAAGATGCAGCAGGGTTCAGGCAACGGGATATATTAGAGCTCAGCAAGTGAAGTACGGAAACTAAACTGGGACAAAAAAACAAAAACAATCAGAGTCAAATAATTTAAATGAAGCTACGTAAATTATTTTGTTTCCAATTCAAAATAAATACAGATAAACTGGTGTGAAAACATCTGGATCAGGAAACAACCTGACCTCATTTGAGGAGAGAGTCCAAACACTTACGTCCCAGAACTCGAACATGTTGGCCGTGTCGATGCCGAAGTCCTTCACTTTGACCTGGAGATGGGACATGAAGACGTTAGGCAGGAAACAGGAAGAGCAGCACACCAGAAGCCCTCGGACCAGTTTGAAAAGTCCAATCAGAACCACGGAACAGCGTGGCTGATACTCACTGCGTTGGTGGAAAGAGCCACAAAGTGTTTGGCCACAGCAGATTTCTGTGGAGGATCAGAAGACAAATTTATCGTCATTTAAAGACCTTCAGGCGTCCCGCGTTCGCGTCTGGGTAAACGGACTCACATCACCGGCCGTCTGCAGGAACCAGTCTTTTGCCGACTCGGCGTTGGTGATCGTCTCCTGGGTGGTGAACGTCTGAAATGAGTCCAAACGCACAAAAGATCACAGTCGAGACACGGGACAGGTGGTCTCAGAGACACCTGGAGGGACTGCCGGTGTCTCTGAGACCACCTGAGGCACTTCCTGCTACATTCAGACAAAACAGCTTCTGCTCTTCCGACACTCGGGAACAGAACAGCTGCGTTCTGACTCTAAACTTGACGAAAACAAAACAAGATGGAGAGGATTAAAAAAAAAAAAAAAAAAAAACTGAAGAAGTCAGCTGATTATTAAAAAAACGGAGGCTTTGAGGTCCAGACGGGTCAGATGAATGTTTCCAGTTTCTGTAGAAAATGAGACATTTAGACTGAAAGGACAACATTTTAGCATCTTTCATGAAAACGACCGTCCTCGCTCCTGATGAGACCAGACCTCAGAAACCAGTTTAACTCACTTTAACAAATTTTAAAAACCCGATCAAGAGTCAACCTTTTATGACGACATATTCCTGAAAAAACAAAAAAACAGATGCTAACATTTCACCTTAAAACTACGACAGAAAAAACTAAATTAATTTGGCTATATTAAATCCAGGCAGACTGAGAACTATTGAAACTCCTTGTGTTAATAGTGTGAAGCTTTATGAAGCACACTATTGTGATCCATTTTTCAGCATTTTTCTTGTTCCAGTTTTTGAGCTATTTCAAGAAATCATAAATCAAAACGTTCAGGTCAACCCCGCTTTGACTTTTTGTAGTGGTGCAACTTTAGCTTTTTGAAGCTAGACGGTTTGTGTGTGCGTACGGACCTTTGAGGCGATGATGAACAGCGTGGTCTCTGGGTTGAGCCGGGCCAGCGTCTTGGCCAGGTGAGTCCCGTCAATGTTGGAGACGAACCAGACGTTTGGACCGTCTGCCGAGTACGGCTTCAGGGCCTCGGTCACCATCAGCGGTCCCTGAACGCACCACGAGACACACAGTCACATGACAGCTCAGTTTAATTTATGTAGAAACGTGTTGCCACTGTGATGATTTCAGATCAGCAGCCAGCTCTTTGTAAAACCGGACCTGAACCAGAACCAGGACCCGGGTTGTGTGCGTGAACGCTCACCAGGTCGGACCCTCCGATGCCGATGTTCACCACGTCTGTGATGCTCTTCCCGCTGAAGCCTTTCCAATCGCCGCTGCGCACTTTCTGTAAGCACAGACTGCAATGAGTCCATTTTCTTTTGGATGAATGTGGACCGGGCCTCGATCCACATGAGGACCAACGGTTCTGACACGGCAGGTGACTCTACCTGGACAGGCTCTCAGAAGGTGCCAAGAGCAAAGAACACACACACACCTGGCAGAAGGCCTTCATCTTGTCCAGCACGCGGTTGACCTCGGGCATCACGTCTTTACCGTCGACGAGGATTGGTGTGTTGGAGCGGTTCCGCAGGGCGATGTGGAGCACGGCCCGGTTCTGGAAGCAGGAACACAACAGGTGAGGTAGAGAACAGGTCCGTGCACACATCAAGACCACAGGTGAACCCTGAACAGGTGAACCACAGGAAGCTCTGCCTGACGAAGACAATAACGAGTCAACTGTTTGGGAAACAAACAGGTGAATCCAGGTGAGTCCAGGCGAACTCGGTCGGGCCCAGACGAGTCCAGGCGAACTCGGTCGGGCCCAGGCGAGTCCAGGCGAACTCGGTCGGGCCCAGGCGAGTCCAGGCGAACTCGGTCGGGCCCAGGCGAGTCCAGGCGAACTC
>JARVLU010000002.1:7986067-7997468 GCA_031762415.1 Simpsonichthys santanae | reverse complement strand
AGAACACGGACCAGACGGTCCCCTGCAGGTCCAAACTGATAGAACACGGACCAGACGGTCCCCTGCAGGTCCAAACTCATATCAACTCAGTTTAACCTCTGACCTCGTTCTAATAAAAACACTTTTCATTTTATGTTTATTTAATTTTTTTTTTTTTTACTTTAGGTCAGGCTTTCCAGAACAAACGTGTCCCCGCTGGTTTTAGTTTGGACCTGCACAGGAGGTTCTTGGACTCAAGTCTTGTCTGTTGTTGTAAAACTGCTTGCAAGTCTTATCTCATCTGATGGGCTTTAGATTAAGGTCCAAACTTCTGTCGGGTCTAAAGTTCTGGTCCAGACTCTGTCAGGGCATTCTCACCAAGGCCAGCAGCATCTTCATGACGTCCTGGTTGATCCGGTTCTTGGAGTAGTCCAGCAGAACTTCACCATCCTCTGTCTTCAGTGTGGTGCTGTGGACAACCAGAATAAAAATGTTTTTAAAAACTTTATTTGTAACAAAAATAGCAAAAAAACACCAACAACCACAAAATACTAGTCAGAAAGTTTCAGATTAATGATTTGTCTGAAAACATGTTCATCAAACCCAAACCCGGTAAGAAGGTTCTGAAGCTCCAGAAACTCCCAATCCCATTTATCAGGCTGGGTTTTTAACGGTGGAGCTCAGAACCGGAGTTCTGATCAAAACTGTTCATCAGAACCGAGCTTCACCTCCACAGTTCTGTTTTTCAGGGGCAGAACCCAGAAACTGAAAACATGACTCATGCCTGTGGGGGGAACCCGAACCGAACCTCGCCGCCGTCCTTCATCATCGCGCTGGGCTCAGTCACGTCTGCAGCCTCCACGTGACGACCCATCAGAACCGGTCTCTACACATCAGATCAGAACCGGACGCGGTTCGGAATTATGTTCCATAGAAGATGAAAAGCGTCCGTCTTCTGATCCAGATCTGATCTGGTCTCAGGTGGGTTCTGAACCTAACCCGGTGTGGTTCTGACAGGTGGACGACATGAAGCTGGATACTGATGGGGTTTAGACTCTGAGACCCAGTCTGAGGTTCTGACCGGGTGTTCTTTGGTCCCACATGACGGAGACCAAAACATCCGAACTTTCATTAAACCCAGAAGGTCTCGGAAGAGCCAGAAGCCATGCCTGTCCGATAATGGACGCTGTGACATTAGCACGCAGGCTAACGTTAGCCCAGTGACAGAACCGTCCGTGACAGCGGGGCCTGCGGTCCAGTTTAACCGGGTCAGGGCAAAGGAAAAGACGGTTCTGGTTCCAGTGAGTCCAGGTGGGAAAAGTACAGCTGGCAAGCGGCCAGCGGAGGAAAGGAGCCGAACTGGAATGACCTTGTCTCTGATGGGGGGCGAGGAAGAAGAGGACCAATGGCTCAGAACCCACCAGAACCTGCTGACGGGCCACCATCACCCCAACTCTCCGAGTCACTGTCGGGAAACAGACCTTCTGAACCCGGCCTTCCAGCACCAAAACCTGTGCTCTACACGCCCTCCTCCTCCTCCTCTGCATCTCTGGTCTCACCTGAACTTTCCGAACCGCTCAGGGTCGCTGTCAAACATGGCCCTCATGTTGAGGCTGCTGCCGTGAGCTTGGTACCACTGCTCCAGTTTCTGAAAGTTTGGGTCTGCGCTCAACGCCATGATGCTCGCGGTTTGACGGTGCTCGGTACTGGAGAACCTGCCTGCTGGCCTCGGGTAGCTGCTCTTCTGTCCGCGGCCGAGAGGATACTGACAGTTGACAACAGCAAGAAGGCGGTCCCACACTGAGCTGCACCAATCATCGCACACGCCTCCCTGCATAATCACGCCCACTGAGCGCAGAGCTATACTGTGATTGGCTCTTCCACAAGGCGTCCAATCACAGCAGAGCATGTCTGGTTGATCCAATCAGAGATCAGTGCTGTGTCACTGCAGGAAACCGAGAACCTCAAGGTTTGGATGTGTGTTTAATAACAAAATATAATTCCATGTGGTCCCAGATCTCTATTTAAACAGCTAGGAGGAATTGAAATTGTCTTAAAATGTGACTTTGAAATTAGTAAAATTCCCATAAAATTAGCTAGTTTCCACAAACAAGTTCTGTAAGATGATGTTTACCCATAACCTTTCTCCCCATATGTCAACATTATGGAACAATAGAGTGATAACTGTTAACAGAAAGTCAATATTTAAAAGAAATTGGTTTGAGTGTGGTATCCTGTTTGTATCTGAACTGCTAGACTCAGATGGCAATTTGTTAGATTTTATCTCCTTCTTAAAGAAATATAATTTAAATTGTACACAAAAAGAATACCGGCAAGTCTGTAAGGTCATTCCACTGGATTTAAGGCAGTTAATATACAACACTATACCATTTTTAGTAGTCAAACCAACACTATCTAATCTAAAAATAGAAAAGTATAATACTGTATATTAGAAAGTTTGATAATAAGATTAATGCTAAATTTAAATCTATTATTTTTCATGATTATAATTCAGGAAGGCATTTAAAAGCTTTTAATGGGGATCAGCCTTACATGGAAAAGGCTTTCTCCAAATTTGTGAAGTGGCCTGTCTCTCTAAAAATCAAAGAAACACATTTCAAAATAATTAATAACATTTACCCGGTGGCAGAATTTCTAAGGATAGGATTCAAATTTGAGGTAGACGTGTTCTTTCTGTAACTCAGCATGTGAAACAACACAGCATGTTTCTTTACATGTCCTGCATCAGCAAATTTCTGGTTGTGGATACACAGCTGGTTATCACTAAAAATCAGTAATGTCCCACTGTTTGAATTATCACATACAGTATCTTGTTTTATAAGGACAACCTTCAATCACCTCTATCTGACATGATCAACACTGTTATTCTTCTGAGGAAATATCATATACGTACAGTACATTGTAGTAAGTGGAGGAATTTATTACCATCATTCACAAGGTTTATCAATGACTTTAAACAATACTGTATTTCTCTCTCGAGGCAGAGATCTAACATTTCTGTAAGGATCTATGAAGACATTTCCAGGCTTTTACGTTTTTTGTTCTTAATGCAGCCTATACGCACTCATGTTGTTACTGTCTTTATTGTTTAAATTACAAGGATTGTGAATTTATGTAACCCCGCCTTCTTCTTTTACCATATTGCTGTTTTTTTGTTTTTCTTCTTTCTGGTTGTTGACATATATCTTCTATAAGATTTTTGTATTGTGTAATTTCTTAATAAAGTTTTGAAAAAAAATTTAATAACAAAATACATAACTGCAATATACATTTTTAAATGACCTTTTGCGAATGACTTGCTTCACACTCAGGCTTTGTGAAAAATCAAAATTAAATATATTTTAAGCAAAGATCAAAGCACATTTCCAAATTGAGCAGTTAACAAGAACTTTACTACATTCAGATGGCAGACGTTGAAAACTGCAGAGAATTTGGTAGAATTTATAATTTACAGTACTGAGCAATTCTGAAGTGTGGGTTCTCATTTAATGTACCATAAAACAAGCTAAATCTGCAGGAAGACTATCTGCAAAAGCAAATCAACAAATCTAAGCCCAAATATGTACAAATGCACCAGAACTTTCAGAATACATGATCATCCCATGTGGCTCCTTCATGGCCATCACAATTTTTGACCTATTTTCAGTCACTTTGGCTGTTTTTGTAGCTAAATGTGGTAGTTAACAGCTGCTCACAAATTATTGTATAAACATATTACCGTCAACATGAAATAATTGTGCCAATTTAGTATTACATTATAAATTTCTTTTGACTGGTCTTCATGTGATAATTTCATCAGCGACTTCAAAGTTCTTTTCTTGAACTGGACCAGCTGAGGTACCGTATGAACTGCAGTCAGCATAAAAAATAAAAACGCTAAAGTGTCTGCAAATTTAGTGTTTTTATTTAATCTTTTTTTTTTTTTTTTTAAATACAATGCATCATTTAAAAGCTCATTTTGTTTGCAGTTATGTCCTGAATGGATCGAGGCACCGTCACCCAACGGTTCTGTTTGGTGCTTTCAGGTGGAACACAGAGGAACCAAAACGCACACTTCAGCTCCTCTAATGGGCTGTCAGGGCGTCGTCTCCTCGTTCCTGAGCTCAATTTAAAGGTGGCCCTGCAGTTCGGGTCTCGCGATGCCCTTTTAGATGAAACGAAGTGTTTATTTAATGTTCAGGCCAAAACAAGGAAGCATCACCCAAACCAGAACGGGTCAAACACCAGTGTCATAGCTGCAACAATAATCCTGTTATTACCAAAGATTTCTGAACCAATCAGCTGTTTGGATAATTAAATGTTAAAACGTCTTCAGAGGAAAAACCAGAGCTCTGAGCGAGCCGTGTGGTTCTGCTGTGGTCCGGGACCAGTTGGACCCAGGTGTTGAACTACAGAAACCTGTGGTTCTAGATCCAAACAGCAGCTGCAAGGTCAAATCCTAGAATCAAAACCATTTCCTTCGCAGCTTAAGGAATACATAAATTATTGCTAACTGATGTTGCTACAGTCCATGGCTGTTTTTACACCGTTAGAACAGTTTGACATCACTTCCTGCGATGGATCAGTTTGACATCACTTCCTGTCGGCCGGGCAGTGCAACAGGTCCGTGTCTTCATGAGAACTTTGTAACAGGATGAGACCTTTTTATGATGCCGGCCGACAGGGAGATGGAGTGCCATCTGAGAACACCTTCAGCTCTGGAAGAATCAGAGTGCCTGAATTAAATCAAACCAGAAGAAAACAAAATAAATAAAAACCCAAAATGATTCTTACATTTTTAACAGAATTACTCTTTGATGTTTGTCTCCATGAAAAGGACAAATTTACCGTACGGCGTTTGACTCTGAAATCACCGTTTGTTAAAGAAAGACAAACATTTCTGTATATATACACATCATTTTATTTTATTTTCACCCACTTTAACGTTTGTTTTTTTATTACTTGAATTTTTTTCTTGACTTTTAGCTGTCAAGATTCAGGTTGCACATTAAAAAAAAAAACTTTCTGCAGAGCTGAGCTGTTCTTATTAATATATTATTAACTATGATGGTGAATAAAACCTAAACTTTTGTAACTTATTGGTGAGGATTTGCTTTAATTTAGGCATTTTCTGATCCTCCATCATTGTCTGATGTTATGAAGGTGTCATACAAATCGAAGCAAACTGCAGAGCTTCAGCAGCTCGTTAAAGAAAACTGAATAAAAGTTCTGTGAAGGTTCTGCGAACTGCCATTTAGAACCTGCCACTGGTAATAAACGGGTCACGTTAGACACCCAGTGAGGAAATGATGCCGCATCTACACCGCTAACGTGAAGTGAGAGTCACAAACACAGCGAGCAAAAACGAGAGACGTGGCGGCGAGCAGGTTCATCACACGACAGGACGCCACAGTAGAAAAGTAGACGTTAGGAAAGGTGAGACGGAGAGCCTGCAGCGTTCGCTACAGGACAAACCCTGATAGAGCTACGCGAGCGTGGACGAGTCTGAGCAGAAACGAAAACTCCTACAGAATCGTTTTAGGGACATCGCTTCGTCAACTCGTTTCGCTGATAAACTGCATCAAGGTCGCCTCAGCCGCCGACTGACGGGGGGAAGATAAGCTGCATTCAAAAAGTCTACTCCAGTGCTGGTGACAATATACAACTAGTAGACAATCTTCGTTATTTTAGTCAACAAAATAGAAACCAGAACTATTTCTTTCCCATGGAGGGATGAAGAAGTCCCAGCAGTGTGGAGCCTCTTCCTCCTGCCGAGACTACGCAGCCACTTTGTTGTCCTTCTGAAAGAAAAGAAACAAAAAAACACTTATTATTAAAGCACACAACTTTTATACACGTTTAGAGGACGCTGCTCTTGTAAGACCTGCAGAAACATCTCACACATCATCGCTTTCCAATTTAGCTACAACAACAAAAAAGTTATCTTAAACTTTAAATCTATGTTAACATATTGTGAAATCCACCTGGGAAAAGTAATAAATAAGACGTTCAGATCTGATGTCAGCGTAGCTCAGATTTCTAAATGTAATGTTTAAAATATCTCAAGTTTGACAGTTTCAGAGCTTTTCAGACTGAAAGGCTACGGTTTATCTAGAATCTTCTGCATTAATGAGGTTGTTGCTGTGTTCAGACATCTAACAACAGCAGATTTCACAGGCCAAAGCGTCGTGACTCTTAACGGCCTGACTTTTTATTTGTTTGTTTCTACACTCGGACTTCCTGGTGGCGCTGCAGGGCTGGTTATACTTTAAGAAATGTTTGGGTTGTCAGCAGAAGCACCAAACAAAAGAAAGGGGGAGGGGAAAAAAAAAAAAAAAAAAAAGCTAAAAGTTGCATTTACCCTGAATGGTAAGTTGGCGAACTCCTGCCCTGCCTGGTTTCCACGGTAACCTCCCCTGAAGCCTCCGCCACCCTGCGGGGGCCCGAAGGAACCCCGGCTAGCTGATCGACCACGACCTCCACGGTAGCCCATGCCCCCGCGGCCACGGTAACCTCCACGACCTCGATTCTGTCGCAGAGGGATGCCGAAGGTCTCTGCGTTCATCCTCCGCTCCTCAGCCCAGGTCTGTCGGCGCTCCCTGCAGGACGAAGAGGAGAACCATTCATTTGGATCGCTGTGCCGGGCTGCAGAACTCTGTAACCAGCTTGCAGCATAATCCAACCTAATCAGGTTAAAGTCTTACTGCGTTTAATCTTTATCGTAGAGAAAATACCCCTGAAGATCCTTCAAACATGCTCAATTTTAAACCAAAGATGTTTATTTATGTTTACTGTTTAGATAAAAAAAAAACGGATAAAGAAGGGAGCAACACATCTGGATACTCGACCTCTGAATGTCTGTTGGCTTCTTAGATAAATAAAGTTATTAACTTTAAAGTAATATATCCTTTATAAGTTTCTGTACAGCGCCCTGAGACAACTTTTGTTGATTTGTTGCTATATGAATAAACTGAAATGAAATTAAACTGAATAAAACTCTGCCCCTTTTGGGGAGTAAACATCTTGTTTGACAGTAAACAAACAACTGGGTGTCAGTAAAAATTCAACAATACTGACAGCTGAAAACGCTAAAACTGAATTGCTAAAGCTAAAAAGAAGCAGATCAAAATCAACAAGAACCATAAGGATAGCCAAAAGCTAAACATATCAAAATGATTGCTATAATTAGCAAAATGCTAACGAAGTTGCAAAAAAGGTACCGATAGTTAAAAGCAGCCTGAAATTTTTTTTCGGTGTCAGCGGACGTTCTCAGATCATCTTGAAGAGAAACGCTCACGAGCTCAGGAACACTCACCGTGGGAAACCTGAGCCTCCAGACTTGTCGTTCGCTTTCCTGAAAGACAGAAAATATAAACAGATGATCAGGACTCTCAGAACATCTGCTTCTTCATCTTATGGACTCAAACCATCCTGAGAACCAGCAGAGACACGAATGGATGGATCCAATTCTGATGTGAACATATTTAACCGCTGAACTGGATCATGACCCACAAACTTTAAGCCAAACTTCCACTGAAACCTCTGCAAGAGTTTAAGGCTGTCGAAAGACTTCCAGTCAGAGGAACAGTAAACTGGGATCCAGGAACATTTGGAACCAACATTTTGTGTGGACTCATACCTCATATCGTCACAGGAGATGTTGTCGAAAAAGGATTTGGACTTGTCGTAGTAACAGTTGGGTCCGAGCGGGTCGCACTCGTCAGCGTTGCCCTCGCTGTTCTGAGTTTCTGTTGCAGGGTCCCCTCGGTCCTCGCCGTTCAGAACCTTCTCAGACTTCTCGTCTACGAGGTGACAGAAACATCTCTGAACTCTAAACCGTGTTTATATCAGAGCAGATCTGTTGGGTTTGACCTCTGACCTTTAGGGTTGGGTCAGAACGTTTTACTAACCTTTCAGCTTCAGCTTGTTCTGAAACTCCTGGTCGATCTCTTTGTTGAACTGGGCGTTGGCGCTCTCGAAGTCGAAGTCTTTGTCGAACTTCATGGGTCCGTCTCGGCGTAGGTTGAAGCGCCCTCTGCTGCGGTGCCCGCCCCCTCTGCCACGGCGGTTAGCCGCTCCGATGGTACCTGCGGGGAACAAGAGGCGGCGTTAGCTGCTGAAACGTGCAGGTTTTAGAAGAGAAGCAGACATGAACAGAAACGGGCTCAAGGTGAGAAGCAGGAAGTCGGAGAAGCAGCTCCACCACCTTCAGGAGAACATGTCCTCCGAGGGTGAGGGTGGAGCTGCCGCCACCGTCTGACAGGACAACGGGGAGCATGCAGGATGGGTTCAGAGACGGTTGGACTTTAACCTGTCAGACGTCTACTGGGGTCCCTGCCTTCGCCTCGTGTCTGCTCTCCTTCAGCTCTGTGAGCGTTCTGGACTTCTGTTCCTGGAACGGCAGAAAGTTTCAGATTCCACAACCAGCATGGGAGAAGATGACAGAATATCAGCGAGCTGCGTCTCCTGCTGTCAGATGTTTGACATGGACCTCTGCAGAGGTCCAGTCTGTGGGGCGGTGTGGCAGCTCAGAATACAGATCTGAAAACTACGCGCACAATTTAAGGCGTGGGATCTTGTTTTTAGAAAATGGCCGCTCAAAACGCAGCTGCCCAGCTCACTGTTCTCTCGGGGTTCAGGGTGGTACCAGCATTAAGGACAGAGACCGTCCTCACCTCTCCTCGTGTCCCCTCCGTCCTGGTGCTGAGCTTTATGGCTGCTCTGACCGGGAGCAGCAGCGGCCGTGCGGCTGTGGGCGGGGCTTCTGCGTCCCGCTGCAGTGGAGGATGCTGGGGCAGATGGGCCGGTTTGAATCGCCTGATCCAAGGTGGGACTCTTTCTCTGAGGGTCCTGGTTGGCACTGCTGGAGCCTAGGGAGGACCATAACAGAGAACGGGTTAGAGGTCCACACGGGTCACAAGAAAACCAACCAAATCAATGTATACACCACAATGTAGCAAACTGGACTTTGGGCCATTCTGGAGAACTTTTTCAGCTGGAAAAGCTGAGGTTCGAGATCCAACAGAACCAGACAAAATTGTGTTTAAAGCACTGCAGGTACATTTAGAGGACTCTGTTGGTCTAAAGTGAGCTTTGGGCTAGAATCAGAACCAGACTGAATAGGAACCAGACATGTCGTGTTCCAGCTGGTTGTTTTTGTTTTATGAGCTCAAACTGCAGGAAGCTGGTTCCTGTGAGACTCAGAAATTAAAGGAACCACTTGAGTTCAGGAACAGGTTCTACCACACCTCTCTCCCACCCTCCCAGCAGCAGGTGGGTTTGCCGGAGGCACCAGGCAGTTTCTCTTTAAACATAAAAACTCTGAGGCTGAACGAGCAAAACTGGCCCAGAAGGACACAAAGGTCAAAAAGATAAAACATCAACTTGTGTCGTATTTAAGATGTCAATACCAGACAGGAAGAAGACAACCAGAGGACAGGAAGAAGACAACCAGAGGACAGGAAGAAGACAACCAGAGGACAGGAAGAAGACAACCAGAGGACAGGAAAAAGACAAACTGAGGCCAGGATGACAAAGAACACCTGAGGACAAGAAGATCACCCAGCTCCACCTGCTGTGAACACAGATATGAGTCCAGTCCAGCAGGATTTTACCTTCAGTCCCCAGAGACTGCGGGTGAGCGGGGACAACAGAACCAATCAAACAGTTCTGAGACTGTCCAGAGGCGGCGTTCGGGACGCTCAAAAATGGAGCCACAAATCGTCCTGTATGGAAGGAACAGCACAACATTGAAACTACAACGCTCTCTGTGTTCGTCTGACAGAGACGGCCCTCTGCAGGACACCGGGGCTGTGCTGATACCAGAACACCACTCACAATGAAGACAGAACCAGAACCGAACCAACGGGCTGATGCAACATTCAGGTGTTATTTTGTTGTTGTTTTGTTACTTTAAAGACCTGCAGTAAATCTGAGTTTCAAGTAGTTGGTGTGTCTGCAGCATCAGCACAGGCCCGGAGAACTGGACCGAACACAGAATATGTTGAGGAGACGGCGAAGGCCTCACACTGATGCCATGACTTGCCGCTGCCTCACCACCTTCCTTGTGTCACAGGGCCACACAGAGACCCTGAACCCTTGGGTACCATCCTGTCAGAACCACACATTCCCACGTCCCGGTCACTTACCAACACCTACAGCTCCAAACTGAGGCGAGACCAGTGGGGCGGTGCTGAACTGGTTGTAGGCCGGAACCGGAGCTCTGCTGAAAAGGCCGTAAGAGGTGGCGGACTGAAATGGCGTCGGAGCCGAGGTGGTGGCAGATGACGAGCTGGAGCTGATGGACGACTGAAAAACAAGATTAGATCTGGAACTGCAGCTGGGTCAGGACAGGTTAGCTTAAACCTAAAGTAGCAAAAAGCTAGCTAAAAGGTCAAAGTAGAAAGTTTGTAAAATGGATTCTGATGACCCAAACCTTAGGTTTCAGACAGGAACTAAAAGAGAAAACCGAGACAGTGGAAGAAGTTTTTGTTCTGGTGTACCTGGACGATGGCAGGATCCTGGGGCAGGGAGCAGGTGGGTTTGGGCGGTTCGCACACCGTCAGATCCTTGATGTCGCTGCCCCTGAAGATGATGTACTCAAAGGTATCATCTCGAGGCGGGATGGGCCGGTCAGTGGGGCGGTCCTCAGTGCCGAAGGAGCGGACTGATGAGGACAAAACAAAAAACAGATCTCGTTAGATTCTTGTAAAGCAGATGTTTGACGGACGTTCTGCTCGTCTGACTGCAGAGGTAAATAAAACCTGAGAGTAAAACAGGAGCAGTTTACAAACAGTAGCAAACATTTCTCAGGTTCTGTTTCCTCACACCAGACAGGTTGATATCAGCTGACTCAGCATCCACATTCTACTGTTGATGCCGTGTAGACTCAACCTGTTTCAACATTCTTTATGATATTTTAACAGTTTATTCGTCTAAACCTGCAGCTCATTCAGGAGAATGGTGCTATGATGTTTAGTTTTTGTAATGTTTGTAATGTCCATAATATTTACCTGTATTGAAAAATAATTTTCCATTTTTGCAAAAACGTACTTTGAAACACGACTTTTTGTCTTGGTGTGCTACTTTGGCTTTTAGCTACTGTTCTGCTAATTTTAGCTACCGTTCCATTGCTTGTAGCTTTTGTTCTTTTACCTTTGGCTAGCTTTTTTCTACTTTTTCTACCACACAGCTCATTTTCAGCTAGTTTTCTACCATTTACTGAATATAACTAGCAATAGTTTTGCCAATTTTAGCTAAAGTTGGCTACTATCCACTGTTTTATTGATTATAAACTTTAGCTACTATTTTTGTACTTTTGGATAAGGTTGTCAATTTTAGCTTTTGAGTCAGAATCTTTATTGTCATTTGCACCACATGTGGTACATGTGATGAAACGAAATTATGTACACAGGGTCCCAGT
>JARVLU010000002.1:7972671-7985967 GCA_031762415.1 Simpsonichthys santanae | reverse complement strand
TCATAGAATAACATTACTTCAAACAGCAGCACGAACATGAGTTTGTATGAGCAGATGAACACAGCAACCTGAAAGCTTTTGGCTACCACTCTGCCATTTTTAGCTCAAACGTTGCTTCGTTTAACTACAGTTTCCCTCATTTTAGCCACTGTTTTGCTGATTTTAACATTAGCTACAGTTTAGCTCATTTTAACTTATTCTGCTTGGTTTAAACTTTATTAATTTTTTTCCATTTTCAACAAATTTCAGCGGTCATTCAGTGTCACACTGGATTTTCACAGTGTTTTTGTTGTTGGTTTGTGATTGTTTGAAGCCAACATCAAACCAGCATCTACTGATAAGAGCACTGGAACGCATGTTGGTTTCATGACTCAGTCCAACAGAACCCTTCCCACCTGCAAGAATCATCCTGATTTCACAAAGAACGTTGCTGAATGGCTGCGATGGACTTCAGAGACGACACAAAGTGACAGACAGCACAAGAAACGAACTAAAGCTAGCAGCAGGACTTTACAGATGCCAACTTTCTACATCATTTAATCTCCTTCAATTTGGTTCTAGCACCTTTCATTCCAGTCCTTTGGTCTGGCCATGTTTGAATGTTTAATCCTAACCTTTCTATCATCAGAAGCAAAATCAGAGACAATTTCATTCAAAACTCTGAACAAAAACTGTTCATCAACTGTAATCATGGTGATCCTGCAGGTCAAAGGTGCTCGGCATCTGTCGCCATGGTGATCCTGCAGGTCAAAGGTGCTCGGCATCTGTCGCCATGGTGATCCTGCAGGTCAAAGGTGCTCTGCATCTGTCGCCATGGTGAGCCTGCAGGTCAAAGGTGCTCTGCATCTGTCGCCATGGTGATCCTGCAGGTCAAAGGTGCTCGGCATCTGTCGTCATGGTGATCCTGCAGGTCAAAGGTGCTCTGTATCTATCATCATGGTGATCCTGCAGGTCAAAGGTGCTCGGCATCTGTCACCATGGTGATCCTGTAGGCCAAAGGTGCTAGGTATATGTCACCATGATGATCGTGTAGGTCAAAGGTGCTCGGCATCTGTCACCATGGTAATCCTGCAGGTGAAAGGTGCTCAGCATCTGTCACCATGGTGATCGTGTAAGTCAAAGGTGCTCAGCATCTGTCATCATGGTGATCCTGCAGGCTAAAGATGCTCAGCATCTGTTATGACGATCCTGCAGGAGAAAACTCTTGACTTTTAAGAGGTTTACAAAAGGTGGACAAGTCAGTAAACCTGCTGAGCAGCAGTACACCTGTCAGGTATGAACATGTGATCTCAGATGTGTCCACCTCCTATCAACTCTCAGGCAGTATGGAGATACCAGTTGTGAACAGTTGTGGGTCAGACGGTTTTGCAACTGGACCACAAGATTTCTCAGGATCTAAACAGAGACATGAAACCTGACTGAGCTTCTGAGACTGAATGAGTCAGCTCCCCGGATAGAGGTCTCACAGCACACACCTGGCTGCCAGCACACCTGACCTGAGTATCCTCTGAGGAATAACCAGGTCAGAACGGAGCGGTGACGTCACTCGTCCAGGTTGACAGACAGCTCAGTGAAAGTATGGACGCGTCATCACTGACCGATAACACCGGCTATCTCAGAGTTAGCCTCTCGATCTGCTCCCAGCAGGGAAAACCCGAACCCCAGCTGGACGGAACCGCTGTACCGTCAAGCATAACCAGCTGCCCGGTCTGCTGTTAGCCTCAAAGCTAGCAGCCAGATGCTGCTCTGCCGGCGGATGCTAGCTGAAGCTAACAGGAATGTAAAGGGCCATTTTACTGTTTAATCCAGTTCCAGATTAAAAAATATATATACAGTATATATATTGTTACACTAAAATAATAATGCAAACAAATATAAAATAAATGACGTGGTCACAACTGAGCTATTAAGTTAAACGCAAGTTTAAGATTAGATAAGCTTCGTGATTAAGTATAATTTAACGCTTTCTGGTTTATTCAAACAGCAGCTTTAAAATCTACACGGTCTATATCTGATCAGTCTGTTTTGTTTAGTTTTCATCTGAACTCGATGTGGAGGTCTGGATGTGACTTCACGGTAAAACAGCCCTTCTCTGTCGGATCGCAGTCGAACTTCAGCGGCTCCGGGTTGTTTGTTCCTGCTAAGGGCAGCTCACCCGCCCTGCGCAAACTCATTTAAAAAAATTACCGATAAACATGAGCATACCGAACCGTGACCGCCGCTCCGAGCTCTTACCTTTAGCCAGAGCCACCGTGGAGTTTTCGGTATCGATCGTGTACAGGATTCCTTCATAGCGAATCTCGGCCTTGGAAATCAAACTGATTTTGCTGCCGAGATAAGGCGTCCCGCTGCTCATGGTGTCTCTCCCACAGCACGGCGTTCAGAACAGAAACAGAACGGCCGGTCCTTCCGAGCCGTTTGGTCAACCGAAATAAATCTTCAGCGACCGTCCCGGTTTGTTTCCGTTTGTTTCCTTTTCACGCTCCGCAGCTATAACATGGCCGCCTCCTCCTCCATCCAATCTTCAGCGCGCGGGGGCTAACGAGACTTTGAGTTATCGCGTGATTTCAATGCGTCACGAAGTATAGATCTGTAAAGAATAGAAAAGAAGTCTTGGTCAATATGTAAACACGTTTTTGGATGAGCAAAAACTTGAGCCACCAGTACACCAGCACTGAATTTAAATTTTAATGGTTTGAAATTTATTTGGTTTGAAAATTCAAATTCAGTTTGGGTGAAAAAAAAAATAAAAAAAGTTTGGGTGGCTCAAGTTTCAACCCATAAAAAATTTCCTGAAGCAAGAAGGTTAAAACATTATTTCAGTTTATTCTTACGTTCAGTAACTTCCAAAACCAAAATGATGCTCACATAATTTACCATGATTGCTGAATTTTATTTCTATTTGCAGATTTTTTTCTGTTTATTGTAAAACTGCATTTTTAATTTCTCAAGTGTCAAAATAGTATTTTTTTTTCATTTACCCTTTATTTATCATTGAGCCATGGAGAACTCATTTTCAAGAGAGACCTGTTAGGGAGCAGATGGTGGGGGTTAAGGGCCTTGCTCGGGGGCCCAGAGTGGGGTGAATGAGGGTGGAGGCAGGTTGTTTCACCTTTTTCCACCCACATTTTTTTGATATTGTCTGTACTGGGGCTTGAGCCGACGATCTTCCGATCACAGGCCCACTGTCTCTAACCACTACGCCACCACTCCCCCAATAATAATGCACGTTTAATCATTTGTAAAATTAGATAAACCTTTCTTTTATTCATCCATTAGCTAAAAATAAATATGTGAAATAAAATCATGACGGTTTCTAATACAGTAATTAGCATCTACAAATAAGATACATTTGGACAAAAATATATTATTTCAAATTAATTCAATAGAGCAAATGTAATTTCAAGTTTAAAACGTGTAATTTACAGCTGATATTACACCAATATCTAATGAATATTACGTGCATAAATAAATAAATTGTGAATTAAATATAAAAACATTTAATCCATCACTTTAAAGCTGCAAACTAGGCCAAATTCACAACGTAAATAGTTTTACTGCACTCTGGAAAAACAACAACATATTAATCAAATATAAAATCAATATACAGTTTACATATTTTTCATCGACACTCTTCGATTATCCAAGTGTAGGAAGCAATTTAACTGAAATGCAATGCATTTATTTAATACAAAAAATATACAGTACTGTACTGTACTGTATATCTACAGCGTTTTCTTAAGGGGTTCTACATCTTTTCTTTTTCTTATAGATCTATGCGCCAAATCGACCCGGATCCTCCGCGCATGCGTACATTCTAAAAAGCTATTTGCAACGGTGTAACAGTAAAGATGGCGGGAGCCTCCGACCCGCTGGAGGACGTGCTCTCCGACGAGGTGGACCAGAAAGCGGTCAGCGATCTGGTCGGCTCCTTGGAGTCCCAGCTGGGCGACAGAAAGACTCCCGTGGCTTCTTATTCCGACGGGAAAGGGGACCCAGCAGCGGCCGCTGCCGGACACTTCTCAGGGAAACTGCGAGATCAAGTGGGGTCCGCGGAGCAGCCGCCGCAACAAGGGCATCCGAAAGCGGTGTTGACCCGGGAGCCCGGCGTTAACGAGCCGCTGTCCGGCCAAGCTCTCCCCTCCTCGACATCCCCAGGAGTTGCGGGGACTGTTAGAACCACCGGAACTAGCCTGCAGACGGCGGGAGCACCTACTCTAACCGCCTCGCCCGGACCGGGACCCGTAACTTTTAGTACTCAGCCCGTCGCTAGCTTCCAGCGGGCTGCGGTCCTGGGTTCGAGCGCGGCTGTCAACTCCGCGGAGGCGATCCGGACCTCCTCTCCCGGATTACAGGGCTTGAACGGCAGCGCCGGAGCCGGTGTTCCTCCGCCCGGTGGGGTCAGCTCTGTCATCAGCGCCGGGGGCTCCGCTATCGTCGGGTCTATGGCTTCCCAGCCCGGCTCCCCCGCCGTGGCCCTGCAGGGTAACCCCAGCCCAGTGGGCAGCGCCGCCCAGAACGGGCTGGAGCTCAAAGGTGCCCCGTCCACCCCAGCCTCTCAGGTCCTGAACCACAGCAACCCTCTTATGCACACCAAGTTGCTGGTGGTGGGCCAGACCCCCACCGGGACCTCCGTCATCTTGAACAGCACCCCACCTCCGGCTGCATCCCAGTCCCCCATCATTCAGACCCAGACTGGGACCAGCACCGTTGGAGCCAAGCCCATCATCAATGGGGTTGCTCAGCCCGCCATGGCCATGGTCAGACCGCCTGGTGCTCCTGTGGGGGGTCCCACCTCCATCCAGCAGCAGAGACCTGGACTGATGGCTGGGACGACCCGAGCGGCCGCCCCCCAGCCTGGGATTACGGTCCGGCCCCAGCAACAGGCCACCATCCAGCTTCCCCCTGGCTACACCATAACTCCAGGTCAGCACACACACCTGTGGTGGGTGGGAGGGGGTCACCTGAGGACTTTCTGCAGGTTCAGGTCTCTGTGTGTTCCAAATTCTGGATCTTCAGGACCCGGAGGACCCACATTCATCAGCTGATCATCAATTATTAATCAAAGCATTCATTAACAGAGTTAGACACTTGTGTTTTACGCTGAACTTCAAAACCATCAAAAAGAAGCAGCAGAATAATTTAATTTCTTTGATTTCCTGTCGTTTTTTTTTTCTCCTGCGTTTCAGGCTACAGCACATTCCAGTAAAACCAGTTTCAGTAAAGTTCTGTTCCTTCTCTAAAGATGTTCTGAGGATGAAAACACCAAGTGATGAAGAGTTTGCTATTGTTTGGTCTTTGGGTGTCCATCAGTTGGGGGTCATCCTTGTCACATTTTTGGTTTCTCTATAGAGGACAGATCAGGACGGCAGGCGGGCCGGTCCAGAACTTGTCACCTCTTCCTAAAGGCATTGGACCGAGAGCAGAATGTTGTTTTTTTTAGCCAAACGCTCCGATGTCCCTGGAAAATATGAGGTCCTTGAAGGCAGCAGATGTTGCTATAAAATTTATGAAGGACATTTCTGGATTAATTATCCCATTAAAACCCTGATCCAAGCCCTGACCATCACAGAACCAGGCTCTTGGACTCGCTGTTTCCTTGGAAGTTTTTCCTTTCCACTGTTGCCATTGTGCTTGCTCAGGATGGGAGACTGCGTCGAAGTGAAGATTCAACCAGTCTGCTGGCTTCCTTAGATAGAGAACCTTACTAATTGGCTTTTCTATGTGTGTGAATGTGCCTGTAAAGTGCCCTGAGACAACTTTGTTGTGATATGGCGCTATACAAATAAACTGAATTGTACAGCCAGGCATACCCAGAGCATGATGCTGCCACCACCATGCTTAACACTGGAGTATCTAATTGTCGTGATCGAGTTAAAATCACTTATGCCTCCTGGAACCATTAAAAGTTCTTTCAGAAGGATTCTTCTTCATTCATGAGCTTCAGAACATGGAGCTCAAGCTACTTTGCTTTGCCAAGAACCCTGACCTAGATCCAGACCATCACAGAACCAAGTTTTTGGACTTCTTGTTGACTAAAGTCTGGATGCTCCTTTCCCTCTTTGGTTAATTTCTTGCAACAAAGATGTGGAATCCTGACCCAGGTTTGCACTGTGTGACGGTCCATCCCAGATGGACCCCAGAGAAGTCGGCGCCGCCTCTGGGCCGGGTTGGATTCATTGTTATGAATGTAACTGGGCTGTAGAACGTGACAAACGTTCCTATTGTAAATCATGTTTTCTCACCCCCTTTGTGTCAAACTGGAGATCTTTGCTCCTTAGAAACTCGGACTGACATGAAGACTGATTTTTGTCCAAATTATTGTCACATATTTCTGTTGTTTAGCTCAAAAGCAGCCCTAAATTGGACCGGTCCTAAAGGTTATGTTGTATTTTGTGTGAAATGCAGGCCTGGGTGGATATTAGCAGCTAATCCAAATATTTTAGATTTAACCAGGAGGGCTGAGCTGAACCTGCACAGTTGTGTCCAGCTGTTGCAGAACTTCACCAGTGATGACTCTTCCTCTCCCCTCCTGCAGGTATGGTTCTGGTTCGGACAGAGACAAATCATCTGGTCCTGGTCTCTCAGCAGACTCTGGCTCAGGCCAAGATCCAGCAGAGCCAACCGATGGTCACCCAGAGACCAGCAGCGCCAATAAGCACGCCTAACATCCGAGTCAGCACCGCCACCACGGTGAGTTTGGTTCTGATCGTCTGCAGGTTGTTTTGGTTGTTTTGAGGAGCCAGGTCCACTTTGTGGGTTTGATTCAAGTAAATAAAAGTATTTCCTGTAATGTAATCTGTTCTTTTGATTAATCTGAGTTGAAATTTGATTAATAAATAATCTGAAATTTTATTGTTTGTCTGCAGGTGCCTTCAGCCCCTCCAACCGTCCACCTGGCCTCTCCTCCTCCCACCAGGATTGTTCAGTCTCCCTCCACCACCTCTGTACAGGTGAGGTTTACACCTGAAACCTTTGGTCCACCTGTGGGAGGTTTTCCACAGCTTAAGTCAATTTTTTTAGAAATTGATGGAATAAAGATTTAGCGAGGCTGAACAAAATGAAAGTGTAGAAATGAGGTAATTTAGAATTTTATGCCAGCAACACATTTTTAAAAAGTTGTTCCAGGAGCAACAAAAGGCTGTAAAAGTAAGAAATACGGATCAGAACCAGCTGGAGGAGAATATAGTAACCAATAAATTTATTTATCAGCAGGTCAGTCAGTGAACTGGAAATAAACAGACTTTTAGTAGTAAAGATGGGCAGAGGTTCTCCAGTCTGTCTAAAACTAGTGAAACAGTTTCAGAATAAAGTTCCTGAAAGACTTTCAGAATAAAGTTCCTGAATGAATTTCAGTCAATCAATCGTTTTGTGATGGTTATCAAACAACGAGATAACGTTGGAGCATTCACAGCATTTACATAAATTTACCAGCAATAATCCCCCACAACAAACTGTGTACCCAATAATACGAGCGTGATGTGCTGCAGTAATGCAATATCCATTTCACAGTTATACTGTTTAGTTTAGTTTAGTGGGTGCTGCAGCAACAAATTGTATGTCCATAAGGATCATATAGGACTGGGTAATGGAGGGGGAGCATAGGTAGTGGGTTGCTCGTTCCACAGCCTGACTGTACAGGGATAGAGGCTGTGGGCCAGTCTGGTGGCTCTGGCATGGATAGATCTATACCTTCATCCATAGGGCAGTAGATGGATCAGATAGTGTGCTGGGTGTGACCGGTCTTGAATGATGTTATGAGCTTGGTGCAGGCAGAAGGAAAAGGAAAACAGTGGTAAGCTTTGGGAGGCAAGTCCCACTAATTTTTCTGCGTATTTAACCACCCTTTGAAGAGCCTATTGTTGTGCCTTAGTGCAGCTAGAAAACCACGAGCAATCCATATGTAAGCACACTTCCTACTTTGCAGTGAAAAAAAGTTTACCATAAGCCTCCAGAGAAGTTTTGATGCTTTTAATCTCCTCATATAAAAAAGGTGTTGTTGGGCCTTCCTTATGGCTGACATAGTGTTTTGCCCCATGACATAATGTCCGTCACAGTCAGACACAGGAACATGAAGCTTGAGACCCTCTCCACCTCATCATTGCCAATATAGAGTGGCTGAGCTGTCCATTTTTCAGAAAGTTCACAATTATAACCTTTGTCTTTTTCATGTTAAGGACCAGGTTATTGTTATTCACTATGCCACTACTGTAGTTGTTCAACCTCGCTCCTATATGCGTCATTATCAGTAACGAGACCAAGCACTGTTGTGTCATCAGCTAATTTAATAGAATTTGATGAAAACCAGGGAGAGCAGTCGTGTGAAAAATGTAAAGATGAGTGGACTGAGTACACATCCTTGGGGTGCCCCACTGTTAATAAAGTGGATAAAACGCGCCTGTCGATTCTGACACACTGAGATCGGTTAGTTAAGAAATCTGAGGTCCAGTTGCATAATGTGGTGTTAAGACCAAGATTGTGCATTTTACTTTGAAGTGTGTTGGGCAAGATTAAAGGCCAAACTAAAATCAACAAAAAGCAGCCTAGCATATTGTTTCTACGCTCTAGATGCTCTAGCAGAGTGTGTAGCAAATAGCAACAGCATCTTCTGCAGACTTCTTCTTCCTATAGGCAAACTGAATAATAAAGTTCCTGAATGGAAGACTATAATCTGCGTCATCTCCAGTTCATAATCAGATCAACAGATCTCATTTCAAATGAACTGAGAACTGTTCTGTGGTCAAACGGATCCAAATCTGAAATTCTATGTGGAAACCACAGATGCCTCTCCTCCATGCTAAAGAGGAGAGGAAACATCTAGCCTGTTATCAGCTCATAAGCCTGCCTCTCTGATGGTGTGGAGGTGCATTAGTGCCTCTGTAATGAGCAGCTTACACATCTAGAAAAACTCCACCAAAGCAGAAAAGTATCTTCAGGTTTTAGGACATCTGCTCCCATCCAGCAGAGAAGATTGATGGAGTCCTCCATCAGACCAGGATGAGACGACATTCCCTCCAAAACCTCCAACTGGTCTCCTCAGGTTCTCTAAAACCTCCTAACAACTGAAAAGGTTCTGACCTAAACCAACTTGCTAAGCCTAACCCAGACCCCTGACACTAAACTTAACCCATTATCCTTTGCTCCAACCCCAACCCTCTGACCTTTGACCTAGCTTCTTTATTTATTTTATTTATTTTTATTCTCATAAGTCCTTTCTAGAAGCCTTGATGGGGAGAAAGGAGTGTGTGGAGCCAACGCAGTGATGGACAGTGCACAAAAACTTGACAAAGGTCAAGGTCTGAAAGGTTCTGAAGACTTTTTCAAGTGTATGAATGGAGTTCTCTGTCAGAACCGCTGAGTTTAGAACAACATTGGTTCTGATCAAATTTTATGTCAAGTTTAAATATCCACATGTTCTGAAGTTCTGTAGTCTTCAGAACCACCTCCTGGTTCTGACTGAGTGCAGAAGTCGAGCAACGGATGGATGTGTGATGAAGATGATGTTTGTTTCTCTGAAGGCGCTGACGGTACCGGCCGCTACTGGGGGCGTGTCCGTTAGGATGGCCACGCCTCAGAAAACCTCCTCCGTGATAACGGCAGGAGGAACCGCCAAACCTGCCGGCGTCCCGACCACCCCCGTCACCGTCACCGCCACGCCCCCTCCCGCAGCTACGCCCATCACCAGAGTCACGGTGGTGTCGCAGGTCGGCTCTCGTTGGTTCTGAAAGGTTCTGAATGCCTCTGCGGGTTTTTTTTTTTTTTTTTTTACATGCGTGTTTGTGTCCGGCAGGAAATGCAGGAAAACGTGAAGAAATGCAAGAACTTTCTGTCCACGCTCATCAAGTTGGCGTCCCACAACCCCCCGTCTCCAGATACGTCCAAGAATGTGAAGGCCCTGGTCCAGGACCTGCTCGTAAGAGATCCAACTTACCGAATCCAGTTTTCACATGTACTGTCCTTCGCCCTTCATGAAGTCACGTTTTCTTGTGGCTCAGTTTTGTGTTTTTGTGTTCAGGATGCAAAGATTGAGCCTGAGGAGTTCACATCTCGGCTGCAGGCTGAGCTGAAGTCCTCCCCACAGCCCTACCTCATCCCCTTCCTAAAGGTGCTACTTTTTCACCAGTTTACACTGGTTTACGTCAGTTCACATGCGTTCACACCACTCTACACCATTATGTTCTGTTAGCCACTCCACTTTACACATTTACACCAGCTTACACCACATTGATCCAGTTTGCACCAGTTTATTTCAAGTTAGTCTGCGCTGTTTAAGCCACTTTACACATTTTTGCACTCTAGAACCAGTTTACAGCACAAAATTCTAACTTAGTACCAAAATGTTTAACAGTCCAACTCCGATCTGCTGGTTTTGTAGCTCCAGTCTCTGCTTCCTCTTGCTGTTAATAAAAAGTGGTTTATTTCTTCAGAAAAGCCTCCCAGCTCTGCGTCAGACGCTCCTCAACAGCCAGCAGTCTCTGATGACCGCGCCGCCTCCCACCTCAACGCTGCCTCCCACCTGCTCCGCCACCGCCATCCGGCCGCAGCTGCCCAGTAACGCCGCAGGCAGCACCATCCGCCTGACCCCACCCGTCGCCAACACGTCAGCCGTGGTACGCTCAGCAGCTTCACCCGCACACGTTTCAGATTAAATGTTTTAGAAAACGCAGGTTGTGGGGGTTAACAGGTTTTACCTCAAGTCTTTCAGATTTTTACTTTTAAGGTGTTTCAAGTTGTTTTGTGCGTTTCAGAACAGGTGTATCGCTTTCAGTTTGGGTGTTTCACTTAAAAATGATGTCGTCTGATCCCCAGGCTGTGTGCAGACCAGGACTCCAGTCTGTTCAGACTCACTCACCTGTTGTCATCAATCAGACGCTCAGACATCCAGGTGAGTTTCAACACATGCGTCTTTCACTTGTAACATTAATCTTCTTTGTAAACTCAGAGGGGGTGTGTTCAAACTTCCACATCTGCTTTCAGAATAAACTGCTTCTCTTTCAGCTACACTCATCAGAGGAACAGCCGTCATAGCCGGGAAAACTCCTGTCCACCTGGCCGCTCAGTCCAATCAGAAGAAACTGAGTGACCCAGGGGGCGGGACCTTCAGGTGAGGTCCACGTCCAATTACATGGATTCCTTTAGCATTAGACATATATTAAAATTTTTTAAAAAACTAGTCTAAGGAAGGATTTTTAGTTGCGCTTCAGATCTTGTTTCAAACTTCAGCCAGCAGAGGGCAGCAGAGAAGAACTGGCCCAAAGGTCTGATTTCAGGTCAGACCAGGTGGTTCTGATTTGTTGATGTTTCCTGGACTCTTGGTCGCGCGTCTGTTGGCCTGCAGTCTGAGAGGGTTCTTTAGACACCCACTGAGTTCTGCTGGGTCTCAGGAGTTCTGGTTTCAGATGTTGAAATGACGTCTTTACAGTTTTATCTGAGGTTTTTTAGTTCAGGTGAACACTGACGCATCTTCCTCGCCTCCCACAGAGACGACGATGACATCAACGACGTGGCGTCGATGGCCGGCGTCAACCTCAGTGAGGAAAACGCTCGTATCCTAGCAACCAGCTCCGAGCTCGTCGGCACTAAGATCCGATCCTGCAAAGACGAATCCTTCCTGCCCACGGTCCTCCTGCACCGACGCATCCTGGACACGGGTCAGTCTGTCCCTCGGAACCTTCTGGAGTTTGTGTTTGGATGGTGCCGTGAATCAGGATTAAAAGGGTCACACATCGTCGAATCAGAACCCTGGTCACAGCACATTGAGCGTTTGTCCTCATTCTGACCTGTTTCTCGTCCTCAGCTAAGAAGCTGGGGGTGACGGAGGTCCCGCTGGATGTGGTGAACCTGGTCTCGCACGCCACAGAGTCCAGGCTGCGCTCGCTGCTGGAGAAGGTTTCTATCATCGCTCAGCACCGCTCGGACGGCGGAAAGGCAAGAGCACTCTCAGGACACGCCGTCGCAGATAACGTTTCGCCCAGGTGAAGTCTGTAACCGTTTCCTCGTCTTCCTCGGCAGGACGAAGAGCACTACGAGCAGACGACGGATGTTCGCTCCCAGCTGAGATTCTTCGAGCAGCTCGAGCGTATCGAGAAGCAGAGGAAAGACGAGCAGGAGCGAGAGATTCTGCTGAAGGCCGCCAAGGTACCGAACACCTGTGCACTGCTGTCGCCGTGGTTCTGGACCAGCAGACCTGCAGGACTCGGTCCCGGTCCTTCAAATCAGTCGAACACCGATCAGAAAGTTAAAGTCAGCGTCTCAGGGCTGTGAGCGGATGAAAACCTGAACTCTGTTTCTCTTCCAGAGCCGGGCCCGGCAGGAAGATCCAGAACAGATTCGGCTCAAGCAGAAAGCAAAAGAGGTACGACAGTTTTAATCTTTATGTTGATTATGTGAAGCGCGCGCACGTCATCCTGCAGCGGCATCAGGAGCAAACGACCACACGTGAACTTTGTGTTTCTTCAAAGAGATGATCATGAAAAAGTTGTTTCCAGTATTTGGGGACTAAAACCAGCAGAGTAGCGGCAGACTTGAGCTCCGTCCCCAACACGACTATGAGCATGCTCAGTAATGTGTCCACATGCATGCACCGAGCTGAGGACCAGCTCACCTGCTCCCTCCAACAGAAACAGGAAGCTGAACGCTGCTGCACTTCTGAGTGTTTCTGACCACGGCAGTGTCCTGCAGGTAACTACTTCCTGTCCTCACCAGCGTCTCTTTTTGTCTCCTCCCACAGAGGCAGCAGCAGGAACAGGCTGAGATCAGACAGCGAGATGCCAACCTCACAGCTCTCGCCGCCATCGGGCCACGCAAGAAACGCAAGCTGGACTCGGGAGGCGGCGGCGGTGAGGTATGATGTCACCCTGTAGCTAAGGCCAGTTGGACCCGCTTTACAGGATCTACCATATTAAATATTTAGAACCAAAGTCTGCACTGTTGGGTTGTGGCGCTTCAAGCCCCGCCCACTCCTTCCATATACTGTACAATCATATGGTCACATGACCTTTCTTTAAAGCTTGAGATTACATCCAAACATGTTTTTACACCAAGGGCAGTGTTTACATGGAAGGGGCGGGACTTAAATTTGTACCAGAACCAGCCTACAGGAGAGTTGGGAAGCTGGACTCGTTCTGGGTTCACCTTCCGGGTTCTGGTCGGAGGTCAGAGACCAGAGAGTCTTTATTGTCATTCGCACCACATGTGGTACATGTGATGGAACAAAATAATGTACACAGGGTCCCAGTTACATCCAACAATAAAATGCAAAAGAAAAACAGTAATAACATCTAAGATATGAACTAA
>JARVLU010000002.1:7940266-7957039 GCA_031762415.1 Simpsonichthys santanae | reverse complement strand
GTCCTGGATTCAAACACATGGGGTCACAGTGTTCTTGTCCTCTGAAGGCCTCAGGGACAAGTTTGGACACGGAGGTACATCCACTATGATCAAATCACATGTTTTCACAGAATCATAGTTTAAGAAAAATTTAAGTCACAATTACTATTAGAATTTAAAACCAAGTTATTTATAATTTCAAATGTACCAGTAAACAACAACACTCCTTAAAAAGTTTAATATTTAACAGGTAAACTGGATAAATACTGCAGAGAACTATAAATCTATTCTTAATTCTCACAAATGAGTTGCTCAAAACGCGTCTCGCTGTCGAAACGCTCCTTTAAATCTGTTATTTTACTGAAATTAACTCTGTATTTGTGTTTTAAATACGGTTGTTCCGTCATCGGGCTCTTGAGTCCTCTCTGCTGGGAACCCGAGCCTGAGGTCAGACCTGCGTTCTGCCAGGAGCTCCATCAGCTGGACCCAAGCCCGGAAAGGAGATATTTATAGAACCGAGTGGTTCTGTTCTGCAAGCGGAGAGCCGCTTCCATCCCACAGGAAGAGCGGAGGAGCTGCGATGATGTGACACAAACAACGCTTCATCTTTTTATTAACAGGTATCGCTTCACAGAACCGGGTCTGAACAGAGAGAACGAACGGTCTGAAGGGGTTTGATGCTCAGAACCTTCTATAGATTTGATCAAAAACAAGGAACCATGCTGCAGAACCACAACTGATGAGCTTCAGTCCTAAACAATGAAGAAAAGCACAATTTCTGGGCCCAAAAGCTGAAAATGAAAGAAGTGAGCTCCACGGGTTCTGCAGGGATCGGATCAGGACCATCAGATCTGAGCAGAACCAGGAAGAAGATCCAGAATGTTTTCTGCTGCAGCTTCCTGCTCAAGTCTCTGAGCTGCTCCAACAAACCCGAATGGATCCTTCCTTAGAGTCGGAACCAAAGAACCGGACCGGGTCTCCTGCAGCTCAGAGAAGAAGAACTGAAGAGTCCACCGGACAGGAAGTGCTCTCCTCCTGACAGGAAGTGCGTCGGCCTCTTTATGGATTATTGATGCTGTGCCCCGGCAGAAGCAGAACACGGACCGGGATCGGGTTTCCTCTCTGATCGGATCAGAAACTGGATCCTCTTGCTGAAACTATTAAACCCACCATCTCCAGGCGTGTGAAGAGGTTCTGGTTCTTGTTCACCTGCAGACGTGTTTAAATTCCTTGGTACCACCAGAACTGCAGATATGATGTTTCAGAGTTTCTGGGCTCAAAAACCAAACACGGATCCATCAATCCAACAGAACCGGGCTCTGATCCAAAGGGTTTATAGTCAGTAATGTGCTGCGAGTTAAACGGACCCATGGTTCTGAAACAACACAAAACTTACTGACCCATCAGCTGTCTTCAGAACCTTTCAGTTCTGTGATTCTGTCTCGGACTCTGACCGGTTCAGTTAAACATCAGAACCTTTGCTCTCCTGCTGGTTTCAACTCTGGACTTTGTTCTGGTCAGAGTTCTGCAGAAACACGCAGCTCCTTGTTTGGGTCCAGTCTGTGGATGCACAAGGATGACATCATCCAGACTGCACTGATGAACGGTACCATAATGGGTTGACCCAGCCAGTGGTACAATGTTGCAGAGACCAGCAGAACCAGAACCGCTTGATGACAAGTGCTAAACTCTGACAGAGGATTAAAGTCCCGAAGATCCTACAGAACCTGCTCAAACCCAAACCCTCTTCTCAGACAGAACCGGGACCAACCTGGACAAGAGACAGCAGAACTAATCATGGATCAGACAGGAAGTATGCGCTCTTATTGTGAAACTCTGACATAAAAATACCTTTGTTTTCCTGCCTCTGACCCATAGAGTTCAGGATTGGTGCCTTCAAACAGAACCAGGGTCTCTGATGAGGTTCTGATCGCCTTGTTCACGCGGGCTGGAATAAACGTCCCTCTGATCCGGTGCATCTGAGTAAATCTGGGTTGGTTCTGATCAGCAGAGCCAGACTGGGCTTTCTTTAAACCTTAAAGAAGTCACAAAGGTTCTTTAAGGATCAGAGGTTCTGTTCATTTGTGAGCTGAAGAACATCCCAGATCCAGTAAAACTCCCGGTTCTGCCAGGTTCTGACCAAATTACCAACAGGTTGACAGTGTTGGGTTTGGACCCTGCACAGAACCCAGACTCGGTGAAGCGTTCGGGACAGAAATAATTCAGAGATAAAAGAGACAACAGCAGTTCCTGATCCAGAACCAAAGGCTAAAAAAACTCTGGATCCAGAACCTCCTGATCCAACCCTCATCGTCTCCTCCTTCCCTCCAAGCAGCCAGAAGTTCTGCAGACGTTCTGAATTGTCTTTCAGCGATTTCCTTTTAGACTTTGGCTGCTTCGTCACTCGGTTTCAGTCCGGTTCTGGTACCAGTTGGGGCTTCGTGGACAAACTGCGTCGACAAGAAGTCTGAGGAACCAAACAGTGAAGAACACAAACCCGATCAGTATCTCAGACGGGAGGTCAAGCGCTTCAACAGCAACCTGATGATGGAACCACCTCCACCACCTTCCTGCTTTAGCTCCCAACAGAACCAAAGTTTATGCTCATGAGGTTCTTTAGGTTACGAGGACCAGGTGGTTAATCCAGCAGAACTCTGGAACTCCACCTGAATCCTGTCAGGCAGCATTGCCATGGCAACCAGGACTTAATCTGATGGTTCTGGTACCAGTCCAGGTAGAACCTCACTTTCAGCTTCATCTTTTCCAACCAAAACTGGACGTTTTCATGAGTCCAGAACTTTAACAGGAGGTCCAGATGGCCAACAGTCAAACCGAACCAGCCACAGATGAACAGAACCCAGAAGGTTCTAGTTCAAGTTGAGAAAAGCAAATAAATGATCACAATAAAAAGACTATTCCAGATTTAAGGTGTTCTGTTGTTGATGGGTTTTTTTTTTTAAGCATGACAAATGATGGCGTCAGAGCCAATGGACCGGAATCAGAACCAACCCGAACACACCTGACAGGCGGTACCTGTCCAGGTGAACTGGACCGTTAATCACCAATCACGTTCACTTCACGTGCACTTCAACAGAAACTGCGCTTTATTAAGAAGCTCCTTTCTACTGAAAAACTACCAGAGTTCGTCTACACAGACCAGAACCAGAACCATCTGGACTGCAACTCACCAGTTCGGTTCGGCATGGATGGACACTGCTGTCGAGTTCTACCGAAAGTCCGCTTTCCCAAAAGACAGAAAAAACATCGTGACGGACCCGAACCGGAACAAACCAACAGCGGGAAGGTTCCGGTCCACTGTCGGTTCGGTGGAACATCAGACTGTTACGATGGAAGCGAAGAGCGGCGGGAAAACGCCCCAAAGTTACCGATGGAAACCGAACCGAGTCACGGAGGAGGAGGAGAGTCAATTTACGGAAGAGAAGAAGAGACAGACCGGATGTTTACAAATCTTACCTTCACAATAAAAGACTGATGTTAGGCCTTTCAGCCAAAACTTCATTAACTCCACTAATTAGTGCAATTGTTTTTGCTTTTATTTGTTTTACAAGGTTATTGTTCAAATTCTACATGCATAAATTAAATAATTAATAAAACACAGTCATTTAAAACACAATTGATTTGATCAATTAATTTGGTTATAGTTCCATTACACTTGTTTACTGTTTCATTATGATCAGAATTTATTTCATTCAGACTAAAGTTCACATAACAGAAAACACATAAAGTTATATTACATATGACAAATAATTGTTGGGGATGTATAAATGTCATCTGCAAAAGTGTAGATTGAAAATATTTTTTTTAATTTTTTTTTTTTTTTTTTTTTTTTTTTTTTTTTTTTTTTTTTGATTCAGTACAAAACAAAGTCGTCTGGAGCAAATATGAATCCAGAGAAGATGACAAAAAACAACACATTTTTTCTGTGTCAGACAAATTGGTTACTGCATTAATGAGTAAACAATCAGAGTCAATGTCAATTTATTTACATACCACGTAAAAACATCAAAATCTGACTAAAGTGCTTTACAATTTAGTCAAATTAAAATGAAACCAAATAATTAAATGAATAAATAAACAAATATTGTACCACTCAAGAAAAACAAGAAAGTTAACAATGAACTACAAGACAAGAATCAGGAATAACTGGTTCTCAAACTATGTATGGATTAAATGTCAAAGAAAAAAAAGTCGCTAGTCTTTAAATGACCAAAATTTTCCACAATTTTGGAGCAGCAACCGCAAAAGCCCGATCACATCTGGATTTCAGTTTGCATTTAGGGACATTATTCAGTTCAATTCACTTTATTCATATAGCGCCAAGTCACAACAGATACAATACATTCATATTTTAAAATAATAATTTAACATTATTTATTTGAGGAGCAGACTGTTTTGAGTTTAACTCAGACTCTCATCTTGAGCAAGCATGAAGGCGACAGTGGTAAGGAAAAACTCCATGAGGAAGAAACCTCCAGCAGAACCAGTCTCAGGACAAGCGGCCATCTGCTTCGACCGGCTAGTTTTGGTAGGAACAGATACACAATGGCAGGTCAAGAATCACATGATAGAAATAGTATAAAATGAAAACTACTGTATTTGATTTTAACAATTAATTTAAGTTTGTCCTCCAGTAGTCTAAGCTTAATGCAGCATAACAAGCCAACATTAATTATAGGATTTATCAAAAAGGAGAGTCTTTAGTCCAGTCTTAAAACTGAACAATGTGTCAACCTCACAGACAGAAACTGGGAATGGTTCCACAAGAGAGGAGCCTGAAAACTGGAAGATCGTCCTCCCATTCTGCATTTGGAAACTTTAGGGACCATGAGATTACCTGCAGTCTGAGAGCGAAGTGCTCTGTTAGGAAAACATGGAATAACAAGATCACTGTATCAGATGGAGCTAGGTTGTTGAGATCTTTGTAGGTTAGAGGTAAGATTTTGAATTAAATTCTGGATTTGACAGGAAGCCAGTGGAGAGAAGCTAAAACTGGAGAGATATGAGCGCTCGTACTAACTCCAGTTAAGACTCTGGCAGCAGAATTTTGGATTAACTGAAGAATTTTTAAAGAAGTATTTTGACACCCAGATAATAAACCTTTACAATAGTCCAGTCTAGATGTGACAAATGCATGAACCGTTTTTTCTGCATAATTTTTAAATAAGATGTTTCTAATTTTAGCGATGAGGAACTGGCAGACCTA
The DNA here is from genome assembly GCA_031762415.1 of Simpsonichthys santanae. NCBI lineage: Eukaryota > Metazoa > Chordata > Actinopteri > Cyprinodontiformes > Rivulidae > Simpsonichthys > Simpsonichthys santanae. The sequence goes on along the minus strand of JARVLU010000002.1, from coordinate 7,951,836 downwards.
AGTGCAATCAGATAAAAATACTGTTTCTGAAATTCATCCAAAAACATGCATGATATCGTCACAATTATATGAACTGTAAGTGTTAAGACGAAAAATCACCAAAACAATGTTAATTTTTAAAATTAGAAATGTAAGTAAATAAAACGTGAAAAACTGTTCTGACTACTGTACAGTATTAATTTAATCGTAAACCGGAAGCAGCTGCTTTTATTCTGGTAACTTGAAAGCAGCGTGAGTTACAGTATGTGTGAGCGCGTGTGCGTGTGACTCTCTGCCGGGCAACAGAGCCTCAGAGAGCGGGGGAGGAGCTCCCGCAGCCCTGCAGGTGGAGGTTTCTAATCCTCAGGGAGCCGGAAGAACCCCCACCCCCCACCCCACCCGGACACCTGTTCAGACCTGAGCTGGAACAGTCACGTGATAACAGATGCTGGGAACGATTTTACAGCTATTTAAATAAATAAACAAACAAATATATGAATGATTATATTAATAATTATTATTAATGTAATAATAATACATTAATAATAATAATAATATAACAAAGTTATGTCAGGTCCTCTGGACAGATAAAAAAAAATCAAATTTAAAATGTACAATTTATTGAAGTTTCGGGAGAAAATCGGGCCAGATGTTCTGTGCAGCCCAGAGCCCTATGAAGAGATCTCTCTATGGCTCTGCTTCAAACCTTTGAATAACATAAGACAATCATATGAAAGCAAAGACAATGAAAAATAAATTGAAGAAATGATATAGAAATGACACAAAAACAAGCTACATTATAAAACTTAAAGTTCTAAAAACAGGAACATGTCTGCACTGGTTTTCAAAATGAACTTAACAATTTAATCCTTGAGAGTGGTCAAAGTCGACAACTTCAGAACTTTTTGATACAATCGAGTGTTTCACTAAACTTCCGTATCACTTAAAACATTTTCATGTGTCTTAGTTTTTCATAACTTAACCTAAAATTTAAAGATGTCACAAGACTTGTTAGTAATGGTGCTCTGCTCTATTTTATACTAATATTTTTTGTCTTTCAGAGTAAGAGTCAGCTGTGATATACACAACGTCTACCAGCAAAGCTTCTGATTGTCCTATAAATAACTGTGTGAAGCTGACTTTGACCTCTGTCCTCTGCGGACCGTCTTAAAATTAAGATTCAAAATCTGTGTGGAATTGAAGGGGAGTTCAGACTTCAGTATATGGACAATGATTTTTGGCAGGTTTATGAACCTAACTTCAGCAGCAGATATCCAAGAAAAAAGAACAGTAAGATATATCGTATAGTAAGCAGTCAACGCGGGCATCCAGCTGTATTCCGCACCTTTTAATGGCTCTCGGGGCACTAAGATACTTTCATCACGTGAATCAACGCACCTCGTCTTCAACCTCATCACCAAGATGTCAAGTTGGCCGCGCAGCTACCAAATTCCTCTGTTCTCATATAACCATCTCTGGCAATATGAAACAGTGAATTGTGTATTTAGGGGTTGCTGTTACCACACAAATATTCATAGTACTTTCAAGTCCCACAAAAGGAGAACGCACTCTCCATTCTCTCTACAAGATTTTAAAGAAGGCATATTGAACCTAGAAATTAACCACATTAAGTTTATGTAACTCAAGTCACTGTTGTTCAATATGTTTAAATCTACTGAGTAAATCATATGAAAACTTATTACCCATAATTAACATCTACTGTTTTGGTAAAAATTGCTCAAACATCTCTGGAAAATGGGGGAAAAAAATGTACATCACTTCAGTATTGACGTAAGGAACTTAAATAATTTTCTCACACATTTGTGGAGCTCCTGAGCATCTTAGATCTTCAGATTAAACTGGACTTACTTTGGACCAATAATGCTAATACTGCAGAAGGTGGGCCTGTGATCGGAAGATTGCCGGTTCAAGCCCCGGTACCGACAACATCAAAAAATGTGGGTGGAAAAGGTGAAACACCCATGCCTGCCTCCACCCTCACTCACCCCGCTCTGGGCCCCTGAGCAAGGCCCTTAACCCCCACCATTTGCTCCCTAAAAAAACAGGTATCTCTTGAAAATGAGTTATCATGGCTCAATGAGTCTACCTGTATAAATAAAGGGTAAATGGAAAGAAAAGAAAAAAAAATCATCAGTTTTCCTTAACTTTAGCCCTAAATCTCCTCATCAGGAATCAAAGTGCAGTGAAATAAATACCTGCACACGCATACATTTCCTTTTTCCGCATGATGCAAACGCTTCCTGATGCTGAGCTGCAACGCGTTTGTTTGATAATGTGTTTAATCTGTTTGCTGTGAAATAAAACTGAACAATGAACAATGAGGATGGAGGATGTGACACGTCAGATCAAATGTTTGATCAGTCGGAGGCTGACCAAAGTTCAGCTCGGCACCTGTAAATTTGAAAAGTTTTTGCCGTTTTTGTGTTTTCTAATTGGTCAATTGACTTTGGCAGCCATATCTAATTGGCTCCAATTGAATTGTTGATGTACGACATGCAATTGTATTAACAGTAATAGAACTAACATTAGCAGCGGTAGTCATCGCTTTAAAATGTAGTTGTTTTTGTTTCATTTTTATATAACTTCTTTATTTACTTTTAATTTTATGATTGTCTATTGTCTGTCTCATAATTACTCAGAAATGAAAAATGAACACATAACAAATTGGACAGGACTTTTAACTGGAGCTGGGTCTGACAGCAGCTTGTTGCTGCTCATCTTCAGCCCGACACCTTTCTTGACACATCAGAACTGGTTACCATAGAGACCTAATGTTTATTCTCTTTACAACTGTGCTGGATTTTCTGAGAAAATGGTGGACAAGTAAACAAGTCAACTGTTTGTAGTAAGAGAAATGAAGAAGACTGAAATGTGAAATGATGAAATCATAGATTTCAGATTATGCAGCAGGTCCGACAGAACTCGGCGGGTCTATAGGAGTCATGACCCAGAACAAATGTAACCCTGAAGCTTTTGATTCGTGCAGACTCAGACCACGATACCAATCAGCCTCTCCGGGGTTCATGATCAGAACGTGCATGATGTGACTCCCAAGACCCACTTCAGTCCAATTACCCAGAACAGAACCAGAAAAAAAATGAACCAGCAGTCTAAACAAAATGTTCTGATCTGCCAGTTGTCTGAACACATCTGGATTCTCGTATGCTTTTAAGATTCTGATTAAAAAATAAAAATAAACTGAGCATAAACTAACCTTAACCCTCCTGCTGCCCAGTGCCCATGAAATGAATGACTCAAGACCTTGAGAGTCAGCTTGACCCTTTAAAAGCTTTAAAAACATGGTCAGAAGCAGATATTTTTTTGTAAGATAAAATAAAAAGACAACCCCTAGTTTAATATTAACAGACTTTGATGTTATCTTTTATTTACAATACTAAAAACTTTATTACACACATATATATATATAAGATCAAATCCACTGCAGCGTGGAACAAAAACCTCCCATCTCCCAGTTTTTGTGCAGAAACACGTCGGACGTTTGGAGGTTTTTAAGTGCTGCAAACATTAAACCAGCCTGAGATCCTGCAGACATCAACAACAAAATAAAACCAACCCAAACTTACAGAAACATACAAACCTGCTGCTTAGAAGCAGAAAACGTTTTAAAAACGTTAAATAAATAATGAAAATTTGAGGTTTTGAATCATTTAAAACCTGACAGAACCATAGATGCTCTCTGAGTTCTCCGATTGGACGTTCTGGGATGAAGACCCAAACACTGAGGGTTTATAATAAATGAGAAATTGTTCTCCAGGTCAAGTTGGGCTTGAGTCACACGATGAAGGTTCTCCTGAGCAATGCAGTAAAATGATTTTCACTGCAGGTTCCTCAGACAGAAAGTTCTGGAACATGTCGGGTTCCTCAGTTCTACAGGACAGCAGGAGGTCACTCCATGAATTTGGGTATGCAGCCCTCCATTTGGACCAGCTCGGGCCAGTTCTTATATTTATTGTTTGACGGGTCGTTCTTTACATGCTGAAAGAAACATATTCAAGTTAGTTTTGCAGGAAACAAATAAAACTAATGAGCCTTTTGGTCAAACCTAAAAAAAAATAAACCAATGAACTCAAAATTAGGAGATGCCAGATGATCGGTCAGCCCTCTAGCATTAACAATATTAGCATTAACATTGGTAAAACTGCCTTTAGCAATATTAGCATTAACATTAGAACTAGCATTAACAATAATAGCATTAACATTGAACTGCAGTATTAGCATTAACATTAAACTAGCATTAGCAGTATTAGCATTAACATTTAACTAGCATTAGTATTAGCATTAACATGAACTAGCATTAGCAGTATTAGCATTAACATGAACTAGCATTAGCAGTATTAGCATTAACATTTAGCATTAGCATTATTAGTATTAACATTGGTAAAACTAGCATTAATAGTATTAGTATTAACATGAACTAGCATTAACAGTATTAGCATTAACATTGAACTAGCATTAGTAGTATTAGCATTAACATTGAACTATAGCTTTAGAAGTATCAGCATTATCGGTAACTAAAATAGCGTTAGCATTCAGTAAACTAGCGTTAACCTCAGTAAAATTAGCATTAACAGTAGTCATTGCTTTATAATGTAGTAACATAAAAGGATAAATCTACCTTCTCAAAGTTGCTCTTCTCCAGTGGTCCTTTCCCATCTTTCCCTCCAACAAACACCCAGCTGTCTCTGAAGCCCAAAGACTTGATCACAGAACTTCCCAGGTCAGAGATCAGGTTCCGGATCTCGTCGGTTAACCTGATCCAACACACAGAATCCTTTAGTCAGATCTGGTTCTGCTCTCTGTCTGATGAAGTTATAAAACATTAAAGACAATAACAGTAATCTGAATCAACGATTCTTAATAAGGATCAGAACCAATCTGAGATCCAATCCAGTCAACCCTGCAGTGATTTTTAACAGAACCGCTGAAACGTGTTTTACTTTGTTGCCGGCTCGTCGTAGGATGCAATCAGAACCACAGAACCCATCTCTACGTTCTTCAGGAACTCGGCCAAAGCGTGTATTTCTGCAACAAAAACATGTCACTCAGATCATCTGTACAAACTTGAACTCAACCAGAACCAGATGTTGACTTACCGCCGCTGTACATGTCATAGTGTTCTGTCCTCAGAACCTCTCCTGTTCTGCCTGCGGGACAGAACCAAGACCACATATTTTATTTTAACTCCTCGTAATTTTATTTTTTAAACACAAAGTATGAATCTAATGATCTGATCCATTCTGTTCTGTTGGGTTTCTTGTTTGGACCTGAGTTCTGTTCAAACCCAATATGCATTTGATGCATTTTACCAATCTGGACCGACTCCTGACCCGTGTTCCTTAAAACAGATCAGAACCTGTCTGAACTTCGAGAGGAATGTTCAAGAATCAAACTGTCAGACTTGTTTTTGAAGTGTGCTAGTCTGAGCCCAGGATCTGTCAGATCACAAGGACCCGAATCAAGAACCATCCAGGGGAATCTGGGTCCAGGTTTATGTTATGATGGCTCAGATCTGTTGAACCAATCTGAGAAAAAAACAACAGTCAGAGGAAGTGGAGGAGAAGGGCAGCCCACATGTTCTTGTCAGTTGCTGTGGTCCCTGAAGGTGAAAACCTTTGACTGTCATCTGTTAACTCGACGTTTTCTAAGTTCAGTTAAAAACCATGTTCCTATAATCGTTCTGAAGGATGTTCTTGTGCAGTACGTCCTCCCCCATGGCCTTTACAGATTGAAAACATCAAATTTTGGAGCTTCTCTCCTGGACTGTTAATATTTTTGGAAGCCCAGGAGTGCCTGGAACACAGCCTGACTCTCAGAATGTTGAAATTACAGAACCCACAGACCGCGTTCTCAGTTTGGGTTCGGTTCAAGCAAATCAAGAACATCTGCCTCCAGAAACTCACCGTTCATTTTCACAACGTTTAGGCCCACTCCAGCGTTGTTCAGGATGGTTCCGATCACCCTGAGGAAACAACCAGATTATGAAAACTAGCAGAGCCACAGCTGAAACTAGACCAAGAATCTGAAAACTGAATTGTCAATATTAAGCAGAACAGAAGCTAAAATTAGCAAAACAGCAGCTAAAGCTAAAACCGGGCAAAAATGTAGGCTAAAATCAGGAAAACCAAAGCTAAATGTTTAAATTAGCAAATCCAATAGCTAACAGCTAAAGCCAGTTAAACATAGGTAAATGCTAAAAGCAACAAAACATTAGCTAAAATGAGCACAACAGTAACTTGAAGTTAAAATTTGCACTATTTAACTACAATATTAGCAAATCACTAGCTAAAAGCTAAATTTAGCAAATCTGTAGCTGAAACTTGAAACCAACAAAATAGCTATAATCTGAAATGTACACAAAAAAATTAAGACAATAGCTAAAATTTAAAACCAGCAGAACAATTGCTAAAACTAGTCAAAGCTAAAATTATCAAATCGCTAGCTAAAAGCTAAAATTAGCAAATCTGTAGCTGAAAATTGAAACCAACTAAATACGTATTTGCTATAATCTGAAATGTACAAAAACAACTGTAAATGTTAGTAGCTAAAATCTAAAACCAGCAGAACAATTGCTAAAGCTAAAAGTAGCAAAGATGTAGCAAAAAGCTAAATTTAGCAAAACAGTTGTTAAAACCTAAAATTAGCTTAAGAAAATTTTAAGTTTTAAATTGGCTCATGTAAAAAAAAGTCTTCATTTCAGTGAAAACCATAAATAAAAGAACAAATAAATAAAGTTGAATATTTTACTAAGCAAGTTACAAACACCAACAGTCACGTCTATTTCCTAAATGAGCTGAATGTCTTGATGTATGAGCAGCTAAAATAGCTGAAAGTTTGCAGAAGTTGTTAGATGCTGAAAAACTCAACAGGTAAACACCATTTGAATGATTAACACAAACAAACGCACAACAGGAACAACAAACAAACATTGAAGTAAAAAGAAAAATAATCAAAATGCAGACGTACTGACAACAAAACAGAGCAAACCCAACAAAATGTCTACAAAGACCCCAAACTAAAAGTAAACAACAACAACAAACAATCTCCTACACTTTGTTGTTGATGCAGATCTTTGGAGGAACCACGTTGGCAGCTCCGCTCTGGAGGAAGAAGCTGAAGTGATCCACGGGACATCTTTTCTTACTGACACAGGATCCATCTGCAGACAGAGACACCCAGGTCCATCAGACCCGTTAGGTCCAGATCAGACCCATCAGGTCCAAAGCAGCCCCAAATTAGACCCATCAGGTACAGCAAACCATCAGGTCCAGATCAGACAGGTCCAGACCAGACCCATCAGGTCCATCAGACCCGTCAGGTCCAGATCAGACCCGTCAGGTCCATATCAGACCCGTCAGATCCAGATCAGACCCATCAGGTCCAGATCAGACCCGTCAGGTCCATCAGACCCGTCAGGTCCAATCTGTGGGTCAGATTTATTCTTCACTCACCTGACTTCTTGGTGGTCATCCTGGAGTTCCGACTGGAGATGGACACTTTAGTCAGAGCTGGGTGGACACAAGAGGACAAGAACCAACAGAACATCAGATCAATCTGAATGGGTCAGAACATCTCAGTCCAACAAGGATAAAACCAGGTTCAAAGTAACAAAGCTTTACGAATTCAGTTGGCTTGTTTTATATCTGAAGACTCAACTTCCTGTCAATCCAAAAAGGCGTTTGTTTGGTACCTTTGAGCGGGTCGCTGTAGAACTGCAGGACGACGGCGACAGCAACGACCACTGAGAGCAGCAGAACCGCCGCCTTCACAACCCCTGAAGGAGAAGCAAAAGAGGTCCGTTACAGCAGATTCAGAACAGACCGAAGCAGGTTCTAACAGAGTTCAGTCGGGTCCTCTTGGATTAAAAAATAATTAAAAAAACTTGTTGAAATGTTTCATCTTTAATCCAAAAGACTTCGTCACTCAGGAAAATATAGCGTTGACATCTAAAGCTAGATGTTCACATGATAAAGGAGGACCATCAGCCTAAAGATCGTTAGCACTCTGATGGCTCTTCACAGAGAGCTGAGTGAAGGTGACCTCCACCTCTTTAGAGATGGATGAGTTCTCTTCACAAAGATGGCTTCCTTCACTCCCCTCAAACCAACGTTCCTCCGTCACGGATGTGCACATCTTCATCCCTGAACGAGTTCCTCCCTGAAACCGAAGCAGGTTATCTGGAGGCAACAAAGCTGGTCAGATCAGATCGAGGTTCTTCAGTTTTAGTTTCTGGACCTGAAACTTCAGCTGAGACATTTAAAATGTAAATAAAAAACTAAAACGGACTAAAGTTCAAAACATTTTGAATTACACGTCTCAGAAAGGTTGACCCAGGAGCAACAAAAGGCTGTAAAAGAAAGAGGTCTGGATCAGAACCAGGTCCGGTTCTGTTCTGGAACACTTCCACAGATCATTGTCTGTAAACGCAGTTCATCCACAGACGCTGCTTAAAGCTCTATCAGACAACAAAGAAGCCAGATGTGAACACCTCTGCTGTCTTCTCTGGACCAGAGTTCATTTGAAATGGACTGACGCAGAGTCCAGAACTGTTCTGAGGTCAGACGGGTTTAAATCCGACGTTCTACTTGGAAACCACGGACCCCACATCCTCCGTATAAAGAGGAGAGCAACCATCTGGATTGACAGCCTGCCTCTCTGATGGTATGGTGGTGCATCAGTGCCTCTCTGACATGAGCAGCTGACACATCTGGAAAGACTCCATCCGTCCAGAAACACCTTCAGGTTTAGAAGAGCAGATGGAGTCAGTTGGTTTTTCAGTCCTAAATGTTATTCTTCACCCCAGATTAAGGCCTGGCATCAGGTGGCCCTCATGGGTCCAGATGTGGTTCAGTGACAGCAGTCTGGATTCTAGTAGTACCGTGTCAATAATCTGACAGGAACTCAGGAAGTGGTTTCAATCTGTTCTTCTGATGAGTTCAGAGTCAGAAACGGACCTTTCATCACTGAGGATGAAGAGAATCTGGACGGATCAACAAAACCCAGCAATCAATCAGGAAGCTGGGGAGTGGTGGTGCAGAGGTTAGAGAAGACGGGCCTGCGATCGGAAGATCGTTGGTTCAACTCCCGTTAGTAGAAAATCATCTGGTGTAAAAATAATTGTCACGTCTTCGTTTGTTCGCGGAGACAACGACCCCTGAAGAAGGGAGCAGCCGAAAGAAGAAGAAAAAAAATCAATCAGGAAGTTGAAACGTGAATTATTCAAAACAGAAAGTCTCACATCTGATCAGGCTGGATCGGTTCCCTCGGTGAGACTTCACTGCAACAGAAGAAACAAACGTTCAGGTGGAACAGGTGAGACGAGATCTACAGGTGAGCTGACGGCGCAACTTCTGACTCAGGGATTAAAGAAGCCTCTGAACATGGTGTCAGACACAAAGAAGGTCCCACCGGGTCGGAACCAAACAAACTTTTCAACTCGTCAACTGCAAGCAGAACCTGAGAGAAAGTATTTAAATGTTTTTATTACAACACCTCGAAATGTTTACATTCCTGGAGTAATAATTAATTGCTGGTATTTTTTATATTCTCTGTTATTTTTTTTATAGTTTGTGTGATTCCTCGTTCCTTTGTGCTGAAACTGGCTCAACAATTTCCTGCGAGATCAATAAATCTATATGATAAAAACTATGTTTAAGCTTACAAGATATTTTGCTAACAATCAGACAAACGAGCACATGCAGACACAGGCTGAAGCGTCATGACCTTCTGCCTTTAACAGCTTCCTGTCACAGTTTTGAACAAGAACGTAAACGAGGCGGTCAGAAACGAGTCAAGCTGGATTCCAGATGTTTACGTGCCTCCTCCTAACCCTGCAGGCAACTAATAAACCAAATCAGTGTCTGAACTTCCTGCTTCTCCCCCTCAAGGATGGGACAACAGGTCTGTCTGGGCTGGAGACGGTTCTGAAGGACGGAGACCAGGCCTCGAGGTTTGACTCGGTGCTGGAGAGTTTTAGTCCTGACTTGTTGAGGTGAAGTTCATCCGAGTCTCTGACTTGAACATATTCAGATTTAAAGTTTTGAAGAAACATCAAATATTCCTCAAAACGTTTAATAATCGAAGAATAAACCGAAGGAATGATTTCAGCGTAAGAGTTTAACAAAACCTGCTCAGTTCAGTTAAAAAAAAATCATGAATTAAAAAAATAATAATAATTTAAAAATGTTTTGATGATCAACTTATAGAGACGTAAAGGATCTCAGCTAAAGTTTAAGAATATAAACAATTTTGCAGATAATAAATGACCAAAATGTGAAAAATCACCCATTTAAAATATTTACACTGAACAAAACAAACAAACAAACAAACAAAAAAAAAATCAAACAGAAGAAAAATTCTGCAGCCAGTTAGAAGCCTGAGCTCCACCTGTCCAGGTTAACATCTGTCCAGGTGAACATCTGTCCAGGTAAACATCTGTCCAGGTGAACATCTGTCCAGGTGAACATCTGTCCAGGTGAACATCTGTCCAGGTGAACAATGCTGTGCTTCCTGCTGCTCTCAGAAACCAGAGTAAAGATTAAAAACAGGAGAAGAACTGACCCACTCTGACAGACAGCATGTTCCTGACGTCCTGCTGATGTTCACTGAATCCTCCTGGGTCGGTCCGCGACTGATTCGTTTGGCTCCGCCCCCTGCTCCCAGGTGACAACCAATCAGCTCGTAGTGCGTCTGCTCCTGCGCCGGAGCAGGAAGTCGAGACAACTCAACTTATTTATTACAAAACGAATCTCTAAATGAAATAATAAGAAGGAAAATCTCAGAACATTTTAAAACTGCAGAAGATAAAAAGGGAATATCAAAAACAATGGGAGCTTTTAAATTTTGAGCTAAGAAGATTGTAGAAACAGCTCTAAACAAAATAAAAAAAGGAAAATAAATTAGATGAAAGTAATCTAATAGACAATTTAATCTCACTATCCTCCATATTGCCAGAAATTTTATCTGAACCACAGCAAGCAGATCTCCTAACTTCACAACTAAAACTTGATCAATTAAAGCCAAAGGTGCATTTGTATGTTTGAGAGCGAAATGGTTAGAGGGTGAGCAAAATTCTAGCTATTTTTTTAAGATAGAAAAACAAAGAGAAAATAAAAATTGTATAATTAGACTCTATTCAAATGGTAATATCATAGAAAATCCAAAAGAACTATCAAAAAAATCTGTGAGAACTTCTATAAAAAAAAAAAACATACCTCAACTATTTCACCTACTCGAATGAATGATTTTAACAATCTAGGTATTAAGACACTCGGAGATGTCAAAAAATCAATTTGTGACTCACCCATATCACTTACAGAAATCTCAGATGCTAGATTTATTAGTTGTAGACAACTGGCGCCCCATCACGTTGCTAAATAAAGATGATAAAATTTTAGCATTATGCTTAGCACATAAATTGAAAAAAGTACTTCATGATGTTATATGGGAATCTCAAACTGGTTTTATGGTTGGAAGATACATAATTGATAATATAAGGCTTGTCTTAGATTTATTAGACTACTCAGATTTAATATCAGAAAATAGTTTTATTC
>JARVLU010000002.1:7904708-7939987 GCA_031762415.1 Simpsonichthys santanae | reverse complement strand
ATCTATCTATCTATCTATCTATCTATCTATCGATCTATCTATCTATCTATCTATCTATCTATCTATCTATCTATCTAATGTGTGTCTGGAAAATGAAGTTTTGGACACACACATACAGAGAGAGAGAATATACAGTATACAGTATATATCAGTGTGTGTGTACCCAAAGCCTAATTTTCTAGATGCTTGAAATGCATTCTCTAAATTCCTATAAGCAAAAGACTTAAAGTAAGTACAGTATATACAGTATTTATTCAAAGGTGGAGTGATTAAAAACTTACAGGTCTTTAAGACAAACTTTATCCGAGATCAAACTTGAAAATTGTGTTCCCCTTATTTTTTTATTTTAATTTTTTTTTAACACTGAACTGTTGTGTCTTAATCATACTGTACTTTTTTTTCCACAAATATCCTCTGCACCACATAACCTTATGTAATAACAAATCACGCAGGCTGCCAGGAGAAACCTACTACTAAAGAACTCATAGAAAACATGCTGCCCTACAAACATGTAATATTATTCACTTTAAGTGGAACCTTTTAACTGCAGGACATTTGGGTGTCCCATCCCTCCTTATGCAGGACTCGGGACAAGGAGGACAAAATCTAGGATTGTCCCCGTTAGAGGAAAATGCTCTAAATGATGTTTACTCAGATTAACCATGTTCACACACTTGCAAGGGCAGATCTCGAACAGTTCCCATCAACATGCATTTAATGTATTTATCTATTTTTGAGATGCTGATGGGAAAAATTAGAGGCAGAGGTGAAATTAAAATATAATATTGGTTTATTAGACCACATGTAGAGCAGAACTGTTAATATAACACAGAACAAGTGTTCTGTAGAACTGCAGGCCCGTAAAGGATAAAGCAAAATGTGAATATTTTAGCAACGGTTCTGTCCAATGACAAGCATCGGAGGAGAACCTGTGGCATGTTTCACCAGTCAAACACAGCTGATGGATCTAAATGTCAATGTGGCCGCCATATTGGTCAGGGCAAAGCTCCGCCACATTGCAAGGGTTCACCCATCTATTTGTCTATCAATGGATTTTCCATTTAATTAAATTTAGCAAACATCATTCTGGGATAAACACTATAAATAACAGTTCTCAAATGTTTCTAGTAAATTTTGGCTATTTATTAAGCTTGAAATCATCTAATATTAATTACCATACTTCTTAATTTAACTGAGAACTGAAAGTTCAACTGATGTATATAACAAATACATGTTTGTTTCTCCATAAAATAAAACAGTTGATTCCTGATGTTTTCCCCAGATGCTGGAGATGTTTTTTTTTTCCATTCCACATTTTTAATTCAAAGTTCTGGACATAAAACAGGAAGTGGATCTGCTTTTGTCTGCATTTACAAAAGATGTTAAAAGAGAAAACTTTAATTCTCCAAATAAGTTTTTAAAACATGTTTGTATAAAACATTCAACTTTAAACAACTTATCATTTGTTTCATCAAATAAAACAAAACTAAACATCTGATTGTAGAAAAATAAAATAAAATCTGAGACTTACAACAGATAAAGTTCATCTAGAGACTGGATCATGCACTGTTCCAGATGTTCGGCTGCGGTCTCCAAGTCTCATCTGGATCTTTAACCAGGTTGTTAACCATTAAACCCAGTTAAAAGACCAGTTGTCAACTGTGGCTTTTACATTTATTTATTAACCTTCATGTAAAAAGGCAAATCCCACTAACATCCCAGATCTTTTGCAAAGGAGACCTGGACCTGAAGGCAACCTGTTGACCCAACATGCATTTTTTTGGACTGTGGGAGGAAACCAAGGTACGAGAGAAAACCCATGAGGAGATCAGGACAACTCCACCCAGAAAGATCCCAGGTCCAAACTGGAGCTCAGGACCTCCTCGCTGCGAGGCAACAGTAAGCCAAAAATAAACAGGTTTGCTTTGAAAGAAATATAAATGTTCTGAATAGATTCTGTTTGAGTTCTGGAGCGGTCCACATGCTGCAGGAGTGAACTTCAGATCTGAAGTCAGATCCAAAATCACACAAAGGTTCTCGTTACCGTTGTCACAGACACGCATTTCATTTTTTAGAGAGGTTCGGGTTTTAGCTCCCTCAAACAAAAGTCCAGGTTACTTAAACTGATCTTGTCCGTCACAGAATCATCTTTACACAGAACAGAGTCTGCCCCTTTAAAAGTTTTTAACAATATATTTTTAGTAATGGGCTCTGGCGACTCTGTCGTCTTGCTTTTAGATTTATCAGCTGCTTTTGACAGTGGACCGTTTTGATTTGTTGTTTGGAACAGAGGACGTGGGGGTTGTGGGCATCAGCACCTCTGGACTGGTTTAGGTCCTACTTAGCCGAGCATACTTTCTGTGTCCGCCTTGGTGACCACGTGTTATCCTTTGCTCCTCTTATGTGGGGTCCCACAGGGCTCAGCTTTAGGCCCCCTCCTCTTTACAGTGTACCTGCTCCCTCTTGGCTCTATTTTTTTTTTTTAGAAAATATGGCCTCTCCTTTCATTGTTACATGGGCGATATCCAGATAACGTATGTCCTGTTAAAAAAAAAAAAAAAAAAAAAAAAAAAAAAAAAAAAAGGACTCTCTCTGAGCCCTCTGTTTTCGTGTCTGGAGGACATAAAAGCCTGGATGGCTGAGAACTTTTTAAAGCTTAATGAGGAAAAGACTGAGGTGATGGTCTTTGGAATCTCCACGGAGACCCCCTATGCTCATGCTGGTTCCTTGGCCCAGTACATCAGGCCAGCTCTTACAAACCTAGGGGTCAGAGTCGACATCAGAGCAGCAGTTAAATCTAGATTTTTTCCATCTGAGGCTAAAGTGAAGCTGATTCTTTCTCAGCAGCATTTGTGACCACTCGGCTGAATTACTGTAACACTCTATACAGGAGTAAGCGATTCATGTATCTCTCAGCTTCAGAGTGTACAGAACGCTGCTGCACAGTTTTTAACTGGCACATGAAAGTTTGACCACATTCCCTGTTTTAGCCTCCTTGCACTGGCTGCCCATATATTTTAGAATTCATTTAAAAATTATTTTATTTGCTTTTAAAGCTCTTAATGGATTTGCTGCACCACCATCTCGATCGTCAGCGGCTCCTGAGTGCCGAAGACAAAGTGTCCCGTCTGTCCCAGTTTGTTTTTAAGTCCCTTCATAAAACCATCTCTTCTTCTGCCCTTTGACATCATCTGTCATGTTGACTTTGAATTATTTGAATAGTTTTTTATTGACTGACTGTATTTTATTATGTGTACTTTACAGCACTTTGGTCCTGTGGGTGTTTCACTTCCTATCCACGCAGCATCCAGCCGGTGTTTCTACAACACCCAGACCATGATCCTCAAGCATCCAGTCTGCATTCCTTCAGCGTTCGGACTCTATTCCAGCAGAGTCCAGACCACGTTCCTACAGTGTCCGGACCACAAACTGACTGTATCCACATTGGCGCGAAGGTCTTCATCTCGCTCAACAGCAGAACATCTCTACAGAGATGCTCCGCAGTGTCCAGTCCCTGTTCTTGCTGCGTCAGCTTCTGGTCCACGCCCGGTCAGCATCCTCTCCTAGTCCTTGCTGTGTCCAGACCTACATGAGGTTGTTCAGGTGTCCCGTGTGTCCCACAGATGTTAGCATCAGGGCTCTCTGGTCCAGAACCTCCCTCTCACGGCCCAGTGCCACCCTCTCCTGCTCCACCAGAGCTCGATCTCGCTCCAGCGCCGCTCGCTCCCGGTCCAACCACAGCCGCTCCGCCTGAACCGCCGCCCTCTCTCTCTCCAACGCTGCCCGCTCCCGCTCCACAACCTCCCACTCCTGCTCCAGTCCTCCCAGCGGCCCGTCGCACGGTTCCGTGCTCCGCTGGCTCTGCTCGTCCACAAATGCCTCTTGGACAAAGTCTGAGGAGGATGAGGGAGGCGGGGCAAGGACGGGGCGTAACTTGTGCCTGGGGGCGGGGTCAGGGTCATCATCCTGAGTGACGGGAATGAGGAGGGGGGCGCTGCTCACCAACCGACCCTCCATGGCTTCGTTCATCAGGTGGAACCACGGCCAGGAGGAGGACCCGTCAGCGACGCTCTCCATCCCAACAGGAGGATACTTCAGGTCCTGAGGAGAACGTGGGAAATTACAGAGTCCGGTCAGAAAGTGAAAACATTCATTCTGATACAAGGGAAGGTCAAAATGATGGTTCTGATCCGACCCATAAACTCAAAGGTTCTGATTACTCACCTTGTACCTCCTCTTCAGGTTGTCCCATTTCTTGGCCATCTGGTATGTGGAAACTTTCCCCTGCAGGCCGAGCTCCTTCAGAATGGCTCTGAAACGGGACCAGAACCAGAACAACATGAAAACAGCCACAGAGCAGAACTGGAGTTGGGCTCATCGGCGAACCTGGCTCTTACTTCCAGGCAGCTTTAGCAGCGTTCCTCCTCCCAGTGAACAACATCTCATTAGCAGCTCGGAGCTTGATCATCCTCCTGGTGTCCTGATCCGACACTGACCAACACAAACGGAAGCCGCGGGTCATCAGAACCGCCCACAGAACCCCCTGCAGCACACCCTGACCCTCGTTCACATTCAGTCTTACTTTTGTAGGAAAACTCTGACGGCGTGGAGCACTCCTCTCCGCTGGCGTCGATGTACGTGACGTTCTCGTCTGCCTCGCCGCTGTCTCCGCCCACCATGCTCTCCAGCTCCGACACGCTGCCCCTGTCTGCCGCCATCAGACCGTCTCTGTCGCGGGGTGGAGACAAACCGAGCACGCCGTCCTCCTCGCTGGTCCAGACGGGTGCCACTTTTGGAGCTTTCCCCACCAGACGTCCCTCAAGAGCGTCGCTCATCAGCTGGAACCAGGGCCACGAGGCCGGGTTGGTGTGAGCCTCCATCCCCCGAGGAGGAAACTTCAGGTCCTACAGGCACAGATGGACCCAGCCAGAACCAACAGGACCCAAAATGACAAACAAGCAAAAATGTTTTATTCCAAAAAACTGATTTAATATTTAAATAATCTTTTTGTTTTTTTAACTCGGTGAATAAAATCACAATAAATTAAGCTGGAAAAAAATTTAAAACATATTTTTAGATTTTAGACAAAGTTTTATACGGAGAAAAAATGTGTCTGTGTCAAGAAAAAAATTTGAGAATTTGTTGAAACAGTCAAAAACGCCGTTTTAACTTTTTCATTCTGGTTTTCCATCCATCCATCATCTTTTACCCACTTCTTCCTTTTTGGGTCACGGGGGTCACTGGTGCCCATGTCCAGACATCACTGTGCGAGAGGTGGGGGACACCCTGGACAGGTTGCAAGTCCATCACAGGGACACACAGAGACAAACAAGACAACCATTCACTCTCTCACTCGCACCTATAAGGACAATTTAGAGTTACCAGTCAGACTAACATGCATGTTTTTGGTCTGTGGGAGGAAACACCCAGAGAAAACCCACGCATAAATGGAGAGGACATGCAAACGCCACCCAGAATGGTACTGGGATGGGATTTGACCCAACAACCTGCTCACTGAGGGGCAACAACTCTACTAACTGACCAACATGCTGGTTTTTAATTTCAATTTCAATGGAAGAGTTATTACAGCACTGCCCTCTGGTGGCAAAACAAAGTAATTACAAAATCCTGTAAAACAATTCTCTTTGGTTTGAACAATAGCAACAATAACATCATTATATCAAGGATCCGTCAGTTGTAAACACAATAAAACTGAATCAAAATGTAAAAAATATAAAGATTTTTACCTTAAATTTGGTTTTTAAGTTGTCCCACTTCTTGGCGACCTGGTCAGGTGTCAGTTTTCCCGTCAGACCCATCTCCTTCACGATTCCCCTGAAACAGAACCACCGACAGGAAGCGTGTAACAAGAAGCTGTTTTTGTTTTAAACGGTTTAATTTGCAGGGAAGTGTTCGTGAATGTTTCCGGACCTCCAGGCAGGTTTGGACGTGTTCCTCCTGCCGGTGAACAGAGACTCGTTGGCGGCTCGTAACTCGATCAGCCGCCGAGTGTCGTCTTCTGTCACTGAGGGTGGACAGGAAATATTCATCTGAGTTTGATGGATTCAGTAAAATATTATTCTCATGTATGTCATCATGTCACCGCTGGTTCCGTCAGGAAAAGGTGCTAAAATATTTTCAGTTCCTTCAAAAACATTTTGAATGTGTGTTGCAGCATAGATGCTGTCTTTGTATTCCTGAGCTCCTTTTTGACAGTTTTACTAAAC
This sequence comes from Simpsonichthys santanae, assembly GCA_031762415.1. Taxonomy (NCBI): domain Eukaryota; kingdom Metazoa; phylum Chordata; class Actinopteri; order Cyprinodontiformes; family Rivulidae; genus Simpsonichthys; species Simpsonichthys santanae. The sequence goes on along the minus strand of JARVLU010000002.1, from coordinate 7,933,760 downwards.
TGGGATTACTTTAAGATGATTGTTTTGCTAATTTTAGCATCACGTATGCTACTTTTGTAGCATCAAGTTTATGACAAGGGATCAGTCTAGCTAATTTTAGTAGCAATTTTATTATTTTTTGCTGAAGCAACTGAGCAACTGCTTTTAGCATTTGTTCTGCTGCTTTTAGCTAATGTTCTGTTTTTTAGTGTTTGTTCTGTTGCTTTTAGCTTGTTTTCTGCTGTTTTTAGCTTTGTTCTGTTTTTAGCTTGTATTCTGCAGATTTTAGCTTGTGTTTGCAGCTTTTAGCTTGTCTTGTGCTGCTTTTAGCTCATTTTATGCTGTTTTTTAGCTTGCATTCTGCTGCTTTTAGCTTGCATTCTGCTGTTTTTGCTTGCGTTCTGCTGCTTTTAGCTAGCGTTCTGCTGCTTTTAGCTTGCATTCTGCTGCTTCAAGCTTGCATTCTGCTTTTTGCTTGCGTTCTGCTGCTTTTAGCCTGATTTATGCTGCTTTTAGCTTGTTTTACGTTGTTTTTAACTTGTGCTGTTTTTTAGCGTGTTCTGCTGTTGTTAGCTTGTGTTCTGTTTTTTTTAGCGTGTTCTGCTGTTGTTAGCTTGTGTTCTGTTTTTTTTAGCGTGTTCTGCTGCTGTTAGCTGGTGTTGTGCTGTTTTTATTGTTTTCACCTTTTTTATTTTCAGTTTCAGCTCCTTCAGTAAATTTCAGGCATCCTTCATCATTCCCACTGTCTTACGTTTGTAGGTGAACTCGGTGATTCGGTGCAGCTCTCCCGGAGCTGATGATCGGTTCTTGTCCTCGTTATCAACCAGCAGGTCCATCTCGGACTCTGTTAGGAAATCCGTCATGCCTCCTCGGCTCCGCCGGGCTCGTTTCTTTGACGTTGACGACAGCGGTTCGCTGTCCTCGTCTTCGTCCTCCACAATGGGGGTGAGTATGGGAGCGGCGCCGGCAAAGCGGCCCTCCATGGCGTCGTTCATTCTGTAGAACCAGGGCCAGGAGCTTGGGTTTGTCTCCACTGCACGAGAAGGAAACTTCAGCTCCTGGAGAAAATACAGAAAGACCAACATCATCATCACCACCACCTTCAGCAGCTCCCAGAAACAATGAAGGAACCGGATCACAGACGCACCTTATACCTCCTCTTCAGGTTGTCCCACTTCTTGGCCAGCTGCTCTGTGGTCAGCTTCTCCTGCAGGCCCAGCTCATATAGGATGGCCCTGCAGGACAGAAGCAGAACCAGAATCATTTATTTGCAACCAGCTAATCGATTTTTTTGCATCGGTTGATTTTAGTCACAGCTATGAAATGAATCATGTTTAACTATTTAAATTCTAATCAGTTAATCATTTCCCTGTGATGGGCTGATCTTTAGCCCTGATCATTCCGCTGTGATCAGCTGATCTCTTCCCTGTGATCAGCTGATCTCTTCCCTGTGATCAGCTGATAGTTCCCCTATGATAAGCTGATTGTTCCCCTGTGATCAGCTGACATTTACCCCCTGTGATCAGCTGATCTTTACCCCTGTGATCAGCTGATTGTTCCCCGGTGATCAGCTGATAATTCCCCTGTGATCAGCTGATCTTTTCCATGTGATCAGCTGATTGTTTCCCTGTAATCAGCTGATCATTTTCCTGTGATCAGCTGATATTTCCCATGATCAGCTGATCTTTAACTCTGTGATCTGCTGATTTTTGCCCCTGTGATCAGCCGTTTACCTGTGATCAGCTGATCTTTACCCCTGTGATCAGCTGATTGTTCCCCTGTGATCAGCTGATAATTCCCATGATCAGCTGATTTTTTCCATGTGATCAGCTGATATTTCCCATGATCAGATGATCTTTAACTCTGTGATCAGCTGATTTTTGCCCCTGTGATCAGCTGATGTTTCCCTGTAATCAGCTGATCATTACCCATGTGATCAGCTGATCGTTTCCCTGTGATCAGCTGATATTTCCCATGATCAGCTGATCTTTAACTCTATGATCAGCTGATTTTTGACCCTGTGAAAAGCTGATTACCCCTGTGATCAGCTGATTCTGGACCAGGATGACATCTCACCTCCAGGCGGGCTTGGCTGAGTGTTTCCTGCCGGTGAACAGCGCTTCGTTTGCAGCCCTCAGTTTGATCATCCTCTCTGTTTCTGCTTCGGTCACTGTGAACAGGAAACATGCAGGACAGAGGGGTCATCACGACATGGGATGAAACAAAGATCCCATCAGATAAAAATCTCAACTGCAGACATTCAGATTAAGCGTTTCGGGGTTGTTAATCTGACTCTAGTTCAGACAGAAGCCTCTCAACAGAAACGTGACCAGTCAAAGTATAATCAGAGAGTTTGGGCCTCATGACTTCAGATCTTTCTGCCTACTTTTGTAAGAGCACTCGGTCATCCTCCTCCAGCCCATTGGGATGCCCGTGGTGGGCGTGGCTTCTGAGTGGACTGTCCCATCACCCTCATCTGCTGCCGCCGTGTCGTCCATCTCCGTCTTGATGAGGAACTCCAGGATGTCCGTGTTTTCCTGGGTCTGACTGGGCTGGCTGTCGGCGTGGTGGACGTTGCCGCTGGCGGACTCTGGGCTCAGAATCAGGTTGTTGTTGTAGAGGCGACCCTGCATGGCTTCGTCCATGATGTGGAACCAGGGCCACGACTCCACCACGACCCCAATATGCTCCTGGCCCTGATAGGGCTGCTTCAGGTCCTGGAAGAGGAGCACAGAAGGCTGTTAGAGCTCTCGTCAGCGAGTGAAAAGTTTACAACTCAAAAAAGTGTCGGCTGATCTGAGACCGGGCCAGAACAACCTGTAGCTAGACTGCAGGTGGAGAGGTGGAGCTGAATGCAGCTGTGAAACATCTGTCTGATGGTTTTAAACAAATTGTCTCGTGTCTCTGTGATCTGCTGACATGGTTCTGACACTGTTTGAACAAAACCTAAAATCTGAAATAATTCAGCAACAATCGATATCAGCCGGTTGCTGCAGCAGCAGAAACCAGTCAGTTATGGGTAAAATAAAAGTCTGAGATAATATGAGTAAAAACCAACCAGGAGCAGAGTTCCAACTGACAGGAGGCTCCGCCCACTGCTGGTCAACAGAGTTGCAACTGACAGGAGGCTCCGCCCACTGCTGGTCAACAGAGTCCCAGCTGACCAGAGGCTCCGCCCACTTCTGGTCAGCAGAGTTCCAACTGACAGGAGGCTCCGCCCACCATAGTCTTCCTGAGCATCTTCATAAAAATCTGCTCAAATTAGGTTTTAGGAGCATCAAATAAATTAGGAGTTTTCAAACGTTTTAGCTTTTGACCCCAAAAAAAACAAAATTAAAGTCTTTCATACCCAAATAGTTTTAATTAATTTACATAAATGTTAAAGGCTAAGGGCATAATGACAACACAAATACCATAAACTCATATTTTACTACTTCCCCCACATTTAAGGCATTTTTTTGTAAAGTAGTTTCCATTTTTCCAAAAGGTTGCCTTTATCAAAGCTTTATAATTGTTATAAACATTTAATAAAGCATTAATAAAATGGTTATAAAGTACTGTTATGTGAAACAAGCAAGATGCAATCGATGCTGCCTTTTTATCCTTTCAGGTAAATGTTGTTTATGTTTGTTGCCCAACTTTTTTTTTTTTAAAATAACTTTAAAAGAAAACAAACATGTCTACAAATGCAGCAGGAACTTCCTGACAGACGTTTGATATTTAAAATCTAAATAATAAAGAATAAAAGGTAAACAGTGAGAATGGTTTATTGGATGTTTACAGCTGAATAATAACTGCATCATTAACTATTTATAGAAAAGTGGAACAGAATCGTTGCAGAAGTGTTTGTTTGTGAATCACCTGACTTGGAATAGTTGGTGCACATTTATGAAGACCTGCTGCGTTCAAGAAGAATTTGAAATACAAAAACTCAGAACCAGGCCCTGATTAAACTAAAACTTGGCCCTGGTGTCGTGGATGAGTTTCAAACAAAACCACTTTTTTAATTTCCTCTAAAGACAAAAGAATCAGAACCAGTCCAGTCAGGCTAGGAGGTGTCAGTAGATTTTACCTTATACTTCGTCCGCAGGTTGTCCCATTTCTTGGCGATCTGATCTGCTGTTAACTTCCCCTCCAGACCCAAACCTTTCAGAATGGTGCTGAGGAAACAGAACATCAACTCACTGATGTTTCTGATAAAACATCCCCCAACATCAAAGTTCATGCTCAATAATCCAGGTAAAAAAAAAAAATCCAACAAAGTTAAGTCAAGTTCTCTCTCTCTGCTGGTCTGGGAACACCTTGGAGTCCTCCCAGAAGAGCTGGAAGAGGTGGCTGTGGAAGGAGAGGTCTGGATCTCCCTGATCAAGCTGCTGCCCAGAGACCAGATCAATGGAATGACTGCTGGATGGATGGTCAGATGGAAGGACGATGAATTGTTTGATGGATGGATGGTTGGTTGGATGGTTGGTTAGATGATGGATGGTTGGTTTGATGGATTTTTGGTTGGTTGGATGGATGAATGGATGGTTGGTTGGATGAATGGTCAGTTGGTTAGAAGGATGGTTGGTTGGATGGATGGTTGGTTGGATGTTAAATGGATGGATGGTTTGTTGGATAGATGGTTGGTTGGATGTTAGACGGATGGATGGTTGGATGTTAGATGGATGGATGGTTGGTTAGATGGATGGATGTTGGATGGTTAGATGGATGGTTGCCATTGGTTGGATGTTAGATGGATGGATGGTTGGACAGATGGTTGGTTGGATGGATGTTAGATGGATGGATGGTTGGATGTTAGATGGATGGATGGTTGGTTGGTTAGATGGTTGCCATTGGTTGGATGTTAGATGGATGGATGGTTGGTTGGACAGATGGTTGGTTGGATGGATGTTAGATGGATGGATGGTTGGTTGGATGTTAGATGGATGGATGATTGGTTGGATGGTTAGATGGATGGTTGCCATTGGTTGGATGTTAGATGGATGGATGGTTGGTTGGTTGGATGGATGGTTGCCATTGGTTGGATGTTAGATGGATGGATGGTTGGATGATAATTGTAAAAATATAAATGCTGAGCGTATCAGGAGTTTTGAACTATGCAACAGTTTCTCCATTTCTGGGACAGTTTGGACCCAGAACTTTTGTTTCACAGAGAAGTTTCCTCAGAGCTTCTGATGTTTCGGGCGGAACTTTAGCTCCTGAAGCTGAAGAGAACAAACCTGACTCATCCTGGACCTTCTCACCTCCAGGCGATCTTGGCAGAGTTCCTCCTCCCGGTGAACAGAACCTCGTTGGACGCACGGAACTCAATCAGCCTCTTCACGTCCTCCTCCGTCACTGCAGGTGGAGGGGTCAGAGGTCAGCACCGACAGCCTCCTTCACGCACAACACAGCAGCAGGTACTCACTCTTATAGGAGTTACAGGAGGGCGAGTTCTGGACCTGCGGCTGGAGGTTCGGTTCCATCATGGTGATCATGGAGAGGAAGGACACGAGGAGACAAGCAGGGGAAGGAGGCTGGTTCGGGCCCGGAGCTAAACAGTTAGCATCCTGCGGCTCCGGTTCTCCCTCAGCGGCCGGACACCGGGTTCGGTCCGGCTGGCCACTGTTCCGTCCTCTCTGACGCGATCCCGTTAAAACGAGCAGACTGCCCGTTAGCTCCACCGGCTAACCACAACAAACACACACAGAACCGAGCCTCCCGCCACACAGAGACCCCGCCTCCATCTGGGTCAGGCTGGTTCCGACACCAGTCGTTGTCGGTACTTCGTGACACCGGTCCAGACACGGGCAGAAAGGTAAACAAAACCGTGGCAGACCCCGGAGCTAACAGCCGCCCGCTGCTGCTGCGCCTGCGCAGTTCTTAGAGGAGGAGGAGGACTCGATAGCTCCGCCCACAAGACAGCCTGCTGTCGCTTGATTGACAGTCCGGAAGGCGGAGCCTTGAATACATGCAGGCACACAGATGTTTACATACATTTTATTTTTCTCACTGACATGAAATCAGACTAAAGCTCTCCTGTTTCAGGTTAATTAAGATTTAAATAACAAATGTTAAACGTCAGACTGATGAGAGAAATAATTGTTATTACTTTAAAGTCACAACTTTACATTCATGCTTTACTTTTAAACAGTCTGACTTGGGACAAACATTGTGGGTTCAAATCCAGAACCTTTTGACAACAGTTTGCTGTAATTTTGTTCGGTTCCTCCTGCCAGAACTTTTGGAACCTAGTCAGGTTTGTTGCCTCTCCACACATTTTTAATTTGACTGAGGTTTCAGGTTTTTGTGACAGACGCTCGGACACGTGGACTTTGTTGTCCTTAAACTGTTTTGTAAATAATTTGGCCGTCTGCGTATGTCCATTTATATGTCCAGGTTTGATCTTCCTGTCTGGAGATGTTGCTTCAATATTTCTTCATAAAGTTCTTTCTTCATGATCTCTTTGGTGAAGTCCACCTCCAGCAGCAAAACACCCCCCACATCATGATGCCACCACACCCTACTTCACAGTGAGGCTGGTGTTCTCAGCTTCCTCCTTGTCACTCCTTTTTAGTTTCATTAAACCACAGACAGGACATGTCTCCCTGTGTAAACTGTAATTTGTCTTTTTTATGTTGCTTTGTGAGTAAAATGAGGAAAATCTACTGTTGCTGTTGTCATCGTTCTTTGTTTGTAGCCAGGTCTCTCTTGTAAATGAGTCCTTAAGACTCAATGGGATTAACCTGCCTAAATAAAGGTTGAATGAAAATGCCTTCTTCCGTCATGTGGATGTTTAGAACCTAGCTGACCATGAAGTCCACCTCACCTTCAGAGTGAGGTGGACGGAGCCATGTCGGCCTCTCTCAGCAGGATGACGCTCTGCAGAAATGCCTCAAGAACCGTTTTCAACCAGTTCAGTCAAGCGACTAGGACCATAAGGATTTGCTGATGATGGGTCAGAGCCTGAGGAGACCTTCAGGCAGTCATAATGTTATGGTTGATCACTGTATAGGTTGAAGTTATTGTTTTGTTCACTGACTGATAATAAAACAGGGTCTGGAGCATGACATGAAGTATTTTACTTGTCTTTTAGTTGATAAATTCAAAATATCCTGATGACTTTGACCTCTTTGTCACTGTCCTGTCCTCTGCTGCCCCCTGCAGGCAGCAGGAAGTCTCTGCAGGGTGCACCTGTTCAGCATCCTGCAGCACCTGGTAAAGTTCACAACAATAACACACAGCACACAACCGGAAACACTGTTACAAAATGATAAAAACTGCTGTCACAGTTTAAATGACGGTTTATTGAGCTGCAGATTGTTTTTTTTACATGATCTGTTGGAGAAAATAATTTAAAAAAAAGTCAGAGAGGTCCAACACAAACACAAAGTTACAGAACAGAACGAGGAACAAACACAACAACAAGCACAGGTGAGTCATTTATTCCAGGTGGCTCCTGAATCTGGTGTGGATCATGAATCAGGTGTGGCTCCTGAATGAGGTGTTACTCCTGAACCAGGTGTGGCTCCTGGATCAGGTGTGGCTGCTGGATCAGGTGTGGCTCCTGGATCAGGTGTGGCTCCTGAACCAGGTGTGGCTCCTGGATCAGGTGTGGCTCCTGGATCAATTGTAGCTCCTGAACATGGTGTGGATCATGAATCAGGTGTGGCTCCTGAATGAGGTGTTGCTCCTGAACCAACTGTGGCTCCTGGATCAGGTGTTGCTCCTGAACCAAGTGTGGCTCCTGAGCCAGGTGTGGCTCCTGGGTCAGGTGTGGCTCCTTAACCAGGTGTGGCTCCTGGATCAGGTGTGGCTCCTGAACCAAGTGTGGCTCCTGAGCCAGGTGTGGCTCCTGGATCAGGTGTGGCTCCTGAACGAGGTGTGGCTCCTGAACGAGGTGTGGCTCCTTAACCAGGTGTGGCTCCTGGATCAGGTGTGGCTCCTGGATCAGGTGTGGCTCCTGTTCCAGGTGTGGCTCCTTAACCAGGTGTGGCTCCTGAGCCAGGTGTATCAGAGGAGAGAAAAATATCAGGGAATTAAACAAAAATGCAAAAACTAAATGTATCTTTGAAACAATCACAAAACACAAAACTTATAGACTCATTCAAAGTTTAAACTAAATGTTAAAATGCAGTTTTTGTCTGTAATTAAACTGTGTAAAAATAAATAAACATTAAAACAACACAAAGCGCCACCTCCTTGTTCAGACTGCCTGTTTTATTTTGAAGGCGCAAACAGGAAGTAGTATTGGTCACATGTTGCACTTTGACTTGGTTCTGCGGGAACATCCTGATGGGTGAATGATGGAGTCAGTGCTGCAGACCACGTCCAGAAAAACCCCCAGAACCAGCTGGTTCCTGTGAGTCCGACCTCCAGAGTCCTGCACAGGTAACAGCACGTGACTGTGTACAGGTGCGTGTCTGTGTGTTCAGACAGGTGTGTGTTCGTGTGTGTGTGTGTGCGCGCGCGACGCCTCCGCGGTGTAAAACATCTTTCCTCTCAGAAACCAGAGTTCTGTTTGTTTTTATTTTCAGGTTATTTCCGGTTTAGACGGAAATAATCAGTTTTTTTTTTTTAAATTAATAAATAAATAAAACCTGGAACAGGAAGTGAGGTTATGACGTCACAAAATATTCCGTTCCTCTCAAAATGTCTCAGCTGAGCCTGAAAAGCAGCCTGCTGTCAGAGTTTACATTTGATGCTTTTAGATTTGTTTAAAATATTCTTTTGTTAATTTTTAAAATAAATAATCTTCATGTTGTTTTTAACAACCAGCAGTTTATTATGGAAAATAATTAAATATCTTACTTCACTGATTCACTTTATTTTAAACCTCATACTTAACAGAGAGAAAAACAAAAGATTAAAAACAGCAGTGTATTAAGAACTCTAATCTTTAAAGATTTTATCTTAGATTGTTTTTCAGAGAATTGGAGCATGAATAAAAATCATTTCACTTTGTTTTCATTAAAAACTTGATAAGATGAATCTTGTAAAATATGCAAAAATAACATTTATACACATAAATAAAAACATTAAAAGTTTTGTTTGTAGGTAAATATTTTATTATTATTAGTTAGCACCATAAAAGAGGACCTATTCTGAAAAACTTACAAAAGAGTTAAAAAAATATAAGTTTTTTTTTATTTTTTATTTAAATGTGCTAAAACTTCAAAATAGCTTCTGGAATATAAATATTTGTTTCCTTCTTTTTGCCTTTTATTTATTATTTTCAAGTTTTTATTAATAATAATTATTGTTTTTATGCTGTACAGCTTTTTGTTTTGCTTAAAAACTGAAGTACAAATAAAGTTTGATTGAATGATGTCGTAATGAAACATGGACAGAACCAGTCTGCAGCTGAGATCGGCCCATTACTGACCAGAACCAGACCAGATGTTGTTTACAGTTGTTTGTTTGTTTGTTTGTTTGTGCAGCGTCATGTTGGCCAGGAAGGGCCTCCTGCCTGACGGCTTCTTGCTGACCCGGCTGGCAGAGGACCAGAACCAGCCCAACCGCAGCCATTCCAGGTCCCAGAGAGCCCGATTCATCACCAAAACTGGATCCTGCAACGTGGCTCACAAGAACATCCGGGAGCAGGTAGCTGGTCCAGGTCCAAGTCCAAGTCTAGGTCTCTGTTTGGGTGCCAGAACCTGACAGTGTTTCAGGTTCTGCTGGACAGAGTTTATTGGACCTGCTCAGACCGATGTTGGTTTGTTCTTGTCTCAGGGCCGCTTCCTGCAGGACGTCTTCACCACCATGGTGGACCTGAAGTGGCAGCACTCGCTCCTCATCTTCACCTCGGCCTTCCTCTGCTCCTGGATGCTCTTCGCCATGGCCTGGTGGCTCCTGGCCTTCGCTCACGGAGACCTGGAGCCCCGGGACCTGGACACAGAGCCGGGCCCCGTCCCCTGTGTCACCGCCATCCACTCCTTCACCTCAGCCTTCCTCTTCTCCATAGAAGTCCAGGTGAGACTTCGAGGGTCCAAGTTAGAGACAACAGGTCCAGGTGGGACTCTGGAGGTCCAAGTTAGAGACAATGGGTCCAAATGGGACTCTGGAGGTCCGAGTTAGAGACATTGGGTCCAGATGGGACTCTGGAAGTCCAAGTTAGAGACAACGGGTCCAGATGGGACTCTGCAGGTCAGCATCAGAGACAACAGGTCCAGGCGGAACTCTGGAGGTCCGAGTTAGAGACAACAGGTCCAGGTGGGACTCTGGAGGTCCGAGTTAGAGACAACAGGTCCAGGTGGTTTGTAGACGCTCTCGTCTCGTCTCCAGGTGACCATCGGGTTCGGCGGCAGGATGGTGACGGAGGAGTGTCCCGTGGCCATCATCGTTCTGATCATCCAGAACATTCTGGGTCTGATCATCAACGCCGTGATGCTCGGCTGCGTGTTCATGAAGACGGCGCAGGCCAACCGTCGAGCCGAGACGCTCATCTTCTCCCGGAACGCCGTCATCGCCACTCGGAACGGCCGGCCCGCCTTCATGTTCCGAGTCGGAGACCTGAGGAAGAGCATGATCATCTCGGCCACCGTGCAGCTGCAGGTCAGCGCCGACCGGCCCGCATCGACAGCTGCCGCAGAGAGGTTCTGATGAGAGCGCCGCTGTTTGTCTGCAGGTGATCCGACGCACGGTGACGGTGGAGGGCGAGGTGATCCCGGTGTGTCAGCTGGACATCCAAGTGGAGAACCCTTTGAGGAGCAACGGCATCTTCTTGGTGTCTCCTCTCATCATCAGCCACACCATAGAGCGAGGCAGTCCTCTGTACGAGCTGTCCGCACAGTCTCTGGCCTCCGAGGACCTGGAGATCATCGTCATCCTGGAAGGTCAGGCTCCGCCCACTCCTGCACCCGAGCAGGGAAAACGTTCCTGTTTGTGGTTCCTGCTGTCTCGATGTGGACACGTTCTGGTTCCGATTCTGTTTGGGTCACTCCCTTCCAGGTGTGGTGGAGACGACGGGGATCAGCATGCAGGCCCGCACCTCCTACACCCCTGAGGAGATCCTGTGGGGGAGGCGATTCGTCTCCATCATCACAGAGGAGGACGGCCGCTACTGCGTCGACTACTCCAAGTTCGGAAACACGGTTCCGGTCCGGATGTCGTCGCTCAGCGCCAAGGAGCTGGACCAGACCAGAGGAGTCCAGGAAGGGACATCAGACACCCAGCTGCAGGGCTGGGGGCTGGTCCGGGCCGGCAGGGGGGGCTTCCGCCGAGGGGGCCGAACCTGCGAAGGCTCCGCCCCTCAGCCCTGGTACGCCCAATCAGTGAAGCCAAACAAGGAGGCGGAGCAGAAGGGTCAGAAGAAGACGGTGCATCTGGAGGTGATTGGACGGCAGGAGGAGGATGGACTTAGAGACATGAGCGACTGAAGCAGCTTGGCTTTAATTTCCCACAATGCATTGCTCTCTCCCACTACTCAGTGTTTTTCAGGGAAGACAAAGAGGAGTCAGAATTTAGATGAAGAAGAGTTCTGTTTGATCTTCACAAAAACACACGTGTTGTGTGGAAAACAAAGTCCATCAGAACATGTGGCGCTGGTCCGGTTCATGCCAGGTTCTGAAACAATTCCAACAGGACCTGAACAGGTTCCACTTAGTCCTTCTTTATTAAACTCAACTGGTTCCAGCTCCTGATCCAACAGAACTTCTCCAGAACCAGAAGCCTCAGCGGTTCTCTGCACGACTTCTTCTGCCTCTCCTGGTTCGGGAGGAGTTCTGACCCACGCTTCATCATTGAAGGTTCTTCTCAGCTCGCTGGAGGTCCAACACAGCATTTCAGTCTGGTTCAGGTTCTGGACTCTGACTGGACCATAGGATGGACTCGTTCTGTTGTAGATCAGCTGCTGTGTTTGGGATCATGGTTCTGTTGGACCCAGTTTGCTCCAAGCTTCAGCTGTTGAATAGAAATACTCACATCTGACTCCAGAACCAGAGTTCCTGGTCCACTCAGTGACTGACAGGAGCCCAAACCATCAACCCTCCACCACCGTGTTGTCAGCTGGAAGTAGCAGTTTGCTGCAGTGCATTAGGGGTAAACATCTGTCTTTTGCTCTGGTTCTGGTCCAGAGTTCTTGTGGTTCCTTCAGATGAAACTTTCCAAACCTAAATTGAGCTGCCATGTTGTTTTTAGAGAGAAGAGGTCATGACCTTTGACCTGCTGACTGAGGCCTGTAGTGTCACTGCATGGTCTGCCCTTCAGGGTGAATCGTCTTTCTCTCTGTAAAACGATGGACTCTAAATGACATTTGACCCTTCCCACATTGACAGGCCGACTCTCTGACGTCATTGCTTAGATCTTTCCACCCTGGAATTTTGTTAACACACCTTAAGCTCCTGATCCAACAGAACCTCCTGATGATCAACAGGTAATCAGCAGCTCCTGATCCAACAGAAGCTCCTGATGATCATCAGGTAATCAGCAGCTCCTGATCCTGTAGAAGAAGTTTTAAACTTTTTAATTTCTTTTCATAAATATCAACTTGTGGAACCTGTTGGGTTTTTTTAGGTTGGAAACACAAAACCACCAACTAAACTTCTGACATGTTTTAACTTTTATTACAAACAGACTTGAAGTTCTGATGAAGCAGCTCAGAACCAGAACAGAATCACACTTGGACGATGAAACTACATGAAACAAACAGATGAAACTTTGGTCTCCCGACTTGTCGTTGAGTTGTTGTGCTTTTATTGTGAAATACTTCCTGTCGTGTCACGTCTGTGTTTGTCTTTTTTAGTGTGAATGATTTTATTTATGATGGTCTGAAGGACACAGCAGGAGGTTCTGCAGCTCTGGTTCTGTGGACTTCTTAATAATTTCAAAGCTGTGTCGTGTTCTTTACATTTAATAAATCCATTTAGTTTTTTCTGTCTTGTGTTGTTTTGTCACCATTGAAGGTCCATTAGCAGAACCTGAGAGTTTATAAATCCTAAAAAATAAAAACCACTGAAGTTGTTGGTCCTATTTATTAAATCTGTAAAATATACATTTAAAAACGTGTAAATAAAGATTTTAAAGTGAGACCTGAGAAGCTGAAAACAGATTAGTTCTTGTCAGAGGTTAAAATCTACGACTCGGGTTCAGGACCAGAACCACCAGACGCTCAGCAGGGACCCCATCAGGGCCAGAGCTGGCGTTGCCACGGCAACCGAGGAGCCAGAGTTACACAGGTTGCTGTTGCAGCATCTGTAGGTGAAGCTGGAGACAGATGGAAACATCTGGGTGAGGCGGGAGATGTCGCAGTCCGTGTACCTGATGCACTGACGGATCGTCCTCCCCCCTGGACACAAACACAAAGCTCCGATTGGACAAATAGACAAAACTTCTGATTGGACAAAAGGACACAAACACAGCTCTGATTGGACAAAAGGACACAAACACAGAGCTCTGATTGGACAAAGGGACAAACACAGCTCTGATTGGACAAAAGGACACAAGTTCTGATTGGATAAAATGACAAACACAGAGCTCTGATTGGACACAAGGACACAAACACAGTTCTGATTGGACAAAAGGACACAAACAGCTATGATAGGACAAAAGGACACAAACAGCTATGATAGGACAAAAGGACACAAACACAGCTCTGATTGGACAAAAGGACACAAACAGCTATGATGGGACAAAAGGACAAACAGCTCTGATTGGACAAAAGGACACAAACACAGAGCTCTGATTGGACACAAGGACACAAACACAGCTCTGATTGGACAAAAGGACACAAACAAACAGCTCTGATTGGACAAAAGGACACAAGCTCTGATTGTACAAAGTGACGCAAACACAGCTCTGATTGGACAAAAGGACACAAACACAGCTCTGATTGGACAAAAGTACACAAACACACAGCTCTGATTGGACAAAAGGACAGAAACACAGCTATGATTGGACAAAAGGACAAAAACACAGCTCTGATTGGACAAAAGGACAGAAACACAGCTATGATTGGACAAAAGGACAAAAACATAGCTCTGATTGGACAAAATGACACAAACACTGGGCTCTGACTGGACAAGACTGAGATCATCAGAATTATTTTTATTCAAGCTGTAAAACAAACTGTTAGCTCTTTGTTTCCATGGAAACAGCTGCTGTGATGTTTCACCTGAACTCACCTCTTTCGCTCAGAGAGATGCACGAGTCCTCATACGTGCACTCCTGCACGTTCTCGCAACGCCCCGTGTAATCGGAGCACCTGTAGCAGCGAAGTCCAGAACCTGAGGACCAGGAAGGACAGGCTTCAGGATTCACTATCAGGGGCTGACCCCAGGCTTATTGTCTGTTAGCAAAATATCACAGGAACCACTGGACAGATTTTTACTGAAACTCTGGAGAAGTCATTGTCAGGTGAACATCAAAAATGGATTAACTCAATTCAAGATGGCCGCCACAGTTGAACAGCAATATAAAGCTCAACAAGTCAGTCTGTGTTACAGATGATGAATACCAAATACAGAAATAAATAAACAAAATCACAAACTAAAATAAATGTGAGGCTGGTTATTCCACGTGAAACTTTTTCCACACAAAAATAATATTAATCACAATCAATATTAATCCCAATGCACATGAATATTTTCTGTTTATTGGTAATTATCTTAAGGTGTCACTTCCTGTGTTTACCTGAGTCTGAAGAACATGATCAGAACCAGAACTTTACAGAGTAAATATTAGTTCACAGCTGATGAGACGTCCTGTCGGAGCAGAGTTCTGGTCCACTCACCTCCATGCAGCATCACAGAAGCCAGCAGCAGCAGAACCAGGCCGAGGCAGCTCTTCATGTTGTCTTCCTGCAGAAGAGAAGCTGAAGAAAAGCAGGCGGCAGCTGAAAGTGCGGCTGGGTGTCCCTCTGAGGCCCGGCCGTCCACTGACAGGAGCCCACTGTGACCCGGGGAGGCCGGCCGTCCACTGACAGGAGCCCACTGTGACCCGGGGAGGCCGGACGTCCACTGACAGCAGCTCTTTGTCCTGTGGACCACAAAGACTGGCTGTCTGCTCCACCCTCCTCCTCTGTGCAACAAACCCTCGGCCTCCTTCAGTTTCATGATGTTGTTTATGAAAACTGGTTCTGCTTTACTTCAGAAAGAAAAACAACAAAACATCTTGAGCTTTATGGAAACACGAGATGAAAATATTCACAAGAAACCTGAAATGTTCCAGAACTCCTCAACAGCAGAAGTCCATCCCATGTGGGATCTGAGAAGAAAAGACACTTCAGATGCTGCTTGTAAAGTTATTTCTGGGAACTTTAAAATCAGTTCTCCTCCAGTCCAGCAGGGGGTGATAGTTTTCTAAATATTTAATTTTATTTACTAATAGTTTTTCCTTTTAGTTTTAGTTTCTGAAGGAGTCAAACTACTGCAGATGGCCACTGAGCTGAAGAACTGCAGAAGAACCTAAAACTGTGGGTCAAAGTGTAAATCTGATGTTGTTACAGGAATCTTTATGTTTGGTAAATGTTTTAGTTTCACCTCAGAGAAAAACTCTGATTTATTTTAAAGTTGTTTTTCTTTTTTCTGAGGAACAGCTGTTTATTAACGATTTGTGTAAAAGCTTTCAGCTTCAAGACTTCGGCTGCAGATTGACAGGACTTTCAGCTGATAGCAGACAAGACCTTCAGCGAGATGAACCTCGACTGCAGAGACAGGAACTTCAGAAGATGGCAGACATGACATTTGGCTGCAGACAGACAGGAGCTTCAGCTGATGGCAGACAAGCCCTTCAGCTGCAGACAGACAGGAGCTTTGGCTGCAGACAAACAGGAGCTTTGGCTGCAGACAGACAGGCGCTTCAGTTGATGGCAGACAAGCCCTTCAGTTGCACAGACTGGACCTTCAGTTGCACAGATATGGCCTTCGGCTGCAGCTGATAACCTGTCTGAGCTGCTGCCTGAAGACAAACTGTCCAGCAGTTCATTTTCAGTGGAAGGTTCTGTGCAGCTGAGCATTATTGGGCCGACGGTACCAAACAGAACCTCATGATAAATGTTGATCATCCAGGCCCTTATGTTGAGGAATTAACTTGTCTTTTTTCATAACTTCCTCCTCCTCGGTTCTTGCTGGTTGACCCGTTCTGCCGGGTCCTTCCTCTCTGTGGACCCGGTCCAAATAGCTGTCAGACGCAGCAGAAAGCTGTTTTTGTTTTTTGTAATTTCATCCGTTTTGTTTCCTGGAGACGATCTCGCCTCTCTGAAGAATGTTGGTTCTGAAGCTGCGATGAATAAATGATCCGAGTTCTTCGTGTTCAGAACCACAGCATCACAAAGAAACATCAGAACTTTTCTTCTTTTTATTAGAAACTTTGTTACATTCAGGAACGTGTGGCTGGAAGAACCACCTTCAAACATCAAAGGCAGAAAATGTTCATAAAACCAGACCAAAGCTCTTCTTTGTTTCTTAAAACTAAAACAGCAACAGCTGTTACACAAATAAAATACACATTTGTCACTAAAGTGACTTTAAAAAAATAAATTAATTCATTAGAACTTGACTTTATTAGCACGTAAGAAATATTTCTGCACATAAATTAGGATTCGATCCATTTGGAGTGATTTAGGAAACAAAAGAAACCCCCAATTTTTTTTTTTTTTTTTTTTTTTTGGCGTCAAAAGATCAAATGTGAATATTTATTTTAACATCTTTGTTTCCCGCCTTGTTGAGGCCTGGAGCAGTTAGCTTAGCATCAAATCTGGAACAGACGCTTAATTTAGCACAAGGCCTAAATAATAATAATTTAAAAAAATTTCAGCTTTAACAAAGAATTTATAAAAACACTCAAATATCTAAAAAACTTAGGATGCTGCAGATCCAGGTGAGAATTTTAAATTCAAGACAAGTTTCTAACCACTCTGCGGCTAATACTTGGTAAAAACAGGTTCTGCATTTTACGGAAGAGGATTTGGGCCACGGCGCAATTTTTTTTGCCCTTCTGAGAAAAAAAAGTCAGAATTCTGAGATTAATGTCAGAATTCTGAAATTAAAGTCAGAATTCCGAGATTAAAGTCAGAATTCCGAGATTAAAGTCTGAATTTCAGAAAATGTCAGAATTCTGAGATTAAAGTCAAAATTTCAGAAAAGGTCCGAATTCTGAGATTAAAAGTCAAAATTTCAGAAAACGTCAGAATTCTGAGATTAAAATCAGAATTCCAAGATTAGGCAGAATTTCAGAAAACGTCAGAATTCTGAGTTTAAAGAAAATGTCAGAATTCTGAGAAAAGTCAGAATTCTGAGAAAATAAAAGTCAGAATTCCAAGATTAGTCAGAATTTCAGAAAACATCAGAATTCTGAGTTTAAAGTCAGAATTCTGTGATTAAACTCAGAATTTCAGTAAACGTCAGAATTCTGAGTTTAAAGTCAGAATTCTGAGAAAAAAGTCAGAATTCTGAGAAAATAGTCAGAATTCTCTGATTAAAATCAGAATTCCGAGATTAAACTCAGAATTTCAGAAAACATCAGAATTCTGAGTTTAATGTCAGAATTCCAAGATTAAAGTCAAAATTTTAGAAACCGTAAGAATTTTGAGATTAAAGTCAGAATTTCAGAAAAAGTCCGAATTCTGAGATTAAAGTCAGAATGTCATAAAACGTCTGAATTCTGAGAAAAAAGTCCGAATTCCGAGATTAAAGTCAGAATTTCAGAAAACGTCAGAATTCTGAGATTAAAGTCAGAATTCTGAGAAAAAAGTAGGAATTCTTAGGAAGACCTGTTTAGTAACTAAACAAAATTTAGACTAACATAATTCAGACCCTTCAGAATCCTGACTTTAATCTCAGAATTCTAACTTTTTTCCTCAGTATTAAAGGAAAAAGAATTACTGCACTGTGACCCTAATCCTCTTCCGTAGCGTTTCCACCGTCTCACATTCATGTAAACATTTAACGGTAAACATAATAAAAATAAAACATTAAGGCTAAAGCTCCAGATGAACATGCAGCAGTCTGAGAACTCATTTTTATTAATTTAAGTCATTTTACGCATCGTTCTCTGCTGAAAGGATAAAAACCGCATTGAGACGCAGAAAAGCACTTTTCACTTCATGCATTCAAACCTTTTCACACAATAATACGAGAAAAATACTTTTTTATAAAGAGACTGAAGCTTTTTACAGAATATAAAACGTGGGACTGAGTGGTACAGAGCCGAGCGGACCTTCAGTTTGACACTGACTGACTGTTCCTGGTGTGTGACTGACTCTTATTCTGGCAACAAGAGAGTTTTTATTCAGACGGGACCCTGAACACAACACGGATAAAGAAAATAGTCCTCTGTGTTTCTGCTCTGAGGCGTCTTTAGACGCTTTACATTTGGTTCTGTTTATGGTCAGACTTCTTGTCGTCTTTTTTCAGGCTGACTTTTCTTCACTTTGTGTTCATTTCTCCATTAAACACCTTCAGACCTTAAACAGGACAAAGATCTCATGAAGCTGCTCCATCAACAGGAACACAGTCAGTTTCTGTTTTTATTTCTGACCCGATCGGCTGAACTTAACATTTGATCTGCTTGTTTTAACACCTTTAGGTGATTGGACCAAAATCTTCACGTTCATTCTTGGTCTGGTCTTGTTGCTGGAATTCATGCTTTAAAAAGAGAAATCAAATACGGATAAAAAAACTTTTTTCAGCTGCAGTGAAGCTTTAATCCACCAAAGAAGTTTTCTAACCAAACAGTGGATGTTTCCAGATGTAACAAGCAGCATACCCATGTCCCCCGTCACTTGAATAGTGAACGTTTGTAGTTTTCAAGATGAGTGTTTCTCTGGTCTGGAATGGAACAGGAAATGAGAGTAAACCTAAATGTTTTTGGTTCAACATATTCAACTTTGGTAAGAATTACACTAGAGGAGAAAAGAGGGAGGTCATACAACACCAATGAGAGTTTTCATCCACTCAGCTTTAAGTCTGACAGTAAATAATAAACCATCATTTACTCTTCTCTTCCTGCTCAAGTCTAATAAAAATCATTTGTGTGATTGTGAGCTGTTGTAGATTTAATCAGATTCTGCTTTCAGGTCGTCTTCAAGCCATCAGGGCAGGACTCTGCGTTGACGTCAGAGCTGTGCAGGACCGGTTTCTAATCCACAACAGACGTCCTGCTCAACGCTTCGGCAGAGAGCGAGCAGCTGCTGCCGGATTTTTCCTCAAACCAGCCGTCCAACGCCCGCTTTGCATCGAAGCAGCCAATGGGCGGCCCGTTAACGGCCACCGTGAGCAGATCGTTCATCTGCTCCAGCGTTAGTCGGGAACGGTTGTTCTTACACATCTTCTGCAGAGATCCTCGGCCTTTGTCACAGCAGGCTGTGGAACTGGGCAGGACCCTGACGAACTGCACGGCCCTGTTCAGAAGTGGAAAGCGCTGCTTGTACCTGCAGATGTGACAGATGAGCTCCTTCAAACCATTCATGCTGTAGTAGTCCACCTTCAGATTCTTCCACTCCACCAGCAGGCTGCTCTGTGTCTCTAGCAGGTCCTCCTGACCGGCAGAAGGAATGGACTCCAGGTGGCTGGAAATGATCTGGATCTCCTCCTCGCCGTAGGCTTGCAGGTCTTCGTGGCTGTCAGGCCAGCTGGACAGGTCCAGTACCTTGCAGGCTTTGGAAAAGGAGCGACTCTGCAGATCTAGCCTCTGAGACAGGATCCCCTTACTCCTGTTGCAGATCTTTTCTCGGATGGACTGAAACTTGGACTCTGCAACTCTTAGATTCTTCAACTCCACACCGTTGAAACTTTCTCTGAAGTTTTCTTCGAACTCCTGCAGATACTCACCGGGGCAGTCCACCAGCTGGTTGATCTCCTGAATTGCCGCCTCAATCTTGGCTTCCACCTGCGATGCCAGAAGGTGCTCCCCTTGAAAAACCAGGGCTAATCTGGACAGAACAGCTATGATGTCCAGGAGGAAGTAGATGAGTTTGACAGACTGGTAGTCCAGGAGAAACTGGAGGAGCGTGAGAGCGATGGCTGCGGCGTCAGCCCTCTGAGTTTGGCAGCTGATCTCCTTCAGGTGGGCCACGACCTCCAGGTAGTCTTTGATGAGAGCACTGAGGACATTTGGCTCTCCTATAATCCAGCGTACGGCTCTGATGTCTCCCAGGAACTCGGCCTCCTCTGACAGTGTTGGTGCAGTTGATCGTAGCTCGGCCATCATTCGAGGAGAGTAGCGATAAAAACTGAGCAGCTGCTTGAGGTTGTTCTCCAGGTCCTCAAGGCAGCAGAGCTCCTTCCCACTGATGGCATCTAGAACCTCCAGATGAGGACGGTGGATCATGATAGGAAGGCAGAGGATCCATGGAAAGGTCTTCTGCAGAGCTACGTACAGGTTAGCTCTTATTCCTGAAGAGATGTTGGTGCCGTCCACTCCAAGACCCACTACCAGTGAGTCCTGGAACCTGAGGCCCAGCAGACTGAAGGCTTGATCCATAACCTGGAGATACCCATCCACACCGTCCATGCTCAGTCTCTGCAGGGACAGGAACTCTGTGTTGGGGAGTCCTTCATTGGTTATGAACTGGACATAAAATGCCACCAAGTCTGAGAAAAAGTCGTCACTTTGGACGTCCATTATGATGCTCAGAAAGGGAGACAGGCGCATCTTCTCAGTCAGATCTTCCTTCAAAGCTCGGGCGATGTGGTGGATGAGGATCTGACAGTCGCCTTCATTCATGTACTGATCCACCACTTTGAGCTCGCACTTCTTCAGCAGCTCCGCCAGTGGACGCAGGTCGGAGAAGGCCCGTCCCTCCAGGGCCAGGTGGTACGCGGCGTTGAACAGCAGCGTCATGTTCCTGCACATCTCCTCGGTCTTCTCCGGGTGCATCCGCAGCTTGTAGAGCTGCAGACACTTCTTGTGCAGGTTGCTCTGGCTGTGGAGCTTGATGGTGTGGATCTTGAACTGCTTGGAGCCGACGATGAAGGCTGAGGTTCGAGACGACTGGACGGTGTATTGTCGGCAGACGTGGCACCACATCTCGTTCAGGGTCGGCGAGTATCGAAGGAACCAGAACTTCTTCAGCCACTCCTGCTTGAAGCGCCGAATGCGTCTGCTTCCTCCGGGAAAAAGCTTCGAAGAGTCCTCTGGAGAAATCATGAGGTCGGCTGTAATCGATTCATCGGCTGAATCCACATCAGGGTCATCTTCCTCCAGAACCACCTGAGGCGGTGTCATGTGCTCCATCCCTAAAAAAAAAAACAAACACAATCAACATTCTTCTAACAAAACACAACAATTTTAATTTGAGAGACTTGTTGCGCAAGAAAATTTGAGCTAAATACGATTTTGGAAAATACCTTGAAAATCACCAATGGGGCCCTGCTCAGGATGTGGAGGGGCCTGATCAGGCTGGGTCTGTTCAGAGGTCAAGGTACCGATCACGACCCCCTGTTCTCCTCTGAGACGCAGGAGCTCCTCCTCCAGCTCCAGAATCCTCCTCTTCAGTTTGACACAGTTGGGGCAGAAGGAGGTGGAGGGTTCTGTGCTGGTCTGGGTCTTCTCCTCCTTCACCTTCAGCTGAAGGCCAGGCTTACTCTCACCAAGAAGAGAAGACCGGGACAGACTGCAGTCCTCCAGAGAGGCTTCCAGAACATCTTTGAAGATGAGGTCAATCTTCTTCTTCTTGGCCGGCGGCTGGCCGTCTGACTCTTCACAGGGTCCTTTTCCAGGACTGAGTTTGTTCTGCAGAGCTGAAGGCAGACGGGGAGAGTTAAAGCTAAAAACTTTACAGCTAAAGATCTAAAGGTCTGATTCTCTAACCCAGTGGTTCCCAACCATGGTCCCTGAGGAACACCATCCTGCATGCTTTAGTTGTTTCCCTGCTTTGACACACCTGATGTGAATGAATGGGTGATTCACAGACTTTACAGAACTTGATGAAGTAATTCTATCACTGAATCTGGTGTTGGAGCAGGGAAACATCTAAAACATGCAGAATGGTGTTCCTCAAGGACCAGGGTTGGGAACCACTGCAATTTAACAAACCAACTATACATTTATCTGTGTTAATTCCCCGTTGATTCGCAGAATCAGAGACGTTTGTTAGAAGTCGGCCCTTCTGGCGTTCCGTTAGTTCGTCCTGACTGTAAACCTTGTGTTTAACGAACCACCTGGCCGTTTCACCTGAGTCCAGGTTGCGGTCGATGCTGTTCTGAGACACACTCTGAAGTCGTTGGATGTAGTCGTCACTGTACCAAACCCTCAGCCTCTCCCCGACCTCCAGCCTCCTGCGGACTCTGAAGTAGATGTTCCCACCATGTTGGAACGCCGTCAGGTTCCTGTCTCTGTCCTCTGACGAGGTCCGGACAAACCTGAGGGTCACGAACACTCGAGTCACACTCACCTGAACAAGTGTGCACTGACCAAAACTAACTTTGTAACTAAACTGCAAGACAGTGTTGCACATTATTCACAGGAATGTTCTACGAATGTCGCGATCTATTCCCTGAGTTCCAAGTGAACATTCTGTATTTTCTGACTAGCGTTGTGTCTTCAGCAAATGTGGTCCGGTGAAAGACGTGAGAAATGATCTTCGGGAAGAAGCTTCACCTCATCCAGTTGGCTTTGGTCTCATCGCCGCCGTCGACAGACTTGTACGTGTCGTTCAAACCAACAATCTGGAACATCCAACAGCAAAAACAAACCCTTCAGAGGACGCCCTGTAGGAACCGGGTCCACGAGTCAGACCGGTTGAACTTACGATCCAGGAGAAGCTGGACGATTCATCTTTGGACACCAGCTCGCCTTCATAAGGACCAAAAACCACCCCCTTAGGGAAGATTTCATCTGTGCAACGGACATCTACCTCCTCTGCCTCGGTGAGGAGCTCCAGGCCTGATGGGATGGTGAGCGCCGCCCTGTTGGCCGATCCGGGGGCCACAGGCGTGTCGGGGATGATCAGCGGGGGTCCATGGGATGGACACTCCTCTTGGAAATAGTCCTGACACTCTTCACAGACTGGAAACAAACACACAAACACGTGAAGCGTTTGGCTGACTCGCCGAGGTTCAAGTTCAAAAACCTCCTTCAGAGTAAAAGTTCCCAGCTGAAACTCACACCACTGGTCTGACGGGGCCTCGCTCATGGTGGAACCATGTCTGCAGAACCCCAGGAGGCCGTCCTCGTCACGAACGTCTGTGGAACACTCAGAACGAGTTACGGCCGCTCCATGAAGCACCCGCTGTCAAGACGGGTGGAACCGCAGCGTCTAACACGTCTTCAGACCTCAGGAAACCAGAGCTGGAGCTTCAAAATAAAACAAGCATTCTTCAGACGTGTTTAATTAAACTAAAATTATTTTATCTCCAAAAGAAACAAGACATTGCTCAACATGAGCAAAAGTGGAAAAACAGAGTAACCATCAGGTTGGCTGTAGCGGCCATCTTGAATCAGGTTGACTCCAAACGTTATTCAATAACAGATGTGCTACTCATTTCATGGATGTTTATTCTACTTTACTGAATGACAAACAAGCTATTTTGTTAAAATAAAGGTAGCAAAGGGCTAGATAAAATCTAATTGAAACACTAACTAAAAACAGCAAAAGGCTAGCTAAAAGCTAACTGTAACACTAGCTAAAAGCAGCAAAGGGCTAGCTAAAAGGTTGAAACCACCAGCTAAAAGTAGCAAAGGGCTAGCTAAAAGCTACATGAAACACCAGCTAAAATTAGCAAAGAGCTAGCTAAAAAAGCTAACTGAAACCACTATTAAAAAGTAGCAAAGAGCTAGCTAAAAGCTACATGAAACACTAGCTAAAAGTAGCAAAGGGCTAGCTAAAAAAGCTAATTGAAACACTATCGAAAAGTAGCAAAGAGCTAGCTAGATGCTATAAGAAAACACTATCCAGAAGTAGCAAAAGGCTAGCCAAAAGCTAATTGAAGCACTAGCTAAAGGCAGCAAAAGGCTAGCTAAAAGCTTGAAACCACCAGCTAAAATTAGCAAAGGGATAGCTTAAGCTAATTGGAATACTATCTAAAAGTAGCAAAAAGCTAGCTAGACGCTATAAGAAACCAATATCTATAAAAGTAGTAAAAGGCTAACTAAAAGTGAAGTTATATTTTGCTAACAGAAAGGTATTTTTACATGCTCGTCCATCTTCCCTTCATAAATTAAAACAGATCTGATCTGTTTCCTCACGTAAATCAAATATGTATTTTATTTTTAAGCTTCTGAAGAGAAACTTTTATTTATAAATATTCAATATGAATTTAGAAATTATTAATCTGATGTACAGGAACCGAATCCTTTGTGGGTCGGGCCCTGTGTTTCAGAACCAAGTAAACAAACAAACAAGAATAACAACAAACACTAATGACACCAGGGTTTGTTATTTTAGATTATTAATAAAAACTGAGTCTCATTCTGAAACTATTTCATGTTTGTGCAGATCCGAACCTCTTTGGGTTCCAGACAGAACCGGAACCAGATGGCTTATAATAACTCCTCATCATCTGGACCAGAACCAAACAGTTTCATCGGAGAACCGAACCAGTCTACAACCCGGATCTGAACTCAGATCTGCCCGCTCCACTCAGGAGCCCGGTTCGGTGGTTCTGGTGGCCACTGACCGACTCGGACCCATCGCGCACGGGGACGCAGCGGGAGACACGGACCGTGTCTTCCGGGTCGGGCTCTGTTCTGCTGCCGTCCCCTCTTCTCTGGCTGCCGGTTCCGAGGCTGCAAAGTTTGGCGTCAAAATTTGGTTTCAGTCGCCCCTTCGAGCTGTGGCCACCATGTTTTTATCACAGGAAGTGACGTAGTTCGGTGGCGGAAGTAGCTGTGCCAGTCGAGGTGTACTTGAGTCGAGGAGCTGTTCAGACTCTGACAGGTGTTATGCACCACTTTGGAAACAACAGAACTTTAAAGAACCACGTTCAGAAAGATTCGGCATAACTACAGTAAATCAGGTCCAGTCCCAAAACCAGTCATATCTACCAGGTACAGTTCGGTCTCACCTGAACCTGGTCCGGTCCAAAAACCAGTCGCATCTGAACCATGTCTGGTTAAAAAAAAAAAAAAAAAAAATTACATTTTGACCAGGTCCAGTCCTAGAAACAGTCTCATCTGGAACAGGTTCGGTCCAAAAACTGGTGACATTTGGACCAGGTCGTCCTAAAGCCAGTCTCATCTGGACCAGGTCCGGTTCTGTCACCTGACAGAACTGGGTAGTTGGTTCCATTTTTGTAAGGATGATCCAGTTCAGGTTGGACCCATCCCGGTATCCTGGTTCTAGAACTGAATTACAATGCAGAACTGGGGTCTAGTCGTCATTTCCCTTCCAAAGATCTGGACTGTTGAAATGGTCCTGATCCGATTCTGCAGACTCCCTGCAGCCCCTTCAGTTTTTGGACTTTGTCTCAGCTTCGGTCCCGACCCGACCCAGCTCGGTTCTTTATAAACTTCATGAATCTGAACTAATCAACCTGAAAGAACTTCAGCAGCAGATAAACAGAACTTGACAAGAACAAAGACCAGAACCAGAGTTTCACGAGCCCATCAGCTCTTTGTTTATTTTGATTTTCTAACAAACTAAATATTTAAAAGAACCGCGGGTTCTCTTCAGGTTCTGCTGCTTTTTTATGAACTGGCCAGTCCAAAAGTTATCAGAAACATTTGAGATTTTCTGCTTTAACAAACAGAACTTCAAACAACTGAACTTCAAAACAAAAACAAACAAACAAACAACAGCATCAACAGACAGCTCCAAAGAGACAAAGTTTGGTTCTGAACAAACCAGAGTTGTTTGGATCAGACAGTTAACATCAGCTTAGATTCAACGGTTTCCATGGAAACAGTTTGTTTTCAAAACATCCACTGTTCATTTCAGACAGAACCGACCCGTTCTGTCTGACCCGATCAGAAGTTTACACCTGAAAATCAATAAGACTAGCTAAAAGCTAAAATAAAAACAAAAAAATGGCTAAAAGTAGCAAAAGGCTAGCTGAAAGCTAATAGAAAACACTATTTAGATGTAGAAAAAAAAGACTAGAAAACACTAGCTAAAGAAGCAAACGTCTCTATAAACCAAAACACAGTGCCCTTGCAATGGACTAAGGACCTGTCCAGGTGTCCCCCACCTCCTTGTGACCCCCAAAAAAATGAAGCGGGTAAAGAAAATGGACAGATAAAAAGTATAACTGTTGAATTAGCATTCAAACAACAGGAAGTGATGACACGTGGTCACATGACTGAATGCAAAACAGTCAGGTGACCACAGGAGATCAATCAGGACTTTAGTTTTTAGTTCTACAAGGAACCGCCTCTTCTCTGGACAGTTTGGTTCTGATTGATCCAGTCAGGGTCAAAGTTCAGGAAACACATTTCTGTCCAACTTTTCTCACTTTCTGACAAACATGAACTTTTTCTACCGTTTTTCTTTTCCAACTCAGATTATCTGAACGCTGGGCCCGGTTAAGACACCAGAACCTGAACTGGCCCAGTTCCGCTTCATGCTCTCCAAATTAAAAATGCTTTTGCTGTGCTTCATCAGGCTGGACTTGAAAAAAACTTTGGACACTTTGACCAGGCGGTGGTTCTGGTGGGCTCAGTTGGCGTAAACCCGACACACCTGGCACCACATGACGTTCCGGGATGGCGAGTACCGGAGGAACTTGAACGTGTTCAACCACTCCCGCCTGAAACGGGGGCGGGGACAACCCGGCACCGGGGCTGCGTTGGATGGAGCCATCTGAGTCCAGAACCGCGTCATCGTCATCGACCCGCACATCGCCGGGTGAGAGACGACCCGCCCCTGTGAGGACAGAACACGGGTTCATCAGAACAGAAAATACAGAGAGACGTTCAGAACAGATCAGAACACAGACTTACGGTCACACGCCTCCCTCTCTTCTTTGGAACTCTGCTGGTCCTGGTTCTGGTCCAGCTGGGTCAAAGTCAGCGAAGCCTTCAAACCCTCATGGTACTGTTTGCTGGCGAGCTGAAACAGCTGGTGTTCCAGGTCCCGAATCCTCCACAGCAGCTGGGAACAGTTCCTGCAGGAGGTGGAATCTTCACGTGTCAGCCGTCCTCCAATCAGAGGCGGGAGCTTAAAGTCCAGCTCCACTTTGCTCTCGGTGGACGAAGACCGGTTCTTGGACTGAGCTCTGGACTGGATGGAGGCCTCCAAGGACGACTCCAGAGTGTTCCTGAAGTAGTCCTGGAACACCAGTGAAGGTCAGTAAAAGCCCAGAAGAACCAGAGAAAGGTTCTGTTGATGGGTTTGAACAGATTCAAGCATCGTCGGGCTGTTTTCACCCAAATGAAAAATAAATTTCTGTGAGACGCACTCTGAAGCTGGTCCTGGTCTCAGCGGGTCGGCTGTTTGGTTCTCCTTGGTTCTGCTGACAGATGTTGGGTTTTTCTTGCAGAAGAGTCTGCAGAGCAGTTTTTACTTCCCTCCAAGGAGGTGGCGCCGGTCTCCTGAGACTCAAACCGCAATCTGAACCCAAACAGAGAAGAACGGTCAATGAACAGCGTCACACCTGAAAAATATTAAGATCAAACGCTACAACCCACCGTCCTCATCTCTGCTTCTCTTCTTTCTGGACTTTACTTCATCATCACCAAGGTGTCTAGACGGAACCCAGTCTGGATCCAAGTCAAGCATCTCAACAGCTGGTTTTCCTGTAAAACGCACAATGTTTTGTTTATTTCCTGAGTCTGACATGATTCTGCAGCCTGCACGAGATGGTAAACTACCACCGTGCAAAACCTGCAGATAGACGCACAGAAACAAAATGTTTCTCTTTGGAGAAAGCTCATATTTATAGTAATACTGTCAGATCTTGATTAATTTAAAACACTGAAAGTTTTACTTTTAAACAAACTAAATCAAAAATGGCATTAGCAAGAAACAAACAAGTTAACATAAGAAAAAAACTGAGTTATTGACCTGTTTATTGGAAGTAGCACTGAGCAAGATGGCAGCCTCCTCAAGTATCTAGAGCAAAGACTTTTTTCATAAAGTCCACAGTAATGTAAGACTTTCTTTATTTTGAATTATTTACAGAAGCACTTTCTCCTCACCGTAGTGGAAATGACGGGAGCAGACTCTAGAGAAAGACGGGACGTGGGTGAATGTCGCTGCGGTCGACCGCGGCCACCCACGCTGCTCTCCTCCGCCGCGTCAGCTCCGACACGAAGTCGCCTTCGTTCGTCCTCCAGGCGGGGAAACAGTGGAAAGTCAGTCCGATTTGAAGCGTCCTGCCGAGGAGGTCGTGAGAGCTGCTCTCGTAGTTCCTCACGCAACATTTGCTGGTCCGCATGGCTCACCGGAAATCACCGACATCTTGAGTGCCATACCTGTTCATGTAGGCTACGCCCTTTAAGCAACACCTATGGTTTATCTCTGCGCTTCGCGCCAACACTGAAAACTTCAAGTTCACGCCCACACCTCGGTCTCAGGCCCCGCCCAACGCATACTGTAGATTGAACTAGGGGGCCCCCTAAGTGGAATTGAGTTATTTTTTTTGAAAGATTGATTTCTATATGATTGTATTACACACAATTTCATTATAAAGTTGTGATTTCTTTATTTTAAACAACAATTTATATGTAACTGGTGGTTTATTAGTTTTAAAATAGTGTTTATGTAGAAGTGTATGTAAATTCCCACCCATGTTGGTCCCATGAACGCACCCATGCCGTTTCCCCACCTCCACCGGAGAACGAGTCAAGAGAGGAGCAGCTTCTTCGCGGTACATTTTAAACTCTGATAAATTTGTTAAATCTGAATGGAAACAGCATTACCCTGTCTGAAGTTTATATGGGCTGAGCTTTTGTAAGATATTGGTTTCAGTGCGTGAGTGAGGAATCCTTGATAAAATCGGGTTTTTTAGGAAAAGTCAACCACTCAGTAACAAGTCATGCACAAGTTATAGCTTTTTAGGATCATTGACAATGGAGTAACTGGCCCAAAGACAACTGACAGCAACATTAATCACAAAATGTCATACTGTACAAGCAGCTAGCTTCTAGCCACATATAGCACTACAAGCACATCAAGTGAAAGCAGAGACAAAAAATAAGTAATAACAGCAACAGAAATTGTTCAGTGAAAAGCTAGTTATAAATTTTATGACGAGGGCCACGCTGTTAAGAAACATA
>JARVLU010000002.1:7889045-7901287 GCA_031762415.1 Simpsonichthys santanae | reverse complement strand
CACCCTCCACCCCGATGGAATCAGCTGTGGATGAGGTTCGAAGCTGTGGATATACGATCGGATCCGGACAGGATGAGCGGGAATGACGCGTGAACATCATGAACCGACAGAATACTAGAAGGCCACAATCATGACTTGATCGCTTTAAAACTGAAGGATGAAAAGCAAACTGCCCCACAGGAACCACCCACGAGCAGAGCGGCGGCGTCGCCAACGCTCCTCGAACGCAGCATGGTCGCAGGGTGATATGCGGCGCCGAGGCTTCCGAACAAATGTAGTGTTCTTTGGATAAGTTTGCTTTCGGACCTCGACGACTGAACATTTTCGACTTCCCGGGTCCCTCGCCGCCCGCCTGCACGAGTTCAAGCTAAAAGCTCAGCTAAAAGGAGCCAAAACCACCGACCCGCTGAGCCAAGGGGGTGAAACCACCGACCCACTGAGCCAAGGGGGTGAAACCACCGACCCGCTGAGCCCAGACGGCACCGACACTCGCAAAACAAAATCCCAAAAGAGGCTCAACAGTCGGGTTTTAGTCCTGGTTTTTGGATCGTGGAGGTTCTGCGCCCTCAGAGCCGCCCAGAAAACAACAAGATGTTTCCTCACATCAACGTGCACGCTGTGCACGTTCAGCATCAGATGCCAGGATGCTCAAAGGAAAAAAGGTGACTTGAGTTTGACATAAAAACAACAGAAACAAATGCATATTTAAAAAAAGTCCACACATCTGGTATAAAAACTTGCATAAAAAGGCGAGTGCACAGATGTTGCTCTTTACGTTTGTTCTGATGGAACGCGCTCCGATGGCCCGATTAACCAACTCCTCCCTCTGAAACAGAACCACAGACAGGAAGATGAAAGGATTGGGATTTTCAAAATAAAACCAGCTCCTGACTGATAAGACTCTGATGATAATACTGATCAAACTAAAAAGTGCATCGCAAATGGATCAGAGCCAGAACCCCCCGTCCCCCAAATAAATATAAACGGTTCACCACAGGAAATAAAAACACATTTAAGGCAACTTCTAGAAAAAAACAACAGAACACTATCCGGTCGAGTCGAAGGGCTTCGGATGAAATGTAGCTGAACTTGCGCCGAGGCGCGGCGGGCGGGTTCTATCCGGAGGGTCCGAAAGGTTCTACGAGTCACAGTGCAAGTCGAGACAAATATTATCTGCTGTTTGAAGAAAAGGCACTCGAGGTACCTACTGTACAGAGGGAAAGTCTGGTCTGCATGAGGACGTGCTCCAGCTCTCGGAGAGGAACCGGACCAAGACCAGATCGGCTCAGAACGACGACATAGATATCATCATCATCATCATCATCATGATCCGCGCCGAGGACGCAGCAGATGGAGAAAACAAACAACATCTCTGAAGGAAAGTGGGACACTATGGACACAACTCTGGTTCCTTCAATCCATCTGTGTTTGAACGGACCAAACCAACCGGACCACACGGACCGAACCAAAGAAACTAGACCGCACCAACAAGCCTGGGACTCTCTGAATGAAGGCAGTTTTTACAGCTGATCCGGGGTCAGATATGCTGCTGAGACAAAAGTCCTCATGATATGAAGTTAAATAAAGACACTGACTTCATTTGGCGTCACCCATTGCTATGCCCCCACCCCCACACACCCCCACAAATTGTCCCCACAAGCAGAGGTTCACTCTGAAACACAGAAACAGATGTTTGCAGTAATATCTGACTGGGCTGCAGCTGCTGGAGGCCGGTGCGAGACTCAGACTCAAAACTGGGAGGAAAATCGTTAAACGGTGTGTTCGTCACCAGCGTTCCGACTGAGCGGTCGGTTTTTGAAAATCACGGCTGATTTTTGGTTTTGAACGGTTTTGTAGCTCTCGCACGTTATTACATCATCAACCTCGACCTGCTTCAAACTAAAAGCCTTCAGTTTTTCAGCCACAAAATAAGAGCGGAACAGACCTGTGACCCCAACGTTACTGTAACGGTTACAAAAGACAACGATCATGAATGGTGGTGTAATATGAGTTTAATTGTTTGTGTCGTCATTACGTTCTTATTTATTTACCGTTTGAGCCGCTGACCCAACGAGATTTGGGGGTCACAAGTCGTTTTTGTGTTATTTTGTGGTTGAGAAGGACAGCACTGGATGGAACAGTTTTGTTAACAGATAATTATCGGAGTGGTTTTCCAGAACTGGACATTTGATGCTTTGAGAGCTCCTGCAGGAGTCAAAACAAACAAACAAACAAAAAAAAAAAAAAACAGAAAGGCTCTAATTTATATTTAAAAAAATTAAACTGAGACGAGTTAAAGACTCGGGCTGCAACGATCAAGTCAACAGGTCGCACACAGAGCTTTTAATAATCAACTACGGTCATTAAAAAAATAAAAACTTTGACAACGGAGCTTCAGATCTCTGGTAAAACAGGAAGAGGGAAAATATGTAAAAACTAGAGTCAGATCAAAACGATCGTTTTTCAATCGAGAAACAAAACAAACCAAATTATTCATTAGTTGCAGATTTATTCGCAACAACTCTGCAGCTATTGTGAGAAAATCTGTTGCACATATTAAAAAAAAAGTTAAAAATTCTAGGGAAAAGATCGCGGACCTCTGAGACCCGGGAGAAAACGGAGAACCCTGCAAACGTTTGGAGACTCCGTCACCAACGAGCCTCTAACAGTCGAGCCCTGTGAGATACTGGCAGATGACAAACCCGAGGTTCTCCTCTGGGGGACCGGCTGACGTTTGAGTCTGGACCAAAGTTCTGGACTGGTGCTAAAAAAAAAAACCCCGATTAAAAACACTTGCAGCTCTGAAATCCTCCCTCTGACCGGAGCGGTAAACACAACGTTACAGCCGGAGGCACCGTTAATGAGCTGACCCGGACCACAAGATCCCAGGACACGGTTCATCGGACTCATCCCACCGCCGGTCCGACTATGACGGGCCTCGAGCCTTGGTGTCAGACAGAGGTTTGGTTTCCCTCTGAGGACATTATTGGCAACGTGGGGACAAGTCACATGACAACAAACAGATGCATACTTGAATTTCCCGTACAAAAAGCTCTTCAGCACTTCTTTGTAATGCAGCAAGCTTGTGCTTTAATCTCAGGTTTGTTGTTACGATCCACAACAAATCCCTCCGTTTAAGGACAGAAACAAGTTCCTGTTACTGTTTGATCAGCTCTCCCGTCTCAATCTGGGGGCGTCCGATTTTCTGGATCTGCACGCGGCGGCGCCAACGGTTTGACCTTTGATCGGTGAGTGGACGAGTCCCTGATGAGTTTGGATACAACACCGTTTTGGCAGTTCAGAATTCAAGAGAAACGTTGGAAAAAAAGAGAGGACTTGTCTTTGTGTCGATGCCAGTCCAGCAGGTTCAGGAACAGAAAGCACTTGTTCTGAAAACTAGGAAGACCTGAATATCTTTTCTTGTTAAAAAAAAAAAAAAAAAAACGAACACAGCCCAGATAGAGTTTGTGAGAGTTGACTTTGCAATATTGCAGTTTCACATTTAGTGCTCACAGTTGACACACGAATGAAATCTCAATCACTACACTTGACCGACACCACTGAACACGTCTGTTAGGCTACCGCGCCCGTTCCGCCTCGTCCCCGGACCTGCCGGGCCCAACGTTCAGCGTCCTCACAGCCTGCGCTCCGGGACATGGGGGGCATTCGGATGAGTCTGCCTCAAGGTGTCAGTGTGCTTCGAAGGAGCAGCGTGGAGGAGCTTCAGCCTCGGAGACAAAGACCTCCTGATCGTTGGTAAAAACAGAACTGTCCCTGTTCTGGATCTAGAGTTGAAGTTACATCTGTAAAAAATCCTGTTTGACTTTTACAACAGTCCTACCTCATTGGGCTGCGGAAGAGTCGAAGTCTCAACCAAGTGACCAAAACCAAATGTTGAAAACTGACGCCTGTTTTTACGCGTTCAGCTTCTAAAACTGTATTGTTGGCCACAAACATTATTTTGTTGCCCACCTCCCACATTTATGATTTAATCCACCGGAGAACACTTGTGTGACGAAGACTGGTGGACTTAGACCCGACTAATAAGTATTTATCATCCAAATGGTTTACTGGGTTCTTGGTCCTGTTAAAGCGTTCTGGTAACACCAATACCACTCAACGGCTGCGGGACGTTCTCCTCTCCGTTGAGCGACAGGACAAAGCTGCAGTCTGTCAGAAAGCAGAAGAGGATTCTGGGAGTTTTCGGATCTGAGCCTGAGCTTCCCGATTGTCGGCAGGAGCTTTTAGAAAAGTCAGTTTCCGCCCGGCTTCGTTTGAGGAGTAAACACAAAACTAAACTCTGATTTAAAATACTTTGTAGATAAGAAATGTAACAGCATTTATTGTTACTCAGGATCAACAAGTACTCAAATGGAAGTACCTGGAGTTGGGTTTGAAACGTGGTATCAGCATGAGAAAATTTAATTTAAGAGCAAATTTAATGAGGACAGAGTCTAACCGAAGAAAACAGAACCTCCGAGAACGTTTTGGACACAGCTCGGTGAGATTTCTCCATAAAATGCTTAACGAAGTGACTGAAGTTACGTTTTGTTTCTACCAGCTGTAAAATAAACTTATTATTTTTTTTAGATGATTTTGTTCAAAGCACACTGAAGCCTTTCACCAGGTTGGTTTTGTTGTTGGACCTTCAGACCGGGAATAAAAGTTCTGTTTTGTTTTTTTTTTTGAGTGGTGACCTGTTTGGACTGATGGAGACTTTGGTTCAGGGTGAGGAGATCAGAACGTTGGTTCCATCAGGTCTAACGGGACGAGAACGCCAACAGGTTCTCTTTTTAGTACACAAACTATTACAACACTGCTTCTTGGACCAGTTACCCCTGAAAGATGTTTGGTTCCGTGTTCTCGGGCATCTTTGGACCCGCCCCACAACAGAACACAGGGGCCCCTGTAACAGGCACACACCGGTGTGATGATGAGTTAAATCTCCCTTTGAGCGTCCCACCATGACGTCTATCACTAATTGGCATGATGACACGGGTACGAAGGCGTCCTGACGCCTGGCTCGGTGGGCGGAACAGCTTCCCAGAGTCAAGTGACTTGGGCTGTACATCTACCATTGACACAGTCTGACAATACGATGCAAACGAACAACATTTATACAAATTGGCAACTTCAGGGCACCTAAAGGTGCAAGCAAAGTCTTTTTTTTTTTTGTAATATATATGTTTGAATTCCCGCAGCTGAAGAGACCAAACGTTACTTTTTATCGTCCAAACTGCAGACGAGAGCTGGCAAACGATGCTGGGAGGGTTCTGAGGTTTTACTGTTGCTGCTGCTGTCGTTCATCTCCTCCGCCGCCGTCTCTGCAGGGCTGACAGCAGCAATCTTGTTCTCAGAGTTGGAGGTGGGGTTGGCGGCGCAGCCTCCTGCGGGGCAGCGCTCGGCGCCCGTTAGCTCGGAGCCCACGGGCTCGGCCGTACCGTTGGTGGTGGTGACGGGGATATCAGCCAGCGGAGCCACTTCAGTCTCAGGCTTGGACTGGACCTCCAAATGAAGACCGGTCTCTGCCTGACCCCCGACCCCAGGCTCTACCTTACCCCCAGCCCCGACCCCGGGGCAGTTAGTCAGGATCGTACTGTTGAGCTGACAGTTGGCGCCTCCCCCCGTCTGCTCCTCCTGTTTGCTGCTGACCGAGGAGCCACCGCCTGCCTTCAGCTTCTCCACAGAGTTGATTTCAGGGGCAGCTTCAGAGCCGACTTGAGGACCGACCTGAAGACCAACTTGAGGACCGACTTGAGGACCGACCTGAAGACCAACTTGAGGACCGACTTGAGGACCGACCTGAAGACCAACTTGAGGACCAACTTGAGGACCGACCTGAAGACCAACTTGAGGACCAACTTGCGGACCGACCTGAAGACCGACTTGAAGACCAACTTGAAGACCGACTTGAGGACCGACCTGAAGACCGACTTGAGGACCGACCTGAAGACCGACTTGAGGACCGATCTGAGGACCGACCTGGACCCGAACAACCTTCCCGTCCGTCTCTGCCAGAGCCTGGTTGAAGTTGAAGGCTTGAATGAGGCGAATCAGGTGTTTCACTTTGTCCAGCGAGAGCTGCATCTCCTTCTGACGAGCCAAGATGGTGTTTTTGGTCTCCATGCATTTCTGATAAAAATGAAACAAAATCAATGTCAGATTTAAAACATCTTAATTTAGTTTTAACATTTAAAACAGCCGGAGTTGACAGAAGGGGTACACACTTCAAATGAACCTGTGATGAGGTGGTTCAGACTGTTTTTGATTAAATCTTGTAAACGTGAAATCTCACAAGATCCACATGCTGAGGATGACTCTCAGTTACTACCACACATATTTTTAGCTCAGTATCTGGAAGAATGACGGAGTCACCGCCAACGTAGCATCTGCTAAAGTTGATGAAATGTGGCGGCCATCTTGAATCGAAAAGACAAGGGGAATGCGTGCATTCAATGATTATTCTCTAGGAGTGGTCCAGCGGTTCATGATATATTTTGCTAACATTTCAGAAAACCAAACCAACACCTTTTGGGGAATTAAATATAAAAACAATGATTCCTTCCTCATTGCTTCAACAAGAATTAAAGTAAATAAAACCATTGGAGACTGGACTTTATTCTGACAAGTCTTCAGGTTTCGTCCTCTCCCTGAGACAACTTTTCTTTTCGTCCTCACCGTTATGGAGTTACTGAGCTGTTTGACCCGCTGCTCCAGCTGTTCGCGCTCCATCTTCAGCTCTGAACTCCACTTCATCAACTTCTGCTTCTCCTCTTCTTTCGCTAAAAGACAAAACCGGACAGAACCTCAGTCCTCCTTGGCACCGCAGGGACATTGGACAGAAAGGAAAAGACTCTGCTGTCACCTTCTTTGTACGCAATGTAAGAGTGAACGATGGCCAGCGTGCCGGGCCAGGGGATGGCTTCTTCTTTTTTTAGGATCTGAAGAGAGAAGCTCAGAGGTGTCACACAGACTGAGACTCTGAAGAGACTTACAGAAGCCGGGTTTAGCCGCCACGCTGCGGTGGGACTGATAGGGGACAGGAAATGGAGTGGATGGATGTGAGATGTTAATCCTAACTGACACAATGGATGAGACATAAGCACAAAAAAAAAACATTTCTGAATCATGTGTCTGCTTACAAAGGACTGAACAGTCGAACAGCTGCAGTTTCTAGAGTTAAACACAGCTAGAAGTTCCCCCTGACTCTGGATCAGTCTCAGCTGCTGCAGTTACCTGATCTTGACATTTTGGACAGATCCACATGCCTTTAGGAATGGTTTTCAGTGGGGGGTCCAGGCAGTCCAGGTGATAAACACGAGAACACGTGTCGCACATGAGCAACTGGCCACTGCGCCTGCACACTGTGCAGAAATCCTCGTGGATGTCTCCCTGCGAGGAAGAATTGGACCAGATCAGTTTCCCTGCCCAACTGAGCCCTGCCCACCCTGAATGAGATGGGCCAAGGCGAGCGGGGGGAGGGGGAACTGTGATCAGGTTTATTAATCAGCTGGTTTTAGAGCTCCAATGGATGTGTGTGTGTTAGCATGTGTGTGAGTTACTGATGAACGCTGTTCACTTTGTAAGAGTCAGGACTAACACATGGACACAACAAACTCATGGACGTGTGTGTGGATGAGTGACAGCGCTGCTGGGCCAACAGGACCGTGTGTGACGGGCTGTCCGTCTCCCCCATCGTTACTTACATCCCCAGAGCTAGGGCTGGGCAGGGGGAGGGGACGGACGGGGCTGGTGGGGGAGGTCGGGGTGAGGCTGCCCAGCTCCGAGACGCTGCTGTATTTGGGTGGGCGACCTGGGTGAAATGAGACAGACGACAAAGACGGAAAACAGAAAAAAAAAAAAAAAAAAGATGGAGGGGGGAGAAGACAAAAACAAACAGTCTGAATGACATACCTTTGAAAGGGAGTCTTCGTTGGCTAGCATGAGTCAGGGAGCAGTGAGGAAGAGGAGGAGTCAGAAGCACAGACAGCAGTGTTAGTGCAGCAGACTAAAGCTGGAGGTCAGAGGTCAACACACCTCAGGCACCTGCTCAGGTGTCTCTCACACACACACACACACACACACACACGGTTAGTTTGTCTTTTAACTCAGTCTGCAGAGGTAAATCACTCTGATTGGCTGTTTGATACCAGGTTCTGACCCGTCAGGGCGGGGCCTTAACTTTGACAAATTAGTTGACATTCTTGATCAAACAAACCAGAGATCAACCAACATTCAGACAAGAGGCTGTTTTTAAATTTCAGTCTATAAGAAATGTTGAAACAAGGAGAAATCCTCTTAAAGGAGCCTCTCTGCATCCACCAGGCCTCATCAGAACTTAATATCCGGGTCTCAGATTTCTGCAGGTTGGTTCTGAGATGTTATAGATTATTGTCGTGATAGTCAGAAACAGTCAATAAATAAACGTGAACCACGGGTTTAAAGTGACTGCAGGTTAAAAGACAAACAGGAAGTGGATCAAATGGAGAAACAGGAAGCCACAAGTTCGACACGCCTGTGGAGTTACGGACGGGTCCGAAAATCAGCTTCCTGTCAGAAACAAGAGCCATAAGCAGGGATGAGAACCTGGAGGTGTGTTAAGGTCTGACCCGAAGTTAAACAACAGTTAGCTGCTTAAATGGTTACTGCTGAATATCTGAAGCATGGCAGAGGATGACCTTGGACCTTCAGGTGTTTCTCAGGTGTACAGAAGCAGCTTCCTGTGAGTCCTGTTACAGTTTGGACCTCCACGTCTGGTTCCACTCAAGATGCTGAACACTTAAGACTGATTAGTGCGGTTCTGAACACAGCCTACAGTTCGCAGGATGTCTTTCTGCTCAGGGTTAAACCAGGTGTGAGGACTGATCCGCTGTGGTGAGTGAACGACACTGACGTGTTTCATGAGGTAAACAAACATATATGTGGTTTTAAATGAAGCGACAGGAAGGAGACGAGAGGACGACTAGTTTACAGCAGGTTGTTAGAGCAGATTAGTCTTCACTGCTGCCGTCTCCTTGTCTGAACTAGTTTCTACCAGCTTCTACTGAGCCTGAATCAGATTCTGACACCAACTCTTTCATACAGACCTCTCTTCCTGGTCCCCTGGTGCAGAGGGCTGTTCAGGTAACTCACTGCACTCTTTTTCCTCTGAAAAACAAACAACAAAATAACAAAAATTCTTAATAACAAAACTGTAAAAGCAAAACAAACAAACAAACAAACAAACAAAAACTATTATCCAGAACTGAATCAGTTTAAATAAAAACAACTTCAGGCTTCAAGTGAAAATGGCCCAAATCAGGATCCACTGAATCAGGATCAGATTCTCAGCATGTAACTTCATCTGTTACCTGTCTGTCTCCATGGTAACAGAAGGTGTTAACCCTCCTGTCTCTGTCTCCATGGTAACAGAAGGTGTTAACCCTCCTGTCTCTGTCCCCATGGTAACATAAGGTGTTAAATCTCCTGTCTCTGTCCCCATGGTAACAGAAGGTGTTAACCCTCCTGTCTCTGTCCCCATGGTAATAGAAGGCGTTAACCCGCCTGTCTCCATAGTAACAGAAGTTGTTAACTTTCCTGTCTGTCCCCATGGTAACAGAAGGTGTTAACTCTCCTGTCTCTGTCCCCATGGTAACAGAAGTTAACTTTCCTGTCTGTCCCCATGGTAACAGAAGGTGTTAACCCTCCTGTCTCTGTCTCCATGGTAACAGAAGGTGTTACTCTGTCTCCATGGTAACAAAAGGTGGTAACCCGGCTGTCTCTGTCTCCACAGTAACAAAAGATTTAACTTGCTAAGTTGTGGAGCAGGTTCTATGCAAGATCAGAGATATCGTATTTTCCGCCGTAAACGGCGCACCGCCGTATAAGTCACATCAGTCCAATTATGTCCAATAAAGTGGAAAAATCCATAAATATGTCGCACCGCTGTATAAATCGCATCTATTATGCGTCACCGCTGACAAGTTGCATATGTTACGCGTCATCACTGACAACCCGGAAATGGGGGCCGGTGTTTTGCCAAAAATGGATTGGCTGCCAAATGGCGGCCACAGGAGCGTGCAGGAAGGACTTTAACAAGATTAACACTTAAAAACAATTATTTGTTTGCTGAAAATTATAGTAAAAGTGTGTCTCAGTTGAACTTTTCCTTAATAAATGCACGTAATGGTCAAATCAGCTGAATTTCTAAAATAGTTTTGCTTCACCCAGCGTCACCTGC
This sequence comes from Simpsonichthys santanae, assembly GCA_031762415.1. Classification (NCBI taxonomy): domain Eukaryota; kingdom Metazoa; phylum Chordata; class Actinopteri; order Cyprinodontiformes; family Rivulidae; genus Simpsonichthys; species Simpsonichthys santanae. The sequence goes on along the minus strand of JARVLU010000002.1, from coordinate 7,891,068 downwards.
TGCTGAGAGGTGCTGTGAAGCGTGCACGCGCAGCTTTACGAGCCTCCGCATTTCTTAGAACTTTAACAAGATAAACACTCAAAAACATTTATTTGTTGGCTGAAAATTATAGTAAAGATGTTTCTCAGCTGAACTTTTCTTAATTGATGCACTTTGACAGTTAAAACATGGCAAAATGACGCAGATGAACCCACCCATAATGATGACAGAAACACCTATTTTTTATTTTAATTCAAACCCGTTGAATTCTTCATCCTCTGTGTTGCTGGCGAAGAGTTCTGCCAACTCCAGAGGTAAGTGATGCAGCTGCCTCCTCTTCCTACTCGGGGCTGTTGAAGTCCTCCTCTGCTCCAGCTCCAGCTGCAGCTAACATCTCGACCGTTCTGAACCCTGACTGGATGGCTTCTTTAGTGACTGAGGTCCATGCTTTACCGATCCATCCGAGGACCTGCTGGAACGTCGCGTGGTGCGTCCGTCCTGTAGCCGTGAAGCTGTTCTCTCCGTCCACTCCTCCCAAAGGCAGTGCAGAGCTGCTTTGAAGCTCCAGTTGACAGAAATGTCCAGAGGCTGCAGCACTTTGGTCAAGACTCCCAGGATGAAGGCAGGAATGGAATTAAGCGCTTTAATTTTAGCTTTAAATTGCGGCATGATGTGCGCGCATGCTGTCCATCACCAGCAAGGCTTTTTTTTTTTTTTGCTCTAAAAAATCCGTACACCGTACAGCTACACTGGTAGTCGTCAAAAGCCTAGAGGGCCCTTTAGTGCCCCTAGTGGCCGAAAGTGGTACTGCTCCATTTTTTAAGTCAGAACGGTCAAATCTCAGCCAAACATTGGTCTAAAAATATGGGGAAAATAATCCATAAATACGTCGCTTCGCCATATAAGTCACAGGGCATGCACATTAGGCAAGAAACTGTGACTTATACGCCGAAAAATACAGTAGTTAAATAATTGCATAGGAAATTGTCCAAATCCAAGGTTTCTGTAACAAGAATCTTTAGATTTAGATACGTTTTTGTTTATGGCTAGGAACAGAACAAAGAAAACTAAAGTCATGTAACTGTTTCAGAAATTGAATAATCTCTTGAAAACATGCAGCCTGACTTAATCTGCTTTATTCATTACCAGCCATCTGTCTTGTCAATCTATTTCTTTTTATTTATTATTATTATTGTTTTTTTTATTTTTTTTGAGAAACCACTGAAAAGCTGTTTTTTACCCTGAGGATCCTCTTGATGAGAGTATCAGCTAAAGTAGCCATTTAGTTTAAGCCCAGTAACACAGTCAGTTTTCCCTCTGTGGCAGCTTATTCCCTCTACCTGCTGATTCAATTAAGGGGGATGACTCGCACTATTTGGGCTTGAAGGATTTACAATTAAAATCCAGCTGCTTCCCAACAGGAAACGTCTCTCTTTTAATTTTTAACACCCATAGACCACCATTAATTTCTTTATTTTGGAATTTGTTGATCTGAAGATAAAAATAGTTATTTTGATGAAGATGTTTTTATGCACATGTTGAAAGCTTTGTGCTACTCTTATCCTTGTATGTTTGTGCAACGTTGTGTCACTGTCACGTTTGGATCATGACAAAGAACATGAAGCAAATTCACGCTTAAGTGTATCCATCTGTTACCAAAATGTATTCCCTAATTTTCTTTTATCAAATATACAGTAGTCTCTCGCTACTTCGCGGTTCGTTTATCGCGGATTCGCTCCGTCGTGGTTTTTCAAAATAAGATTGGACATGACACAATTGGCTGATTGATGGATGAGCCGCACGATCGGCATGAAATTTTTATTTGAAATAAATAATTTTAAATTATTTAGCACCTGCTGCACATTTGTGCGACCTTTACTGCTGCAGGATAAACTTCCTGCTGCAGCTGATCAGCTGTTCAGAGTGCAGAGCGGAGAAGTGGGCGTGGCCAAGAGGTCTTGCAGTTATCAAAGAGCAGAGGAGGCAGGGAGCTGAAATCATGACATTCTGTGCTCTTTTAGAGCGTTTAGAGTTTAGAAACATT
>JARVLU010000002.1:7862268-7875329 GCA_031762415.1 Simpsonichthys santanae | reverse complement strand
CTATCTATCTATCTATCTATCTATCTATCTATCTATCTATCTATCTATCTATCTATCTATCTATCTATCTATCATATTTTTGCATGCACATGGCCTGAGGACAACAGCAACTCAGAAAAACTAAACCTAACTTGAAAACAACAAAAAATGAAACAAAACTTGATCTGTAGGATTCAATAAGTTTTCTGTCTGAGACCAAAATGATGAAAATGGAGGTTGGTTTTATTCTCACTTTAAAGCCTGGTATCACAACTTTTTCTTTTTTAATACCTGAAATCTAAAACCTAAAATTTAAAATTTTTATTGTGACTTCATCTGTAAAAAATGTCTCAACACACTTTTTTTTTTTTTGTCCTTTAACTTGTCCTAAGATTTTGGCTTTCATTGTTTTAGAAAATTTTACCCATTTATTGTACATTAGTGTTAATTTATTTTATTGTTTTAGCTATTTGTTGAGTTTAGACTTCATTCTTTTATCAGTGTACAGCACTTGAGCTAACAATGTTGTTTCTTAAAGTTAGTTATAAATAAAGTGACATTTTAAAGTTCATCTTGATAGAAAAAAGGGAAACATCTTCTTGGAGCAAAGACTGATATTGCTGGATAGAGAAAAATATTTATAAAATAAAGATAAACAGGAGAAAAGCATTATACACCCGTCAACAACAATCTATAGCAATGGCCCAGACTAGCAAAGACATCATATAACCTCTGACCTTGATTTGTGGCCTTGGAGCTGTGGTGATGAAAAGTGCAACATGCGACACTTCGTCTAGTGTTGATATGTGTATGAAGTTTCATTAAATGATCTTGACCAGATCAGAAGTTACGAGCAGATGGAGACAATACTGTAAATTGTCCTTCTTTCAAACGGCATGATTTTTTTTTACCTGACATATTGTACCATTTTTTGTTTTGGCATATTTAGCAAAAATGTTTCCTCTGAAAAGATCAATAAAGCAGATTAAAAAAGAAGAAAAATAAACGGGAAACAGCTGGAAGTGGTAGAACTGGAACAATGAGCTCTGACGTTCCTCAGCTCAGAGGCAGAACGTCAAGAACACAAAGCTTTCATTCGGAGGATGATGCCAGCTAAAGCTTAGCAACACCCCACTCTCCGGCTGAAACTCAAAGCAGCTAAACACAAAAAACAAAACTGAGAGGAGCAGTTTGACCTCCTTTCAAGGACCACTCAACCAAATTACACAAACGCATCGTCTACGTGACCTCAGAGAGCAGCAGAGATGTGACAAAGCTTTCAGAGAGCAGAAAAACTACACCAGAAATCTTACCCAGAACCACCAACTACAGCTGGAACAAACCAGAAATAGAAAGATGAAACTCTGAGAATAGAAAATAAAATCCAAAACACAGAAACACCTGAATCTGATCAGAATGATCATCACGATTGGTGTTAAAGACGGCGTCGCCTGCAGCTCAGCACCAGATAACAGTCGGTGTGAAATCTGCATTTATTTCAGCAGCAAACGCTGCGTTCCGCCTCAAACAGGCTCAAATGTTCATCAAAAGCTGAGGATCTTATTGGAGTCCACATGCACCTGAAAGCACATCACGAATCAGAAGAAGAGCAAACAATAAAACCTGCAGGGAGCTGACCAAAATAGAAAAGAGCACTGAAAGTAGTTCGAAATAGAAGAGACAAAAAAATAAACAAGGCAACAACAAAGACGACGCTTCAACGTCCTGCGTGCTCAGAAATTCTGTGGCTCTGAAACCTTCAGATTCTATAAAAAACATTTTTATGTCATCCATTTAAAAACACGTGTTAACGTCACCAGCGTTAAAAAATACACACAACCCATAAAAACAAAGTCCTAACAGATATCTTATCACCCGCCGACCAATTTTAAATAAAATAAAAAATACAACATTCTTTGTTTTTTTCATTAATTTATGACGTTTTAAATTCATCCAACTATATTCTGATTGTTTTAAATAGGATTTTTTTTTAAGTTACCAGGTTGTTTTGTGGTGTTACATTTTCTTAAGTCCTAAGTTTTTTTTTAAGTTTTCTTCCTGATGCAGTTATTTTAAATTCTTTATTCACACACTTCTATTTTTGTGGTTATAAATGTCCAAGAGCTCTCCAGATGTTTGTAATGGAAAATTTATGTACCGGAAGTTATCCGGTTGTTTTGTGATTTTAAACTTGAACAGATCTAATAAATTTATCCATTTGCTTGCTTTTGTTGTATAAAATTCTCATAAGCTGTTCCTGATTTCTTTAAGTTAACAGGTATTTATTTATTTATTTATTTACATTTAATGAATCCTTTCCTGTAGTTTTTACTTTAAAAGTCTCCATTTACATTTTTCTCAAATATAATTGGTGGTTTTAAATTTCCCAAAGCTCTCCAGTTGTTTTAATTGAAAAGTTTCCTTTACTTATTTTGTGGTTTAAAATTTTAACAAACTATTGGAATGGATAAAAGTTCTCTGTCGCGGTGACAGATTTACGTCATCTGTAAAAATGAGGAGGGGAAGAAAAATAGTTTTGTTGTGGTCTTTTTATTAAATCCATCCAATCCAACTGATGATACAGGAACTAAACTGATGTTGCTTTCAACAGAACCAGAACCACAGGTTGACCCAATCGGAGCAGGGCGAGGCCTGCTGTCTGGTTCAAGGTGAGCTCAGGAGTGAGCAGCAGAGAGAAAGGACACCGCCCCTTCATGAAGGTGATGACATGTAATAAATTATTAAACGTGTTTGTACACGTCAGTCTGGCAAAAAAAAAAAAGGTTGATTTATACTCCACAAAGGACTTCCTGTGCTATAATTAAAATAAATCAAATAAAAAGGCTGATGGTCCTCCTTTATCGTGTGAACAGCTAGTTCTGGATGTCAACAACAAACTGGTTGGTCCATTACGAGAAGGTGCTATTTATAAGACTGAGTTTATTACAGCTCCACAGACTGACCAAGTCTTTTGGCTAAAAGACAAAATGTTTCAACAAGTTTTTTTATTTTTTTTAATTAAATTATTTAATCCGTCCAGAGGATCTGATTTAACTTTGTTAGATTTTTCTACCTGGATTATTGAGCATGTATCCTAAAGTTATTCATTAGTTTTTAAAATACTTTTTTGTACATAAATACGTCTTACAGTTAAATGGAAAATTTATTTGAGCTGTCCAATTAATTTATAGTTTCAACAATTTCCTTTGGGATCAGTAAAGTTCTATCTTATCTTATTGTCTTATTTTAAGTTTCTGAGAGCTATCTGATTGAATTGAATTGGTTGGATAAAGCTGTATGGCTGAATCAAGTTATCCAGTTGAATCGAGCTTTCTGGTTGAGCAGAGCTGTCCAGCTGAATCGAGATGTCTGAATGAATCGAACTGTCTGGTTGACTCGAGTTATCCAGTTGAATCGAACTGGTTTAATTGAGCCGTTTGGCTGAAATGAGCTGTCCGGTTGACTTGAGTTATCCAGTTGAATCGAGCTGTTTGAATTGAGCTGTCCAGTTAAATTGAGCTGTCCGGCTGAATCAAGCTAGTTGAGTCGAGCGGTCTGATTTAATCAAGCTAGTTGAATCGAGTTGGTTGAATCAAGCTAGTTGAATCGAGTTGGTTGAATCAAGCTAGTTGAATCGAGTTGGTTGAATCAAGCTGTCTAATTGACTCGAGTTATCCAGTTGAATCGAACTGTCTGGTTGAACAGAGCTGTCCAGATGAACCGAGCTATCCAGTTGAATTGAGCTGACTGAATTGAGCTGTCCGGCTGAATCAAGCTAGTTGAATCGAGTTGGTTGAATCGAGCTGTCCAATTGACTTGTGTTATCCGGTTGAATCAAGCTGTCTGGTTGAATCAAGCTAGTTGAATTGAGCTGTCTCGCTGAATCGAGCTTGTTGAATCGAGCTGTCCAATTGACTTGTGTTATCCGATTGAATCGAGCTAGTTGAATGGCGCGGTCCAATGGACTTGTGTTATCCGGTTGAATGGAGCTGTCCAGTTGAATCGAGCGATCCGAATGAATCAAGCTGGTTGAATTGAGCTATTGAATCAAGCTGTACGGTAAATTTGGTTTTATGGTTTACATTTTTTTTTTTAATTTCACTGAACTATCCGGTTGTTATTCAGGTGTAGCTCTGTTGATGGGAGATGAAATGAAGATTCGTCTCAATCTGCTGGCTTCCCTTGATGGATCAACTTTACTAATGGACTTTTTATGAATGTTTCTGTTCAGTGCCCTGAGATGACGTCTGTTGTGACTTGGTGCTAAATAAATAAACCGAACTGAAACTTCTCAAAGTTCATCAACGTTTCTAAATGTAAAATTTCTTCAATTAACAGTTTCTTCAAAGTTTTAAATTTCACTGAACTATCCGGTTGTTTTTATTGTTTTAAAATTCATTGAGTTATTAAGTAGTTTTTTGTATTTATTTTTTAAGTTAGGCCTTTGTTTATTTTAATTTCTTTATATATTTATTAAAGCTATCCTGTAGTTTTTGTGGCATTATATTTGTTGAGCCCTACAGTTGTTTTAAGTGGAAAATGTATTTAAACTCTCTGGCTGTTTTAAATGTCACTAAACTCTACGGCTGTTTTTCAGGTATTAAAATTATCTTTATTCTGGTTGTTCTGTGGTTTTAAATCTCTCCAAACTTTCCATTAACATTTCTTTTATTTCTTTATAAATTTCTCCAAGCTGTCTAGATGTTTTAGTTTCTTTAAACTCCCTGGTCGTTTTGTGGATTTAACTCATCTGAGCTGTTGAGTTGTTAAATTACAGATTGTTGAATTAAAACAATTGTTTTAACAAATTTTGATAAACTCTCCGTGTTTTTGTGGACAGCTCATGGTCGTCTCTTCCTCATCTACCTGCTTCTCGCTGAGCGCTGTGATCTTCGCCTGAAGTTCATGGAGCTGCTTCTTCAGGTCTGCGTTCTGAAACAGAAGAACTGGTTAAATCTGAGCAGAACTGGATCAGAACCTGTACACTGAGGTGGGGAAGACATCAGCTGGGTTTACCTGAGGATCCTGCTTCATCTGAGCCACCAGTTTCTGCAGGAAAACAGAAAAGTAAAGTTAACATCGCCATCTGCTGGTCAGAACCGGACCTACTGCTGGTGGAGAACCGGTCCAAACAAGAAGCGTACTCTGATTTTAAACTGTTTCTTTTTTAATAAAACCATAAAGTAAATAAAAAATATTGTTAAAACTTTATTTCACTAGTTAAAGTTCTGACTGTTTTTTTCTGCTCTGAAAGTTTTTCTTGTAAAACAAAGGTTTTTTTGTTCATGATCAGAACTTTAATGGAGACGGTTCAGTTTTTACTTCTTTTGGTGAAAAATGTTCTGGACTTTTTCTTAAGAGAACTCAGACAGAAACACCATTTCCTCTCACGTTCAGACTGAAACTAACCACATGTGAAGTCAGAAAACACTTTATTTCTTTATTTCATTGTTTTTGTTCACTTAAATCAAGCCTCTTTTTGTTTCAGTCTGCAGGTTCTGTTGGGTCAGAACCAGCAATGTTCTGTGAACATTTCAGGGACCGTGGTGCTTTGAAAACAATAAAAAACCAAATCCGAAAATCTTCTTCTAAAGTCCTGGAATGAGCCTCAGTTTAGAGCAGCCAAGACTTCCTGTTGGTTCTGGTGCAAGAAAAGTTCTGAACATCTGACCCACCTGATGAATCTGGATCTCCACCTTCAGAGCCTCCTGTAAGGTCTGTAGTTCCATCATGGATCCAGTCAGTCTGCCAGCCAATCGATCAGCCTGAACAAACATACACAGTTACCATATTAGGACTTCCTGTGTGATGCTGACAGCTTCCTGTAAAACTCAAAACAGGAACTGGTCGGACCAGCAGAACCACTCCACCGTTACAGCGGCCCACGTTCCATCACAAGCAGAACATTCAGCTGTACCACTACTCAAAATCTGGACCACGGTTCTGTGGGATTCTGTGTGGTACTCTAGATTCAGTCTGGTTCTGGCCATGTGGGCTGTGGTTCTGAGAGTGATTCAGAGTTGGATCATAGTTCTGTGTGGTTCTAAGACATGGGCTGAGGTTCTGTCTGGTACTGCAAGTTTAGGTTGCAGTTGTGTGGTTCTGTCCGTTTAAGCCTTGGTTCTGGGTGGTTCTGTCAGTTTGGACCTGAGTACCGAGTGGTTCTGGACGTTTACCTGAACACCGTCTCCAGTAGGAAAACCATCCAACTGAAGCATTAAAGTGCCGCTGAAACAAACAGAAACAGGAAAATTATTATTTATTATATTATTTACTAAATAATACAATATACTGTATAATATATATAATGTATAAGTTTATAATAATATACATATTTTAATTATATTTTTTGTTTCTACAGTAAAAATGTAAAGAATATTTTCCCAAAGCAGTCGTCGTTTTTTCAGATCCAACTCAGAACTTTTATTTTTTTATTGGTTCTGACTCAAAAACCAGCTCAATATTTATAAATTAACGTTTTTGTTCCACTCAGCTCCATTTTAAATATTTAATTCATTCTTTAAATGATTTAATAAAGTAAAAAAAAGAAAAAAATCTTTGTTAAAACTTATTTAATTATAAATTCAAACAGATTTTAAAATAGTTATTTTTAAAGTTAAATTAATGACATTCAGACGAGTTTACCAGTTTGATGTAAAAATGTTGTTTTTATTTTATGTTATGAATTTACTTTATGATCGTTTTAGTTTATGTTCAAGTCAAATTTATGTATAAAGCACATTTAAAACAGCAGCTGTTATCAACATGCTTAAGGAAAAATAAATAAATTAAAAGCATCAAAAATAAAAACATAAAAATACAAAAACAATAAGAAACAATGAAATACTAAATCAAGTCACGCTGTTTAACGTCAGTGAAAACAGTGTGTTTTTAGAATGGATTTAAAAACAGGAAGTGAAGTGGCCTGTCTAATGTTGAGGGGCAGATGTTTCCAGAGTTTGGGGCCAATCACAGAAAAAGCTCGATCTCCTCTGAGCTTCAGCTTGGTTTTTGGTACAACCAAAAGCAGATGATGATGATGAACGAGATGATGTCAGCGCCCGAGAAGGAACATATGGTTGAAGTAGGTCAGAGACGTACGAGGTGCACAGGGAGCCAGTGAAGGGAGGACAAAACCTACAATTTCCTGTTAAGAGCCAAGTTGCAGCATTTAGCTGAAGATGTCAAAGGGAAACCTGAGTGACCCCAAAAGTGTGTTGTAGCCTGGCCAGGTCAGATCTGGTTAACACGAACTTAAGCTTAGCTTAACTGGAAGAAGCTTTTTTGTAGAACAGTTAAGTTACATTTTATGTTATTACTATGTTGTTTTATTTTGTTATGATTGTTTTTATTTTATTTCATGTTGTAATATTTTCTGAGCAGCCTTAATCGTTTATTTTTTAATTAAAAACAGTACTCACCACTTGGCTGTGGGACTGGACTCCACCCCTCTGTGCTGCCCTGTAACACCAAACAAACACACCCCGTTACAAACTGCAGGAAGATGACAGGACAACCAAACCTGAAACTGACGGGTCTGAAGACTCTATCAGAACAAAAACAGAACTCAGGAATAAACTGTATGTAAACGTGATTTAAGATTTATTAAGAATATCAAAAAAATTCAACAAACTGACTCCCGGGTCAAAAAAGATCCATCGGGACCGCAGACACTTCAGTCCGACACAAAGATTACAGCCGGGTTTTGGTCCAGTTTGGAAGCCAGATCTGAGTCCAACAATTAGTTCATGAAATAATAAGCAGATGTTCTGGTAGTAACTGGACCAGTTACTTCTCACAGTTCCAGGAACTCATCTTAAGCGCAGTTCTGTAACAGGCCCAAGACTCTGGAACGAGTTACCTCTACTCGTCAGACAGGCCCCCTCCCTCTCGGTTTTCAAATCCTGTTTAAAAGACCCATTAATGTTCCGTTGTTTTCAACACCAGATGATCTGCGTTTGGTTGTTATATTATCTGCAACCATTTTATGTCTATATTCTGTTTTTTTACTTAATTTTGTATGTTGCCTATGTTGCCTAAAACAAGGTTCAGAATTAGCTGACGCCTCAATAACAAAGATGTAAAAAAAAAAAAAGCAAAACGAAGGTCAGAATAATATGAAATCTCAAAGACAAACAAGTAAAAAAGCGAAACGAGGGTCAGAATAGTCTGAAGTCTCAAAGACAAACATGTAAAAAAGAGAAACAAGGGTCAGAATAATCTGAAGTCTCAAAGACAAACATGTAAAAAAGCGAAACGAGGGTCAGAATAGTCTGAAGTCTCAAAGACAAACATGTAAAAAAGAGAAACGAGGATCAGAATAATCTGAAGTATCAAAGACAAACATGTAAAAAAGAGAAACAAGGGTCAGAATAATCTGAAGTATCAAAGACAAACGTAAAAAAACTAATGCAAGGTTCAGAATAATCTGAAGCCTCAACGATAAACATGTAAAAAAGAGAAACGAGGATCAGAATAATCTGAAGTATCAAAGACAAACATGTAAAAAAAGAGAAACGAGGGTCAGAATAATCTGAAGTATCAAAGACAAACATGTAAAAAAACTAAAGCAAGGTTCAGAATAATCTGAAGCCTCAACGATAAACATGTAAAAAAGAGAAACGTGGGTCAGAATAATCTGAAGCTTCAACAACAAACGTAAAAAAAACTAAAGCAAGGTTCAGAATAATGTGAAGCCTAAACGACAAATATGTAAAAAAGAGAAACGAGGTTCAGAATACTGTAATCTGAAATCTCAATGACAAACATGTAAAAAAGCTAAAGCAAGGTTCAGAATAATCTGAAGCCTCAATAAACATGTAAAAAAGAGAAACGTGGGTCAGAATAATCTGAAGCTTCAACAACGTAAAAAAAACTAAAGCAAGGTTCAGAATAATGTGAAGCCTAAACGACAAATATGTAAAAACGAGAAAAGAGGTTCAGAATACTGTAATCTGAAATCTCAATGACAAACATGTAAAAAAAACACACGCAAATTCTCCAAAAAGAAAAAAAAAAACACGAATCTGAGAAGTCTCCTCAAACAGATTCACCAATAAAACAACTTTTAATCATAGAAGAAACGATTAATTTCAAAGCAAAACAAACACAGCAGAAAAGTGCATTTTTTACAGAGCACAAGATATTTTAGATGCAAACTGAAACTTTATATCAATTAAAAATAAAAACAGGAAACAAACGTAAAATAAAATTACATTTGTCAACTAACTGCAACAAATCTAAACATTATGTTTTAATGTTGTGGGATCCAAACAAAATTGTTTTGTTGGGAAGATTAATAAATTAAAAAAAATTACAGAATAAAGAACGTTTCAGAAAAATAAAATTACTTTTGCAACAAGAAGTCAAATCATCTGAGTTTTTGTCCTGTGTTTACAAAAGTTAAAGCCTTAAAATGAGAACAACTCGGTAACAGAAAAAGGAGAAAATGTATTTAATTGTTTTACGATCATGCTTTATGTGCTGATAGTTTGACTGTTTAAGTTTATTTATTTGATAATTTTTAAATTATTTACTTGTAATCTTGAATGCTGTCTCCCTGAGGCCTGTAACGTTGTTTTGTTCTTCATTGTGAATAAAATCTTCTTGAATCCTGAACTTTTATTTGAATGTTTGGATCATTCTTGCAGGTAACTTTTATTTTAAGCATTAAAAAAACCTAAATTAAACTTTTTTATAATACAGTAATGTCAAAGTTAAACATTTACTTTAAGAATCTAAACAATTTATTTTAGATTTTAAGATGTTTATTATCAACTTTTACAGATTTTCTTTTTACTTCAGACAATTTCATTCCAAGAGCCTTTTAGTTATTGAGAAATATTATTATTATTATTATTATTATTATTAATCTGGTGGAACTCAGCAATGCGTTCAGTTGAAAATAATAAAACCGGAAATTTCAACAAACTAAAACTTTGTTCAGACGTAACATTTATGTTTCAAAGCAAAAAAAAAAAAAAAAAAAAAAACTTCTAACTCACTGCTAAGGAATGCGGGCAATCATGTAATTGTCTGTTTTGTTTTGTCAGTTAGCAAAATATCTCATGAACCACAGGATGGATTTTTATTAAACTCTCCCATTTATAAGAGTCATTCAAGATGGCTGCCACAGCTAACACAGAACTAAAACCAGGTGTGGTGGTAGCTGACAGTCATCCTCAACGCTCCTTCTGAGGGCTAACGGGTCTGATTCAAACCTGAAGCGCACGGCAGCGGGTAATAGGCATTCCAAAATAAAACATTTTCTTTTAAACATGAAAGTTTAAGTTCTGTGGAGCTGGGCTTATTTTCTGCTCCAAAACAAATAAAAACAACAACAAACTGTAAACATAAACACCAGAAAACTTTTAGAAACATGAGTTTTAGGATGAATATTTTTACCTTTTTTAAAAGATTTATGGTCCAAGTGTTCAACAACTTGTTTTTCATTTGGTAAACTTGTATTTCTTTTTCCAAATGAAGAGTTTGTAAAGTTTACATTTATAATAAATAATATATTTACTGAGTGTCTCTGAGCTGAACCTCTAAAACTAATTCAAAATGTTTTACTTTTACAAATAAAATGTGGAAAATTTAAGTTTGAGTAATTTATTTACTGTATTAAAAAAACAGAATAATAAAACGTTGCTGTGTTTTCCTGTTCTTTATCTTAAAGTTAAGAAATAAAACAAATTTAAATAATTTACCGTGCTGCCTGAACGCGTGCTTGAATTTATAAGAGAATGCTTGTCGCCCGCCGCCACCTTTTTAAAATCATTTTCTGTAAACAAAGTTGAGACATATTCTTCTGCGCTCAGAGTCCAACTCTCGGCCACTACCAGCTAAAGTTTAGCTCCACAACTGTCAGCAGAATGAGTTTTGTCTGAATTTAGGCAGCGGCCATCTTTAATCAGGTTCCTGGGAGTTTCATCAAACTCTGTCCAGTGGTTCAGGATATTTTGCTAACAGACGACTCTCAGCTACTTCCACTCTTAGTCTGTAAATCTGACTGGATTGTTTCATGTTCTGGTTGGCTGTGGCGGCCATCTTGGATCAGGATGACTCCAGGTGAGTTTCATTGAACTTCCAGTGGTTCTGGAGACACAAACAGGAACAAAACATGATCGCCCGCCACTTGGCAGCGGATGATCGTGTCTAAATGATCCAGCTGGATAAAGCTGATCAGTTTCTAGTAACTTCAGCTTATCAATATTTTATTTATTTTACTTCCTGACTCGGACGAGTTTTTGATCCCGACTCTGATTCTGAAGAGGATCCGGAGGAAACATGGAGCTTAAAGTACCGGAGTTCGGCCGAACCGGGTCAGGGGTTAATTGGACTAATTGCTCCACGGGTGGGACGTTAAGTTTGTGGGGTAAAACTTCCCTGGAGCCCGCCCCCCCACGCCGAGAGGCCCGAAAACAAGTTAAAATGGAGGTTTGAGAGCTTCAAACAGTCCAAACTGTGTTTTTCTGCTGCGCCCAATAAATGTTTTATAACCGCTTTACAGAGCAGTTATAACGTCCGGAGCTCCGCCGGGCCCCGATAAAATACCTCCAGCCGCCTCGGAAGGCCAGCTGCCGGGGTGAAGACGCTCATTTCGGGGTGTCTCTCCTGTTTGAGAGGAGCAGGATCGTCGCATCGCTCCGACCGAACAAGTGGAGCGTTAGCCGCTAATGCTAACCGTCCTGCTAGCTGCCCGGGCTAACGGCGCCAGCAGGCGGATAACTTCCAGCGAGGAGCTGCCAGTAGCCCGCCGGAGGAGAGGGACAGGGCGGCGAGGAGGACGGAGGGGAGCCGGAGCAGAACCGACGGACGCCATCTTTTTAATAACAACATAAAAAAAGACGAACCCCCTGACGGACCGAGGGAGCAGGCGTCGGTGGCTCCAAGTTCTGTCGGCCCCTTGTCCTCCACAACTCCGAGAATAAGAAACACACCGCGGCTACACACACAACAAACACACGGACACACGCCGCCCGCCAGCTCACACACCTGCCCGCACACCTCCAGCAGCACGCGGGCACGGCCAGCGAGCGGCAGCCGCCGCAACTTCCACAGCAGACTAAATGAAAGTTACGAGATTAAAAAGCCCAATGTGCACTTACTCAGCAGCAGTCCTCCTCCAGATTAATTAAATAAATATCTCCTGGAAGCCGATCCACGGCGGAATAACGGCGCAGCGACAGTCCGGCCGCCTCCTGCCCGCACGGCCGCACTTTGTCGCCGTATTTTGGGTGAAGTTTTAGTAAAAAATGTGTAAAAACACAGAAACTGAAGCTACAAAACAAGAAGAACTCTTCTTCAATCTCATTCAGCTCAGCCTCATCACAACGCGGATCCCTGCGCCGCCAAGCTGGAGGAAGGGGACATAAAAACTACTCCCCCCGCCACCGAACGACCGTTTTTCCGCCGCCGAGCGTTCGATGCTCAATCCCGTCGCCGGTAAAGTTGGTTAAATCGGGCCGATCTGCGGGGCGAGGCGGCGTGAAGCGGTGTTCGACGCGCGGACTACTTTTTGTGTCGGTGCGGCGAATTTATTTCACTTTGCCTAAGGAACGGCGGTGCTGCGTCTCCCATTGCCTAGGGAAAAAACCCGGATGTAAACTGAGTGAAACTCTACGGAGAGAAAGTCCTCACACGCGCACACACACACACGCGCGCGAAGTTGTGTTGTTTTGTTGTTTGTTGTTGTTTTCCCTTCCCATCCTCCAGACTGTTGCACTTTGTGAAGGAAGAGGAGGATGATGAATATATATATATTAAATATATACTGTATTGGTAACAAGACAACAGTCCAATAGAGGGATGAAACATGAAAACTGTTATTTGTATTCTGAATTACTGTATTAGTAAACAACAACAAAAAGAACAAAAATAAAAAAAGGCTTTGCAGCACTTGTGTTGTAATTTCATGAGTTTCAGTTGAAGTTGAGTTCTTTTTTCTGAGATTTTCTAATTGTGTGTTTGTGGGATACAAACCTCCACAGGAGAAGAAAAGTGGCATGTTTGTTCCTCCAGATGTTTTGTAAAAAAATAAAACAAGCACAAAACTATCAGCTGGCTTGATAAAACATACT
>JARVLU010000002.1:7823912-7846692 GCA_031762415.1 Simpsonichthys santanae | reverse complement strand
ACCCCCCCCCCCCCCCCCCCCCCAAAAAAAAAAAACTAAACTTTTGTGACAAACGAAGCCGCTGCAGAGAGTCTGCAGCTCCAGCAGGTGGCACCTCACCTCGGCGCGCTCAGCCAATCAGAGGCCAGAGAGCCGGGCGGTGGGCGGGGCGAAGGAAAAGGCGAGGGAGAGCCTCGGCGCTGAGATAAAAAGTCAGAGGAGTAGAAGAGCGGAGTGCGAGGCACGGGACTCCACCGAGAGGAGCAGGAGGAGGAGGAGCAACAGGTCGACAGAGGAGGAAGAGGAGCTCCTTCTGTTTTTCTCCTGGAGGAAACTTCCTGGATCTGCTCTGAGTTCGGAGCCCTGCAGAGGAGAGAGGAGGCTTCCTCAGGAGGAGGAAGGAGGTGAGGAAGTGAGCAGCAGCCTCCCCCACCTCCCACTCACTCAGAGTTTCAGTTTCCTGGTGTGAAGCTCGGCAGAGACACGCGGAAGACCTGAAGCTGCACTTCCTGTCGCAGCTGTCATGGAGAGGCCGGACCTCCTCAGAACCAGCCTGACCCAGGACCGGCCCGGACTCTGAGCCCCGAGGCGGACAACATGGAGCAGCAGGAGGAGCAGCAGCCCGCTCAGGACGGAGGAGAGGAGCCCCTCACCCCCGAGACCCCCAGCTCTCAGCACAACAGCAGGACCTTCGGCCTCAGGATCTTCTACAGGAGGTGAGTTCTGATCCGGCTCAGTCCAGAGTTCTGCAACATGTGGCTCCGGGGCCACATGTGGCCGTTCAGCTCCTCTCAGGTGGTCCAACCCACAGACTCCAGTTCACCCAGGGCTTCTGGCTGCTTTCTGTCCAGATGTGTGAAGTTCTGCAGCAGCTGGGCTGCACTGCTTTTCAGCAGAGAGAAAAACAAGTTGATGTCCAACAGAACAACAAGTTTCTGTTAATTTCATTAAGATCACAAATAATTTATTAAAGTTATAAAACATCTTAAACCCTGAACTTGAAGGTGGAGGTCGACTGAGGTCGGCTTCTCGGTCATATAGATGTTTGAGCAGGGGGTTCTCCAACTTTTTGGGTTCAGGGACCCCCTCATAACCCTCATGTTTATTAAATAATATTCTTCAGTTTGTCTTATTAATGCAATATTTGTGTAACATAAATACTTAAGACCTGTTCTTTAATAATGTTAATACAATTTTTTTATACTTTTAAACATGGAGTCTTTTTCATTTAAGACACACTTAATTAACAAACATTTTTTATTTCATCTTCCAAAAATTACAATTTTGAGAAAATGAACGGATCAAAAACCACTTTAAAATTTTGCCATTCACTTAATAAACTCAGTTGCCAAAAGGAGCCAAAAATTAAAAACTTTGTCTGAGCCATGGCCACTTTCAGCTGATACACGACCTCGAGCCAGATACTGGATATCTTTTCTT
Source organism: Simpsonichthys santanae (assembly GCA_031762415.1). Classification (NCBI taxonomy): domain Eukaryota; kingdom Metazoa; phylum Chordata; class Actinopteri; order Cyprinodontiformes; family Rivulidae; genus Simpsonichthys; species Simpsonichthys santanae. The sequence continues at coordinate 7,845,273 of JARVLU010000002.1, read as the reverse complement.
GGTTACAAGTTCATGAACAAGAGTTTGATTGGTCTCACTAAATGTTCTGTTACTCTTTCCACGTCAGAATCAATAATGATAAAATGATCTAATCTTCTGGCTTCAAAGTTGGCAAGAGAAGCCTATACTAAATTATATATTTATCAGTTTTTTTAAAGAAAAAATTAGAAGAGATACAATATTTTACATTTAAATTGTCATCTTGAGGGACCAGATTTGGCCCATGGCTCTTGAGTTTGACATATGTGATATGAATATAATAAATGTATCGCCACTTCTTCAAATTATTACAGAAAACTCTACAACAGAGTCATAACGGCAGTAACATAAGGGGCAGATTTAATAAGATTTTTTCTTCATCTGCCACCTTTCATTTTATATCTTATTTTGTTTTAACTTATCTGTGTATTGATTGTTTTTTTTGTGTCTTTGTTATTATAAAATGAATGAATGAATAAAGAATGAAAAGAAAGAATGAATAAAACATGGTTTAAATTGTAAACTGATCAGTGCTGGAATGCAAATACATTTTGAATAAAGTAGATGTGATTTCATGTATTTTAATGTGTTGTTAAACATCTAAGTGCTTGTAAAAAAAAAAAAAAAAAAAAAATCCGGACCGCCAAACACCGGCTCGCGTGACCTCTAGGGGTCCGGGGACCCCGGTTTGAGAACCGTTGTTTTAGAGATCGGGGCAGCCGATGGCCGATATGCAACACTGATTTAACTTTTATGTGTTTTTTATTTAAGCACATCTTCAGTGAACCCGGCAGGGCCGATGAAGCTGTAGACGTTCACTGACGACTCAGACCATTTTACTCCTTCGAGATGGGGTCAGAATAAATCTGGTGCAGGATTTAAAGATAATATTTATATTTTAAGAAACTAAAATTCGGCAAATAAATCAAACCAAAGGAAATAAAAGTGAGGAGCTGGAGGATTAGAACAAAAAAAATTGGTTTTATATAAACCAATATGTTTAAATGTGTTTTTACTTGTGTTTTTTTAAGGACCTTTTGTGTGAAAAGCAAAGTTTTTAAACGTGCTTCTCTAAAAACGGACAAAGATGCTTTCAGAACAAAGACCGGAGAACCTGGAGGTCTTGATTTTTATTTTATTTTTTGTTCATTAAAGTTCATTTTAATTATTTTTTTTTTAGGCCTGGGTCGTTTTGCAAAACTAAAAATGAAACATCAGATTTTTCACCAGATCATGGTCTCGATAGCGAAGATCATCGGGGTTTGGGTGAAGCGGATGCTCAAACCCGGTCCTGTTTGGATCTCCAGCTCAGACTGCACAGAACCATCAATCAGAGTTAAAACAGGTCACAGAAACATTTTTACAGCATCTCAGATGAAGTTGGAGGATTTGATCACAGAATGTTCTGCTGAAAAGAAATTATGTCGCTGCACTTTGAAGTTGTCTAAAGTTTGATTTATTTTACAGACTCATCTTCCTTCTGCATCTCTGTCTGACACGAATTATACGTCCAAACGTAGATATCCATGTCCTCTTGCACCTGGTGGGTGTACCTCCGCTGTGCTGTGTCTTCTACAAAATCTCTGTAGAAACGTACGATTTAATGTCTGTGATCGTCAGAAACTCCTGAAGCTCATGGGCAAAGTAGTTTTAATGTCTCACTTTCAGTTTTCACACTGCAACTGCTTGTCTGAGGCTTACTTTTCAGTCTGCCGCTTTAATTTGGCGGTCAGGGAGTGACAGACACGGGTGTGGTTACCATGGTGACCATAGTGAGCTTCAGATTCAAGATTTTTTTTGTTAATAATTCATGTTCTCTTTAGACTTTTTTTAAAATGATTCGTACGTCGCCATGTTGGCATCTTGTCTGAGCTCAGATTCTGACAAGGTTCTGTTGGACCGTTGAGACTGGACTTGGTCAGAACCGGCCTGAACGAGCAGCAGTAGTGAAATCTGTCAGCTGAGACGTGAGTGCTCTCGTTGCGTCGCTGTAATTCCCTCCATCGATGTGTGAAATGGGTCGGGGACCCCTCGGCCCACATCGTGGTCCGGTTCTGCTTCAAATGAGCCGAGCGGAACTGGTTCAGAATGACTGATGCTCTAACTGAACCAGAAAGACTTGGTTTGAATTATTTTTTACCGAATAGATGATATAACTTTTATTCTAATTTTAAATTGCATCCAAATGGACCTCTGGTTACCATGGTTACAGGATCACAAGATCAGATGTTCAGGTGTCGGTTCTGCCTCCTGTGGTGCTCTGATGTAAAGTAAAATGAGCCGAATCATCAGAATCTGGGTTTTTCATCAACAAAACAAAGCTGGACTCACAGAAACTTTGTTCTGTGTGAAAAAGTTCTGTTTGAAAGCAAAACGGACCCAAAAACGAACAGAGTTTGGTGTGATTTTGTTCTTCTGATCTGAGAAACATCTTTAAATTTTTTTTAACGTTTCACAAATAATTTTAATGTTAAACAAACAATCCTTTATGACAAATGTTATTTACCTTTGCCAATACCAACAATATTTGTCTTTAAAAGTTATTTATTTTTCACTCAAAAAGCCTCTACATAATTTGTGTTAATTCATCCGTTCATGCATCAAAACGTTCAGCTCGTTCAGGAGATGGGTGCTGTAAACATTCTGTTTTTAAAATAACTATACTTTTATTATTATTAGTATTTCATTTTATTTACACACATTTTCCTATAGAAATCCAGTGAGCTCTTTGCAGTTCCTTTCAAACAGTTTTCTTCAAATCTGCTTCAGCTACTGACTCTTTGTTTTCTCATGCTGCTGTTAGCTTTTAGCTACAGTTCTGCCAGTTTTAGCTTGTTGAGCAGATTTTAGTGAATTCATTCAGAGCTCAGCTTCCAACTGTTTCAGCAGAAACTGTAATATCTCAAACAGTTTTAATGAGTTTTTACAGCTTATGGAAACTTTTCTTCATGTTTTTAATGTTTCAGTTTCATTCGTCATCACTCAGGCGGCGCTCTGATTCAGAGCCTGTGTTAAAAAAAAAAAGTCCTGTTTTTGTCTTTTTTAATTCATTGGAAACATTTAAATGACATCGTGTGTCATGACTGGAAAACAAAACGAGCTGAGGAGGACGAACATTTTTGAAGTTCAGAAATCATCTAGGGGATTCTCCGAGGAACCAAACTGGACTTTATTCAAACTGACGGTGAAGACAACACTTCAGACCCGTTTCTTCTTCCCGGGTCACAGAGAACCAGAACGGATCTTCATAGCAGTAATAATAATAATGTGCATGTGTTGTCATCATTGTATGTTCCCATGGCTAAATTGGCTCTTTGCATTTAACCAATCCACCACCAGGTGGACCAGTGGGCAGCTGTGGAAAGCGCCCGCGGAGCAACTGGGAAGAGGGTTTCCTGCTCAGAGACACCACGAGATGTGCAATGACTGGGGATCAAACCGGGGACCTTCGAGTCCCGAATCGGCTGTCCTGCCTCTACATCAGTGACTGTTTGAGAGACGGGACATACTGGATGGGTCTGCAGTCCCGTTGTCGGAACCGGTTTCCAGTCCCATCGCCCGAACTGGTTCCAGTCTTGTTATAGGGACCGGTTTCCAGTCTTGTTACAGGGACCGGTCTCCAGTCCCATCGCCCGAACTGGTTCCAGTCTTGTTATAGAGACCGGTTTCCAGTCTTGTTACAGGGACCGGTCTCCAGTCCCATCGCCTGAACTGGTTCCAGTCTTGTTATAGGGACCGGTTTCCAGTCTTGTTATAGGGACTGGTCTCCAGTCCCATCGCCTGAACTGGTTCCAGTCTTGTTATAGGGACCGGTTTCCAGTCTTGTTGCAGGGACTGGTCTCCAGTCCCATCGCCTGAACTGGTTCCAGTCTTGTTATAGGGACCAGTTTCCAGTCTTGTTACAGGGACCTTCTCCAGTCCATTCTTTGCTAAACATATCAGAAGGTTTAGCTAGAAGCTAAAGTGAAACTGACGGTGATGAAGGTGCAGCTTTGGTTCTTCTGATCTCCATGTTTCTCAGAGAACTCGTGTCAGAGCTCACACTCTGACTGACACTTCATCTTCCTCACAGCCTCGTCATCATCATTCAGACAGGAAGCTGAGAGTAGTTTCATTCTAAATCACTTGGAAAGACTTTTTTACACTTTCAGCTCTCATGTTCATGTCTTTTAGCAAAACATCTCCTGAACCAGGATGGAATTTAATGACATCACTGCACGTCTTCAGATGATGAACATGATTCAAGATGGCCACCACAGGCAAGCAATGCATAAATGTCTCTAACCCTGTGAAATTTTCATACATTGAGCTAAAACCTGGTGTGGTAGCTGAGTCATACCCAGCACCTACTCGGATGGGCGATAAGCATTCCTTCAGGGAGGTCAGGTCTTTAATAAGTGACGTGTCTGAGACGGTGGAGAAGTTCTGCTGAGAGTAAAACGGTGAAACCCGGGTTCTGTCAGGTGGATTGTTTAATCTGTTCCTCTAATTATAGCGATTTAATTAAAGATGCTCGTTAGCAGTGTCTGATGGGAACGTTTGACTCCAAGGAGGAAGATTCAATCTGGAACCCCTCAGAGAGGAGGAGGAGGATAGCCTCCTCCTCTTCTTCTTCATCATCATCATCTGCTCCAGAAAGGAGCAGGATTTAACCAGTTGAACATCCAGATGTTCATGAGATATTTGGCTAACACATCCCATGCAGCCACGCTATTATACCAAGTAATTACACAAAAATTATTTTTATTCACGCTTCAGCAGTCGGAGTCAAAAATGCAAAGTTCATTTGTCCTTTTTCTGATCAGCTGCTGAATTTTTATTCTTAGTGAGTTCTGTTGCTTTGAGTCTTAAACCGGGTTCGACCCGAACCCGCGAAGCTCCTCTGAGGACGAACCATGACCGAGTTACCTGAGCAGGTTCTGACGGTCCATTCAGAGAGCGGTTCTGGTTCGGCTGAAACAGCTGAAACGGTTAAAAAAATGGTTAAAGAAGCAGAACATAAGCTAAAAACTGCTAAACGTTATGAACGACTAGCTAAAGGTAGAAAAAGGCTAGTCAGCATTTGAAAAATGTTAGTTAGAAATAATAAAATGTTAGCTTAAAATAGCAAAAATTAGCCTAAAATTAAAAAATCATGATAAAAGTAGAAAAACACGAGGTAAAATGAGAATATAGCTAAAAGAAGCTATCATGAAAGTAAGAGTATCTAAAAGGCTGTTTTAAACATAAATCCAATTATTAATACAGTATTTGATATTTTTTTCAGTAAAAGTCATCCACTGGTTCTTGAGATATTATGCTAACGGTGCAAACATTCAGCTTTTTTTTTTTTTTTTTTTTTTTTTTTTTTAAAGAAGAAAAACATGTTTAAAAATTTAGGAAAGTGTCCTTCAGCTGTGATGGAGGTGAAAAACAAACGGAAAGCTTCAACGTGAGGTTTTTCTGTACTTTCACACTGTTTGGCCTGAAATGCTGAGATAATCTGATCAGATTAAACGCCTGGTCCGACTCTGCTTCATCGTCTCCAGTCTGTTGTAGATCCTTTACGGTAAAACGACATTTAACCCCTTCAGCAGCTTCATTCGGACTGTTACTACCTCAGAACTGCCCACCAACACGGGCAATCATGTAATCACCTGGTTCTGTTAGCAAAATATCTCATGAACCAGTGAACAGATTTGAATGAAACTCTCAGAAAGGGATTATGGAGTCAGTACAATTCAAGATGGCTGCCCCAGCTAATCGAACACAAAAGAGCTGATAAGTCAGTCAGGTTTACAGATATTCAGCTGAAACTTGCTGTGGTAGTAGCTGAGAGTGCTGCTCCGTGCGCACGCTGAGCACCAACAGATCTGGGTTCCTTCAAGATTTTTATTTCAAATGTTGATCTGAACAATTTAATCTAAACCTGATCCCGGGCCTTCACCCTAAACTCTAACAAATTGGTTTGAGATTTTTTTTTTTTTTTTTGGAACAGTCACGTGGATTAAATTAAATTCAGTTTATTTATATAGCACCAAGTCACAACATAAGTTATCTCAGGGCACTGAACAGAAACATTCACAGACATCATTAATGCCAATTAGTAAAGTTAATTAAGTAAGGAAGGAATTCAATTGAAGGATTCGGGTAAACAGTGACAGAAAGTCGAGCTTCAGATCAGTTGCCGCGCTCAGCTTCTGTTTCATCTCCACTTGAAACCTGAGCCAATCCTCTCAGGCCACGCCCCTGCAGTCTGTGACCTCTGACACCTGATGGAAAACACCTGCTTTTGCGTCACAATTGGGGGCGGAGCCTCAGCTGAGGAGGGAAAAAGGCCGCTTTATGTGTTCTGCCCTGAGTTCAGTCTCGCAGGCAGAGCTCTCAGGTTTCCTCCTTCAGTCAGTTTAAACTCGATCAAGTTTCTTTTTAAAGCAACAAACCAGTCTGACGGCGTGTTCTCCACCTGCACACCTGGCAGGTGAAGGTTTCCATCAGGTCACAGTCATGTCGTCACTTTTTACTCTTCCTGCTCGTCTGTTGGACAACTTCAAAACTTTTTACTTTCATTTTCTCTTCTCGTTTTCAAATCACAGCTGGTTCTCAGCAGGTAACCCAAATAAAAATAACGTCCGTTTTTAGGGTTTCTGTGTGTGGTTCTCAGATTATTCAGGGTCAGGCCTGGACCAGAACCAAACCAAACGTTCTTTAAAACTGAACCACTTTTGAAATTGAGAAACGTAAGCTAAAAGAAGCAGAACAGAAGCTAAAAGTAGCAAAACACTAGCTAAAAGCTAAAGAGCGTCGAATGAGAGTGCGGATGGAGAAATGCAGCTAAAACAGAAACTCACGAGTTAAAGAAGACAGAACCAGAGACTTTCTATAATACAGTTACATTTCAGTTTATCAAAAGTTACAGCTGATTGTTCCCAAACAAGCTGAAGGTTTTCATGTTTCAACAATTAATATCAAAGTATGAAAAAGTTCATAGACCCCCAAAAAAGTTCTGAAATAACTTTTATAAAATTAAAAAAAACAACTTTCTGTTCAAACCTTAAAAATAACTTCACTGTTGTCACATCTGTTGTGAGCGACTCTCAGCTACTACCACATCAAGTCTTAGCTCAGTGTTTGTAAGTGACTGTTTCCCTCCTCCGCCCGCGACCCGTTTCCTGCGGGCCAGAACTATTTTCTGTGTGTCAGACCCGTTTTGTGCGTCAGAACCATTTTGTGTGTGTTGGAGGTAAATATTTGCAGAAGCTGGAGGTTAATAAAAGTGCTGCCGTCTGGTTTTCTCTCAGACTTTGGAACCGGTTCTGGGTTCATAAATGGAAACTCTGCGACCCGAAGGTCGGCTGGACTCGTCCGGATCAGAACTCGAGTTTTTCATGTAGCTTTTTATCTTAATGCTGAGTCAACATTATTATTATCATTATTATTATTATTATTATCATTATTATTATTATTATTATTATTATTATTATTATTATTATTATTATTATTATTTCCTGTTATCTCCGCACAGTTTCTGTAATCTTATGTCTTCAGACTTTAAAGATATTTTAGCTGTTTTTAGTTCAAAATGTTCGGCTCGTTCATGAAATAGGTGCTGTGACTTTTGCTTTTGTAATGTTTTAATAACATTTAGCTTTATTTCAAATAAAATTCTTCATAGAAAAACTTGGTTCTCTTTGGAACTTGCTTCAGCTTCTGGCTCTGTTGTCTCATGCTGCTGTTAGCTTTTAGCTGTTCTTCTACAACATTTTAGCTGTTCAGCCAATGTCATCTACTGTTTTCATATTTCTGCAATCATCTATTGTTTGGCTACTTTTAATTTTAAGCTGCCACTCTGCATCATTTTGGCTACTGTTTTGCTAATCTTAGCATCAGGTTTAGCTGCTTTTAGCTTCTAGTTACTGTCGTACTGCTTTTATATTTTACAGTGTTTATGCTATTTACTGTTAGCTATTGTTTTGCCATGATTAGCTTTTAGCTACCACTTGGCTACTTTTAGCTACTGTTTTAGCATCTACTTCTCTATTCCTTATAGCTTTTAGATGCACATCAGCCAGTTTTAGCTGTAGCTCATGTCTCGGTCATTTCTCAGTTTTTCTTGCTTTAGTGTTTTGTTTATTTTATTTATCTTCTGCTGATCTCAACTAACAGCTGAATTTTAGTTTCTTTGGCCAGTTTCAGCTGTCGTTCGGCGCTCAGACTCTTTTTCTTTAGCACGTTGTCCGTTTGGTGATGGTGGCATCATCACATGAGGAAATGTTTGTGGTCGATTCTCCTGCTGTAAATCAACCCCAGAAACCTGGTCATAAGTCCTCACCTGGTTCAGCAGAACTTTGAGATGAACTAAAGTCCGGTTCAGAACCTCCTGACCCAGACCTCCTGTAAAGGACTACAGAAGGTCTGGATCTGGAGGTTCTGTACCGGGCTTTAGCTACTACCACCTCCATATTTTAGCTATATCTGAAACTGACCGAGTTTTGGACATTTTAGTGTTTGCTAATACTGGTTAGCTTTGGCGGCCATCTTGAGTCAGGTTGACTCAGAGAGTTGTTCAGTTTTATCAGCTGTTTTGATGTCCAGCGGCTCTTCGGCTGCTTGATATTTATAAACTTGTTTTTATATTAAATTAAATAATTTCACATAGGAATTCCCACTCTCCTACATCCAGTGAATGCATCATATTCGGTGGAGATGGCAGTGAGTTCTGAGCTGGTGGAACAGAATTTGGACCTTTTCGTCTCCGTCCCTGAGCTTTCATTCAGTTTTCCCAACATGTTTCTCAGCAGATGGACCACTGGTTGCCATGGAGACCAGCTGAACCCAGCAGATGCTGGGGTTTCGTGAGGTCTTCAGGTCTACTGGTGAGGATGTTCTGTGAGTTACTCTGCTTCAACGGGAACTGGGTCACCTCTGACAGCGAGTCAGAACCATCGTTGTTGATCAGGTCCAGGATGGACAGAAACCCGTCGGAGCGACCTCTGACCCGCTTACAGCACCGTGTGTGAGGAAGGACCCAGGGATTACACAGACCCACTTCCTGAGCTATCTTTGTCACTCGCTGCCCTGTTTCTATAAATAGTCAGGTCCAGAAGGGGGGCCGGGGCTCTGAGGGAGGAGGAGGAGATGATGAAGGATCAGAGTCAACAGCAGCAGCTAACGGGCCGAGCTGAGGAGTCTCAGGTAGGTGGATGGAAACAAACCGACTCTGACCACCAGAGGGCAGCAGAACAATCGTTTTAATTCCATCTGATGGATTCATGGTTCTGTTCAACATCTGAGTTTATCTTTCCTACTCTTAACAAGAACCCCTGAGGTACTCACAGATTAATGGATCAGAACCGTCAGCTGTCGCTCTCGCCTGGTCTGGGATCAGTTCCTCAGCTCCTTTAAGCAGATGCTGCTGTTATCCTGGAGGAACGTGTGCCAGATGTTGGTTCTGAGGTTCAGGTCGGACTGAAAACCCGTTGGGATGGTTACGTGATCGCTCGCCTTTTATTTCAGCCAAAGTGACTTTCTTGAAACCCCGAAAATGACCACAGAACCTTTAAAGCAGAGAAAGTTGGTTAAAAAAAAAACAAAAACAACTCACACTATCAAAGATTAAACTATAAAAGCCAAATAAAATAAATACGACCAAACAGAATCAAGAATAAATCTACTGTAATTATATTTAAATATATAAACATTTTCATTGTATTTAAAGTCACATTAAAAAAACATTTTCATATAAAATTATCGTATTTAACGTTTTTGAGTCAGTTTCTTTGAAATGTTTTAAAAATATATTTAAAAGTGTAAAGAAACTCCCAACAGCTGATCTGAAGGATCTGACTGAGGTTTCTTCTTCTCTGGATGTTTTTTACGGGTTTGTAGAACCGTGGACCAGATCAGAGCTGCTGACGGGGTCGTGGGGGTGGGGTGGGGTCTGACAGTTCACTCGAAGTGTTCTGTACTGGGTCTGTCTAGTCCCTGTAGAACCGTATAGAGAGTTTTGTCCAGTGTCCTCAGAACAAAGCTGAGCTGGTTCCTGGTGCCGCTTGGACTCCATCAGGACTGCTCCTGGTCTCTGACCCTGTTTGTGGTCTTCATGAGGAGGGGGTCTGGTGGGAAGTACCTCAGATTCTCATGGTTGCTGTTTGCAGATAATGAGGTTCTGGTGTCTTCAAACTGGACCTTCAGTATGCTCTGAGGTGGGATGTGAGTCAGGTCCTCTGAAGTCCTGGGTCTCGGTGGAGGAAGGTGGAACGTTCTCTTTGGGTCGGGGATGAGGATTTGCCTCAGGTGGAGGACTACAGGTATCTGAGCCCTGTTCCTGAGGTAGGCTGACAGATCGGGGCCTTGTCTGCAGTAATAAGAATGTTACTCCGGTCTGTTGTAGTGAAGGAGGAGCAGGTGAGCCTGCAACATCTCACCTGCAGCTCTGAGGGTTGGGTCCGGACTGAAGGAACACAATCCTTGATCCAGCTGAGGGTGGACCAGCTCAACCTTAGAGGCTTCATCATCTGGGGGGAGGTCAGAGTAGTGCTCCTCATTGAAAGGAGTCAACTGTGGTGGATCATAGCTCCCCATGTGCTCCCCCTGGGAGGTGACCTGGTCAGACCCAGAACTGTTTGGAGGGATTGTGTGTCCCCTCTGGTCTGGGAACACCTTGACTGGAGAGGATTTATGATTTAAAATCTTCTTGGATCCACTGATCAAACATTAGTTTCCTGCTGAGGGAGTTCAGATCAGAGAAACGGAGCCTTCCTGTCTGTCGTGATGGTGATCTGTTCAGGCCCGACCCGGTCCAACAGGAGCAGGATCATCTGATCCTTTAAGCCTCTTCCAGGTTTCAAATCTAATTTAAACACAGCAGCAAGGAGGGAGTTGCACAGAAGACCCATGAGTCTGAAGCTCAGATCTCATCACTCAGCCTAGTGATCCTCAGGAGGACTCTATGATCCAGAGGAACCTGGTGATCCTCAGGAGGACTCCATGATCCTGAGGACCTGGTGGTCCTCAGGAGGACTCAATAATCCAGAGGAACCTGGTGATCCTCAGGAGGACTCCATGATCCAGAGGAACCTGGTGGTCCTCAGGAGGACTCCATGATCCAGAGGAACCTGGTGATCCTCAGGAGGACTCAATAACCCAGAGGAACCTGGTGATCCTCAGGAGGACTCCATGATCCAGAGGAACCTGGTGGTCATCAGGAGGACTCCATGATCCGGAGGAACCTGGTGGTCATCAGGAGGACTCCATGATCCAGAGGAACCTGGTGGTCCTCAGGAGGACTTCGGGATCCAGAGAAGCCTGGTGATCTTCAGGAGGACTTTGGAATCCAGAGAAACCTGGTGATCCTCAGGAGGACTCAATGATCCAGAGGAACCTGGTGATCCTCAGGAGGACTCTATGATCCAGAGGAACCTGGTGGTCCTCAGGAGGACTCCATGATCCAGAGGAACCTGGTGGTCCTCAGGAGGACTCTATGATCCAGAGGAACCTGGTGATCCTCAGGAGGACTCCATGATCCAGAGGAACCTGGTGATCCTCAGGAGGACTCTATGATCCAGAGGAACCTGGTGGTCCTCAGGAGGACTCTATGATCCAGAGGAACCTGGTGATCCTCAGGAGGACTCTATGATCCAGAGGAACCCAGTGGTCCAAGGCAGCTGGATCAGTGACGACCTCTTCTGATTAGAAGTGAGACCAACATTAAGTCTAGAAACCTTGGGTGGAGTTTGCTTGGACCCAGATGTTGCTACTTCTGAACTATGAAGTTCTGTCAGATGATACCAAGCTGCTGTCAGGCTCTTGAAACCAGAAGAACCAAGTGGAACGTCTGCTGCTTCATCAGGTGGATCCAAAGAACCAAAACAGAACCATCCGTGTTGACGGAGGAAGACGCCGAAGGTCAGGACAAGAAACTGAAACTCGACCCGACATTAAGAGAAAACCATGTTCTGGGACCAAGGCAGACTCAGTAGAACCGTCTCTGGTCGCAGATGTTCTCCATGCAGAATGAAATCTGATTCTGTCAGAAACGGGTCAGAACATCCAGAAACATTTGTTGTTTCAGGTGTTTCTGTAGAGAGGTCCAGAGAAGCAGCAGAACTTGGTTCTGTAACAAGTTCAAGTCCAATTAGCTACAGGAAAAGTCCAGACTGTCCTATAGGGAGACAACCGGGTCAGAACCAAACGCTGTGGACGGATTAACATGCACGTCTCCTCCCGTTGTTGGTTCTGGTTAATTGGATCCATAATGCAGCATCTCGCGGGCTTTGAAGTGTTAATGAGGAGCGACCCGGCGGTTCCATTCATCCCTTGTTACACCGCTGCTCCTGGATCAGCTGGTTCTGGATCAGCCGGACCTGATCGGACAGCAGGGAGGAGCCGACCCTAAGCAGAACCCGGATCGGTTCGTCGCTCAGAGATTTCAGTGTGAGGCTCTCAGAGCGGTTCTTCTCCTCGTCCCTGCAGGTCCGGACTCTGCTCCTCTCAGGTCGTATTCAGATCCACTTCTGTCCTGTTTGTTTGTTTGTTTGTTTGTTTGTTTGTTTTATTTGACTGGACCACCTCAGACCTGTGTTCTGGCTCCAGTGCTGGACTCTGAGACAGACTGGACTCAGATTGTTCGCAGAACTTCAACAAATCTCTCTAAAGATCTTCTGTTTTTCAAATTTTAATTGATTAAAAATAAACTGGATTATTTATTTTAGTTCTGTTTTTTACAGATAAGTTTTGTGTCGTGTTAGAATAAAACATTTTATTTGAAACCAAACGTTTATTTTTATCTGCCCATTTATCTGGTTAATTTGTAAATTAAACAAAAGAGTTCAAATCTTTTATTTATTTATTTTTTTAAATCATTGTTTTAACTGATTTTAATATAAACTTCAGGCCTTTTTGTGAAAAGAAAGTAAAAAATAAATAAATAAAATCAGATCTGAGACGAGTGAGGCCGCACAGCTGTTCCCGGATCAGTTCTGCAGAACCCGGTCAGATCCAGCTGCCTTTTGTTTCAGAACACGTCAGTCCAGTTATTTTGTTTTAATAATCAGCTGCAGCAACAAGCTGCTGGTGCTGCGTTCACTGTCTGCTTTCTTTCGGCGGAGTTTTGTGTGCTGACGGGGCCTGAAGTGTTTGTGGGGCGAAAATGATGATGATGATGATGATGGAGGCACAGAAAACAGGAAGTGCATCGTTAAAACATGTAAAAATATGGAAATGAGCTGCGCTTTGTGCACACAGTCATTATGATGCAGATTTTCTGGCTTTATGCTTCCTGAAACAATAAATAAATACATTTTGTTTACCAAACAAACTTCACTCTTCATTAAAGAGCTCATAGTTTTTTTTTTTTTTTTAGGAAGGATAGATTTAAATTGGAAATAAGTGAAAATAATTATTTTTCTGTGTTTCTACTGAAAGGACATTTCTGTCAGTTTACAGCGTGATGCATTCACTGAACCTCGGAAATAAGAGCTTTTCGTTTTGGTTGTTGATGGATTCTCATCAGAGGTTCAGATCTAAGAAGGAAATCATCACTCAGCCGTTTTTATCTGATCTTCTGTGAGTTGTCCAGGAAATGTGACTTCAGGGTTCCTAAATTCCATGTTGTTCCTGAATGCATCTTCAGTGGCTCTACAGGAACTGGACCGTTTCAACATAAGGACCAAAACCATCAGTCTGAACTGCGGACTGGGGGAATGTTTGGGAGTTGAACTGTGTGCTAGTCTGAGAAGAACCTTCAACCCTCCTGCTGCCCTTGGGTCAAAGTGACCCACCAGGTCTTGGTATGAAAACAGAGGCCCGGTGAGCCATTTGGACCCAGGGGCAGCAGGTGGGTTGAAGTGAACCACCTGTAGGTTCAGGAGGAGTGAACAGTTTAATGTTGGATTCAGTGGTTTGTGTATCACAGGTGAAGCGGGTCACAGGTGAGGACTGGAAGTAAGGAGGAAGATCTAAAAATAGTCCCTGGTAATCTGTCTGCAGGGCGCCGCTCACGTAACGTCTTCCTGCTAATCTGTTGTTGTCGGAGCCAACTCTGAAAACAGAGATCTGATATATGTATATACACACACACAGGTATGTCTTACTATCTTTACGAGGACTTTTCATTCATTGCCATTCATTTTTCATCAATTTCTACAGCCTAACCCTGAACCTTACCCTAAACCTAACCATTACCAGTACCTGTACACACCTAACCATTACCAGTACCTGTACACACCTAACCATTACCAGTACCTGTACACACCTAACCCTAAACTTAACACATCCTCCATTCACACCTTAGTCCTAAACATAACCCCTAACCCACCAGTGACACTTGTACTTATGAGGACCGGGCTTTGGTCCCCGCAAGGAGCAGTTGGTCCTCACAATGTACTATGTATTGGAAATATGGGTCTTACAAAGTAACAAACAAACACACACACATTCCTGATGTCAGTGGCGCAGTGGTTAGAGACGGTGGGCCTGTGATTGGAAGATCGCCGGTTCAAGCCCCGGTACCAACAACATCAAAATGTGGGTGGAAGAGGTGAAACACCCACACCTGCCTCCACCCTCATTCGCCCCACTCTGGGCCCCTGAGCAAGGCCCTGAACCCCCACCATCTGCTCCCTAAACAGGTCTCTGTTGAAAATGAGTTCTCGTGGCTCAATGTGACTACCTGGATAAATAAAGGGTAAATAAAAAATAAAAAAAATTCTGGGACATGTATGCAGATGTTGAGACGTCGGAACAGGAAGTAAACGAGAGAAAAGTTGCTTCATAAATGAGGTTCAACTGGAAGGATTCAGGTTCGGTGAGAAGACCTTTGGAGTATTTGAGGACCTTTGGAGTCTTTGAGGACCTTTGGAGTCTTTGAGGACCTTTGGAGTCTTTGAGGACCTTTGGAGTCTTTGAGGACCTTTGGAGTATTTGAGGACCTTTGGAGTCGAGCAGAAGACCTTCCATTGGTAAAATGACTTTCTAATGTTTTGATCCAATAAGGATTCAAAAAATGTTCAATACAAAAACAACTGGACTTCATTTGTAACAGAAAACGCTTCGCTCCTCATCTGAGGAGCTTTCTCAGTTCAAAGAGCAGAGAGCGTGGGGTTCAGGAGAATCTTCACCAGCATGTCCAGTAAGGATGAAGACCTTGGGGCCCCTGAGTTTAGGTTTGTTAAAGGCCCCTGACTGAGTGAAACAGAACCAGAACAGGTCCGGTTCTGAGGTGTTGTTTCAACTTTTGATTCTGAGATCATTTAGTTTGTTGTTGTGTTTGTTTTCCACCTGTCTCTGGTTCCTCTCTCTCGTCGTGGACCCTTCCTGTTTTAGGATGATTCTGGCTGTATTGTTGGGGCACACCTGAGCGGTTCACCTGTCGGTTCAGTTGAGTTTGTTGATGCTAGCTGGCGGCGGTGGATCAGCTGAGGTATCGTAATGTTCTGTTATCTGATGGGATGTTGTGGACCTAGAAGGCGGCAGGTCTTCGTGGTGATGACGGCTTCCTGCTCCCCTCCTGATCCATAATTCATGCCGCTCTCTTGTGCCGGCAGGTCAAACGAGGATCCGATGTCTCAGAAACATGAGAAGAACTTCATTTAGTCCCAGCAAAACAAGCTGTGAGAGTTTTAATCAGTATAACAGTTCCAGTCCAATAAATAAATAATGAATTCAGAACAAACACTTCTGGAGCTCAATTTTAATATTGATCATGAAAACATTCAGGTTCCTGGGTGTGTGGTCCCTGCAGCCGTGGTCTCAGAGCTCAGACTAGCACAAATCAAACAAACAACATGGTTCCAGTCCATCTCTGTTAAAAACCTCCGGGTCATGAGTTCTTGTGTTGAACCGGTCCTGGTTGGTGAAACAGACCCCTGACCCCTCACAGCTGTTTATCTTCAAAATTAAATAAAATGATTTTTACAAACAAGTTTGACTTTATTGATCCGCACAGGTTCATATAAAAACATACACCCACTGATGTTTGGGTAGACCTCCCTGAACAGGTGTCTCCTGGACCTCCAGGTTTTTTGTCTCCCATCAACAAGGTTCTGGTTTTCTTGTTCTTGTTCTCCTCCTCTTCCTTGGCAGAACTGGTAGAGTTCATTGGACTGGTTGGTTTCCTGGTTCAGACCCGGTTTTTAGTCCACAGTTTGAGGTTTTTGGAAGACCATTCCAGAAGGTTTACGTTAGCCCGATTCATCCAATCAAGAACCGGTTCTGATGTTTGGGATCGTTGGACCCAACTTTCCAGGTTTCAACCGTCCAGCAGTTAATTTGAGGTGAAGTTGAAGAATTTGAAGGTAGTCTTCTTTCTTTGTGGCCACAGCATGATGCTACCACCACCATGCCTGACAGCTGGAACAGTGTTCTTCAGTTTGAAAGCTCCACCTTGACGCCTCCTCTTCTCATCCATTTTTTTAAATCTCATCTGACCATCAAACTTTTCTCCAGCAGACATTTGTCTTGTCCATGTGGACAACTGAAGGTTTCAGTCAGTAAAACTGTCTTCTCTGTGTTCGGGGACTCTGGTGTTCCAGCAGGTTCCAGTTCATAGCAGACTTGAGCCTTGGTGGTTCTTTAACATCTAGACCCACTCTTTTCCATCAGAGGGGGACAGATTAGTTTAATTCAAGCCAATGAGAAACTACCAGCTGCATGATCACTAACAGGAAGTCAACTAAACATGTGGATGTATCTGAGCCTGTGTGTATATTTGTGGACCGGGTCCGGGTAATGGACTTGCAGAACCTGATCACCGGATCTGCTCAAATTAACAGCCTTAAACAGATCAGAAGTCTGTGAGTCTGTGGTGGTCCAGAAGTTCGGCTGGTGTGTTTTGGTGGTGATGAAGTGCAGAACTGTGCAAAAGTTTTAGACGTTACTGTTCAGTAAAAGAATCGGAGTTACTGAAATGGAACTTCTTTCAGAACCTCACTTTGTAAATTTAGAAGTTTTGGGTTAATTTGATCCTCCAACAGCAACTCTGGCTCTGTAAAATCAAGGCCTGTTACCAGAACATCAGGGGCAGGATCAGGATTCTGGTGGGTGTTCAGTTCTGAGGGTCTGATTCTTCAAAATTCCCCTTTTCTCACTTCTGTCTTTGAGGACAACTGGATTAAAACTCATCTTATGGAGATGGAACACAGATCCAACTACTGTACTTGGATTTGAATAGTTCTCTTTCTTTTGAATTATTCTCTTTTAGAGATGGATGATGAGATTTTATTATCTCAGACTCCGAGTCTTTCATCCTTTAGGTCCACAGCGGTCCCATCAGGGACTCATTAAGAAGAGAGATGCAAAGTCCTGCAGAGTCCAGACCTCAGGGAGGCTCCAGGAAACCAGCAGATCAATCTGCTCTGAAACTTTTGCACAGTTCTGTAGAACTTGTTTTGTTCTTTATGTTAAAATCGGCTCCTGGGGCCCCTGGCTAACTGCTTTCTGCTCCAACAGCCACGGAGGAGTCTTTTGGAGGTCTGGTCCGCTCCTGCGTCCAACATGGACACGTTTTTCCGTCGTCGCTTTAAGAGGAAGGACGCCCCCCAGCAGGTGGAGGTGGAGGCCCACGTGTGCCGCCAGAGGAGGCCCAGCGTGGCCGTCCCAACCAGCAAGGCCCGTAGGAGGTCCAGTGTCGGCCTGCCCTCCTCCGCCCTGACCCAGAGGCGCCGCTCCAGCATCCAGCTGCAGCCGGGGCACCCAAGTGCAGGCGGGGGCCGGCTGGCAAATGTGCCCCACCATGGCAGGACAGGCCGCACCCGCAGGCGCTCCAGCACCACCACCCCCAGCCTCAACCCGAAGTTTGCCGTGTGCCGTAGGAAGGTGGGGAAGCTGCGCACCATCGACACCCACCTGCTGGGGCCGTCCATGCTGCTCGCCAGCCTCATCCAGATGGCGGAGGAAGAGGAAGAGGGGGGCGTGCTGGGGGCGGGGCTATCAGCCGGAGAGCAGCAGGTGGAGCTCAGGGGTGGGGCCAACAACGGGAGGATGATCTCGCACTCCAGCAGCTTCCACTCTGACAGAGATGATGACAGCAGTGAGTACTCCACCAGCAGCCAATCAGAAGGCAGCCAGCTGTCGGAGGCGGAGCAACTGCCTGAGGAGGAAGAGGAGGAGGATCGAGCCTCCTGGCCTCCTTCGTCTCATGCCTCCACCCCCTCCTCCATCTCCTCACTGCAGGTTCTGAAGAAGCCCCCTGAGGTGCTACCCCCCTCAAGGCCCCTGATCCGGGCCCCTCGCTGCCTCCGCAGGAACTCATCTCAGGTGTTTGTAGGAGACTCCAGTCCCTTCAGCTATCGAGCCTCCAGCCAGAGGAAGAGGAGAAGGATCTCCACCATCTCCAAAGCCGGGAGCCCCTGGCCCGGGAGGGGCCCCCCACTGCCCAGCCGCAAGAGCTCCGTGTACTACCTCCACCATCCGGCTTTCTACAGGGGCCCCGGGGCCCTCAGCCCACTGGGGAGCTCCTGCTACGACTCGCGCCTGGAAAGCTTAAGTGCCTTTTTGCTGTATGTAGCCATGAGCAGTCTGAGTCCTGGTTCTGTTCCCTGTGACCCGCTTCTTTAAGTGTGTGAAGAAGCGGTTCTGTTCTGAGTCTGCAGGTTTATAAAATGTCTCTAAAACAGTCTGCAGGTCAGAAAACGTCTGAAAATTCACAGTAGAATAAAAAGGCTCTGCCCCCTGAAAACTGGCTAGGTCTGCTCTCTGATTGGTTAGCTCCAGGGGTCTGATCAGGCTCCGCCCACAAATCCAGATTTCCTCTTTAAATTTAGAAAACAAACTTTACCAGATTAGAATTTTCAACAATTTTTTTTTTTTTAACTTTTTTTTTTAACTATCACATGACTTTGGACAGAAGAAAAACTTTTTTTAACCGGATGCAAACAGAAACGTTTCGTTCTGAATTTAACAAAATAATTTTATTCTGTCAGAACACCTCAGACAGGAACCAGAACTCGATTAAAAAAAACCTGAATCATGTTACAGCTGTGTGAATTTGAACCTGACTGGACCTAAATATTGGTCCAAACAGTCAAATCATCTAATTGAAATGAATGTTTTATTTAATTATTATTTTAGAGTAAATTAAAGATGAAACCAAATTAAATAAAATATGTTTAAGGGGCGTTTGGTCCTGTTGTGTTTGCAGGAAAGCCATTGCCAAGTCGAGTCAGCACGTTCAGGCCAACGTGTCGACGTCCAGACAGACGGACTCTCTGCCGCCCAGCAGCACCGTCGACTGGACCGTGAGTAACGCCGTCATTTCATCACAAACACCAGAGGAGCTAATGGGGGGAAATGGCTTTTGTTGAAAAAAATTATCTAATAAATATTATATATCAATTTCAAACAAAAAAATAAACCTGAAATGTGGAGCTCAATAAAACTAAAGGCACTTAAAGAGTTAAATGTTTATAAGTAATTTATATTTGATATGTGTTTTTTTTTAAGTTAATATTTATAAGCATTTATGTAAAGGTGGCGGCGGTGTGTCCTGCAGCTAAAGAACCATCGGTCGACGTCTTCAGATCAGGTCACTGTGAGGAGTTCTAACGATGGTTTCTGCTCACATTAGTGTCTGAACCCACAATCACAGACTCAGAACTGGTCTGGGTCTGTTTCAGGCAGAACTGTTGTTCTGTGTTGCAGGAGAACGCTAAGTACGGTGAGCACATCTGGTTCGAGGCCAGTGTTTCTGGAGACTTCTGTTACGTTGGAGAGCAGTATTGCGTTGCCAAATCTCTGGTGAGTTCTCCTTCAGTGCTCGACCCGGATGATTACATCAAAGAATAAACAAATGGAGATGTCTTTATTTAAACCAACTCTTCCTGCTCCGTGTTAAAGTAAATCTGTTGTTTTCTGCAGCAAAAGTCTGTGGCGAGGATGAAATGTGCTGGATGTAAGATATCTGTGCACGTCACGTGCATGGAGCAGCTGCAGAAGGTAAATCGGCTCCAGATGAACTTTGATGTTCCTGCTGCTCACCTCACAGCTTCTCCTCTCTCCTCAGATCAACTTCAGGTGCAAACCGTCGTTCAAGGAACCGGCTTCTCGAGCCATCCGAGAGGTCGGCGTGCACGGCAGCATCTGCAATAATTCAGCCTCATGTCAGGTGATTAACTTGAAATAATAATAAATAAAAACTCTTTGCTTTTCAGACCAATGTGGTTCGGCATCACTGGGTCCACAGGAGGCGTCAGGCCGGGAAGTGTCGGCAGTGTGGGAAGGTGGGTCTGAGTCCTGATCTCTAGTGGAGGGAGTCTGTGCTGCTTCTGAAAGTCCTGCTGCTGCAAAGCTGAGCATTAGATTGATGGGCAGGTAGATCTAGATACTCTAGATAGATCTACATATGGTAGGTAGACTTTAGAGTAGATGGATGCATTCTTCTACCGCTGATGATTTGGTGCCAAAAGTCAGAGCTTACAGTTCCTGATCGAGCTGCGTGTTTTGATGATTTTTGTGTTGTTTTCCAAAGCTGTGGGAGGAGCAGTGAACTGAAGATTCTGATGAAAACAGAAGAATAATGGGTGACTCATAATAAAGTACTGTACTTTAATGCTCTGAATTGACACCATTACCAACATTCTCTGTTAAAACATGAAACATTTAACCTCAAACCTTCATAATTCCACAAACCTGGCTGGTAGTTTTCCTGATAGGAGCTTAAAGTGTCTGTGACGTCAGATTTTCAAAATAAATATGAATGCATTTTTGGAATGACAAAAAGGTCTTGGGGGGAAAAAAACCCACAGCTGAGATGAACAGTTACTGAGAGATTCCAATGCCCAGAAACAGGAAGTGATATCAAAGGGGAACACCTGCATTGAAACATTCACTACCAACACAGACAACAGTTATCACAACAGCTATATGATAAAATGGGTAAAATTGTGTATTATACTAAGTTTTGCTTAAGATCCAGTAATTCTCAGTCGGGTCATCTGGACAGTTTATTTTTTACAGAAACGTTTCACGCTCCATTTGGAGGCTTCATCAGTCACACGGCAGACAAATAATGGTGGTTGCAAATGAAGATGTCCAACAGATGATGCACATGATTCATCATTTATATTTAAAATAATACAAATCGCAGCCCAAAACAGAATAAAGGCTGTATTTTTTTAACAGAATTCTGTCAGTTTGAACAAGTTAACATTTGTTGTTTTTGAATTAATATTATTTTATCACCAGATTATTTCTGTGACAGTTTTGTCCAGTGACAGTTTGATCCAGTGACAGTTTTGTCCAGGGACAGTTTTGTCCTGTAACAGTTTGGTCCTGTAACAGTTTGGTCCTGTAACAGTTTGGTCCAGTGACAGTTTGGTCCAGTGACAGTTGGATCCAGTGACAGTTTTGTCCAGGGACAGTTTTGTCCTGTGACGGTTTGGTCCAGTGACGGTTTGGTCCAGTGACA
>JARVLU010000002.1:7765393-7775666 GCA_031762415.1 Simpsonichthys santanae | reverse complement strand
ATTACTTAGCTTTTAGTACATTTAAAAAATGTTTTATTACTTGTCAGTTTCAAGTCATTTCAGTGACCTTTGTGAGTTTTTCTTTTAATAAATGAGAGTACACTTCCTGTCTGCACCTCGTACTGTCCTCCCCTGAATGACTGAGAATCACCAACAATTAGAAATGTGTTTCACTGTAAGGTTTGAAAACAGCTTCAATGTCAGTAAGCACAACCAGAATTAATACATAAGATGCACCGGATTATAAGGCTCACTGTTGATTTTTTTTTATTTAGAAAATTAAAGGATTTTAAGTGCACCTTAGTCCCCAAAAATATGGTAGTTTTATAAATCCCATCTGCGGTCAAGCATGGGCTCCAGGAGCATTTGGGTTTACTGGGTCTGTCCGGCAGTCTCCCACATCCTCGGATCAACCTCACCCTGGTGTGAACTCAATCCTCCTCCTCCTCTGGGACTTTGCTCACTCAGACTAAATGCTGCTTCCTTCAGAGGATCCAGTCATGATGTGATTGTGATGCTGGAAACAGCAGTTAGAGAGGAGGCAAGAGCATAAAGACTCACACGGGCCGACAGATGACCAGGTCTCCCTTGTTGGTTCCGTAAGCCAGACCCATGGCTGGATCTGGGAGCCAGCGAGCCGAGTTGATGCTGACGTGGCGTCTCTGGTCCGGAGCCATGGGATAAACAACGCTGAAAACCATCTGAACACCAAACAAACAAGACAAAAACAAACATCTTACTTTTGTTTTTAGATAAAGAGCAGAGGTTGGAACATCCTGAAGGTTAACAATTATTACAAAGAATGAGCAGAAGGTTTTTTTTTGTTCCTATATGTGATTAAATCTAAACTCCAGAACACAATGACCAGAACCAGAACAGAGCGAGGTGTGTGCATCTCATCTCACCCTCATGGACGTCTCTCCTCCATGCGGATGCTGCAGGCGGAAGACTTGCGCCACCATGTGGTCGGTGGTGGGATGCAGCAAGATCCTGCGGGAGGCCAGACCCACCATTACATAGCAGCCCATCGGCGACAGGCTGACAGAGATGGCATTAGGACCTGCGGAGGAGGGGGAACAGCATCGTTAGGAACCGGGTCTGAAACTGAATTCAGTTCTGGGAAGCTGAAGGGTCAAAGCGAACCGAATCTCTTGGTGTAGAGCATCTCTCCCAGGTTATGCGGAGCCAGGGAGTAGATGGCCAGGATGCCCTCGTCAGGGAAACCCCGCTGACTGCTGGGAATGAAAACTGCCAGCAACTGACCGTCTGCAGAGATGTCACAGCTAGCGTCGTTGTAGATTTTACAGTTTGGCACCAGAACGTTGACCGAAGCTGGAAAAGAGATCAAAGCAACTCCCGTCAACCCAAACCGTCTGCAAACTAGATTCTGACTGAGCTGCTGATGGAGTTTGGTTATTTCTGAGGATGTCTTCAAATGTTGGTACGTGTGGGTGGAGGTGGTAACGACATAACGTGCACAGCTCAGAATACTGTTTAACAAGCCGTGCACAAAAAACTAAGCTGTGATTTTCAAAAACTGGCAGGCCGCTTGGTCACAAATATAAATTTTCTCACTGCTGTTGAGTCTGACAGTTGCAGCTCAGTGACACTAGTCTGAAAGATTATGTAACTTTTACAGACTTTAGGTTCACAGATGGATTCAGTGACAGGAATCAGAGAGGATGACCCAGAAGCAAAAAGGTTTTCTGAATCAGCAATCAGAAACAAACTGCTGAGCTATAAAAAGCTTTGCAGGAGAAAAAGGTTCAGCAGTTTTACTAGAAGACATTTCTTTCTTGTACTGTGATTTCTTCACATCCCAAGATGAAGAACAACAGTTTAATACCATCTTAGAGCCCTAAAATGTTCATTATCAGCAGAAAAGGGAACAGCAAAGCAGTCGTACCGTTGCTGATCTCGGGCAGATCAAACCTGGTGAAGTCCCACCACTGCAGGCGGTAGGTGGTGTTGGCGATGTTGCTGGCGACTGCAGACTGACCGTCTCCGATGGAAGCCCCTGAGGACAGAAAAAAAAACGCTTGTATAATGGTAGGGGAAACACTGGTGTATTTACACCATGAAATTCCCTGGTAAGTTTTTTTTACCGGTATTATCATGAATGATACATTATGGGCCAGCCCTACTGCAGGGGTTTGAAGAAGTCTTCATGTGAGTATCAGAAACTCACCTGGCCCCACATTATTTGTGTTAAGAGCACAATAAATCCATAATAATCCAATAAATCCATAATAATCCAGAGTATGCACAAAACCTCTGCAGCAAGCTCCAGCATGGCAGCACACTGTGGGTCCTGGGTGGAGCATGGGAGCAGCGCATTCAAGATGTGTGATTTCCTACGCTCCTGCAATGTTCTGATAGGATACAGTACTTTTCCTACAAATATACAAGCAGGGTGCCCTGCCCTGTCAATAGAACACCTCCCACCCCCCAGTCTTTATTTTTGTTTGTAAGAAACTCATTTAAACTCAGAGTATGGGAGTTATGAAAGAAAAAGTGAAAAATAAAGTGAAGAACAGCAGGGTTCAGTTGTGGGCTGTTTCTGAGATTGGTATGTGTGTGTTCCTTTTTTTTTTTTTACCAGCAAGCACTCTGTTGACAGAGGAGTGTGTGGCCAGACCGGGCTGCCCTCGTTCATGAAAGATTCCGGCGTAAGGCAGGTACTCTGGGAGGAGGAAACGCCTGCAGGACAACAGGAAAAGAGGTGAGACAAAAACCCAAATCGTTCTGCATGTGAGCAGCAGTAAATGTTCTGCAGCAGGACTACTGAGCTCCTCACCGAGGGACGAAGCGACCCAGCGAGGGTGCAGACATCCTGGCATTTCGTGGCGTACGGTGTCTTGACCTGTCTCCATTATCACTTCAAAATAAAAACAAAAAATATTTAGAACATGAAGCTATAATGCTGAGAAGACAGAGACAGCCTGGACAATTTCATCTGTCAAAGAAACACGTTACTCTGTGAAAAACTGTGCAGCTTTGGATTTGATCAAAAAGTTGCAAAACTTTCAGAAAAACAAGCAGCAACAATCAAACCAACTTTAAAAACTGATTTGAAATAATTGGTTCACGGGAACTGAAGTTCTGAGCTCTGACAGGAAGTTTAGGCGACTGCTGGAAACTAGTTGGAGACACAAAGTTGTGTCTGCTGACACAAAGCTGCAGGGGTTTTGATTTGTTCTGGTGAGTAACATCAGTTGGTTTTTGAACTGTTTCTCTCAGAACATTAAAAAATATCAACTCTGTCTGGTCTCCTGGTCTGTTACTCAGACCTGCTACACGTAAAATAAATTCCTGACATTACTAACGGTCGTCGCAACAGCTGCGCCGCTCCAAACAGCTCATCTCCAACAACTTCCACACAGAACCCACCAGTTGGGTCATAAAGATGAATAAAAAAGAACACTCACTCCAGCTCCTCAAAGTCCACGTCGCTGTTGTCCATTGAATTGGACGGGTTGCTAGTCGGGCTGTCAGAAGAAGTGGACATGGCCCGCAAGCGGTTCTGCTGGTACCGTAGAGAACGCTGGCGGATGCTGTCCCGTCTTGACAGGTACTGGATCATCCTCTGGGCATAGTACGCTGCTGGAGAAAGTCTGAAGGCAAAAAAAAGAGATGTTTCATAAAACTTCAGTCTTCAGGTGCAGATATGAGCTGAAGCCAGAAATTCAACTCGCTGATTAAAATAATAAAGACTTTAATCAACCATGAAGCTCCAAGTCTCCGCTTCAAACTTTTAAACTGCATAAAGTCCATAAAATATCAGATATTTTATTAACAACAGCAGTAGATTTAACAAGCTAATAGAAACTGAATTAAACAGATTGACACAGACCAGTTTTCTGTGGATAAAGTGTCAGGTGGGTCAGGTGTGTGGGCGTACCTGGCCGGGTCGGGGTAGATGGGGTGGTCTCTGGATCCTGACATGTCGTATCGAGACAACGACAACAGAGATGATTCCAGCAGACGCCTGTGGAGAAACGCATCACTGGATGATTAGAGCAGTTTCTTCAGCTGATGGTGAAGTTTCACAGGATGAAGATGGGTCGTACCTCCTCAGGGAGTCCTCGTCTGGGGGGTCAACAGGCATTTCTTGGCTTAAGGCCTCCGGTGGATCAGCGGTTCGGCCAGTTGCGGCCTGCCGGTACACCCTCTCCCACTGTGCCGTATCGTGGTTGTACACCAAGCCCACCGTCTGCTCGCTGGGCTGGTTGGTGGGCGTGACTATGGGGAAGGCCACAGTTGCTGCTCCTCCCACTGGAGGGGGTGGCGGCTGCTCACTGGACTCTGGAACCAGCCTCCTGTCCAGGGTCTGGGTTTCGAATGTCCTCCTGCTGTCCTCGGGCTGCCAGAGAGGCACAGCTGGAGGGTAAGGAGAAGAAGAGGAGGAAGAGGAGGGGGGCTCAGGAGCAGAGGCGGAGGTGGAGGAGGCTTGGTTGGTGCGCTCCCAGCGCTGGGAGTCATGGTTGAAGGTCAGCAGGTTGTGGCAGGCCCGGCAGCGGTTCAGGTGGCCCCGGGAGGCCGGAGGAGGAACGATGTTCTCCGAGCTGTGGGAGGCGGGGGGAGGAGGAAGAGGAGGCTGGTAGTGGATGATTGTTGGGGAGGTAGAGGAGGAGGAAGAGGATGGCCCCGGTCTATCAGGGTCCATGTTGTTGTTCAGCAGCTCCTGGCTGGGCTCCTGGCCGCCCTCCCCCACGCTGCCCCCCAGAGTCGGGTCAATGTCGATACGGTCGATCTCCAGGAAGTAGCGGCTCAGGTTGCACTGCAGGACATTACGGAAGGAGGTCGAGGTGCCGCGCGAGCCTTCCCAGAATGGGTGGTGGCCACTACTTGTACCAGCAGCATCTCGGGCCCCCGCATCTCCCTGCTGGGGGAAACCTCGCCCCTCGGTGGCAGATGTGTAGACGGGGGAGTGAGACGAGCCGTCCTGCTGCCGGAGATAGGACAAGAGGCTGACGGAGGAAGAGGAGGAAGTCCTGGGGGGCAGTATGGCTGGTCCAACCCCACCGTCCCTCATGCCCAGCAGGCTGCGGGTCCAGTCCGTTGGCGGCCTGCGGTTGTAGAGCTGCTCCATGGTGCTGGGGATGACGGAGTTGAGATAAGCGCTGGTGTTCTGGTAGATGGTGGTGAAGGCGGATGGGTGATATGAGGGCTGTCTGGGCTCTGTACGTGCCGACGAGAAGGTGGAGGCCGGGGAGAGCGAGGAGGGCTCGGGCTGAACCCCCGAGGAAGCAGCCAGAGAGGGGTTCCGACTGACGGAGCAGCGGCTGCACAAGCACATCAGGCCCAGGTGCTGGGTGCAACCTGGGAGTGGGGGCCCACGTTCAGAGCCAGGGTACTGGGCCAGAGGCACGCTAGGAGATTCCCCGATATTGCCACCGGTATCAGCGAGAGGCCGCTGTTGCTCCACACTCCCCTGAGCCCCTGGCGCACGAGATGATAAGATGTGGAGGAAGTTATGCAGAATGGGAGTCCGGCGAACTGGCTGGGAAGGCAGGAAGGAGCGCTGACGGAAGTGAGGCATCTCCACGCTGTCCATCGGAACTTCCGAGTCCTCTTCACTCTGCACAACGGAGGAGACAGGAACAGTTAAAGCAATCTGGTTAAACTGGACGAGTACAGGACAAAAGAAAAAGATAATAAAAACCTCTTCAGATGAAGAGAAGCTGAAAAGAAGCATCCAACGGCCATAGTTGCCATAAACCTCTCAGAACGTCAGTCACAGAACCAGAACACAGAACTCACCTGCTGATTGGACGGGTTCACTATCGCTGTGAGCAGGTTGTGACCCAGAGGGTCAAACCTCACCAACCTACAGTAAACACAAACAAACTTAATGAGACAAAACAAAACCCTGTTGGTGTTTAAATTCAACTGTTTTAAAATCAGATCAATCAAATTTCCTGCTGCGCAAAACACGAACAAAAAAAAACAAAAAAAAAACTTGTTTCGCTGTTTTGATTCAGTAAAATAATTTATTTTTCCAAAACGATGTCCTGTTCATTGTCTGAAGGGTTTCAAGTTGTAAAAGTTTAATCATGAAGTTCTGACTGCCTGTGGCTCTCAGCCTCGGTGCGAATACAATGACACCCTCCATCTTTGACCCACCTCACTCTCTCTGTGTCGCTGCCCGTCTTCACGACAGCAAACGGTTCCGGACGGCTCCAGTCCCAGAAGTGCAGCTCGTTGTTGGTGGCAATGAGGAGCAGCTGAGCGGTCGGGTGGAAGGCCAGCGAGGCGATGGCCACGTTGCTCTCTGTAAACCAACTCTCACTCCCGCCCTGTAAAGAAAAAACTCTGAACTCGTGGAAAAAAAAAAAAACAGCTCAAAACAACAAACACTACTTTAGTTTTTAAAGACTGGATCTCTGGTTTCAGATCAGACAGAGGACAAAAAACTGTCAGTCTCTGTGTTTATGGAGCTTGTGGCTAATTAGAAAAACTTAAACACAACTGAAGGTATTTCCAAACCACTGCAGCTGCAATAAATGTCTCTCGATATAAACCCAAACACAAATAAAATATTCAGTCAAATTTTAGGGAGACGATCAAACCTTTTGACAGAACAAAAATTAAAATCAAACGTGGTTTCAAACTGTGATATTTTTACAAACTCATGTTTCTACAGTAGCCTGTCAATAAATAAATGTTTTATCAAGACAACTTTTGTCTTTTTCTCTGATGAAACTGATTTGACAACACCTTTCAGATTAATTCAGATTAGTTAAAGTTCACAGTATGATTTGGGAATGACTCTCAGCTACTACCACAACAAATTTAAGCTCCATATCTGTAAAACAGTCTGAGTTGCAGCCTTTGCTGTATTTGTTACCACCATAGACCTGATCCAGATCTTCAGAGGAGGGAGCGGGTACTCACGTGCAGGTCCCAGATCCGGACTTCGCCATCAAGGCACCCAGAGGCCACCAGGCCAGGGATGGTGGGGTGAAAGGTGACGCACCAGGGGGTTCTACGGTGGCCCGCTAGGGAATGTAGGCACTTTCCAGTCTTTACCTCCGTAATGTAAATGTTGTGGTTGACGTGTGTAGAGGCCATCAGGGTCCTACATAAGAAAAAAATAAAATAAAGTTCATATAAAAAACATAAAGCTGCCTGTTGGTTTTACTTTCATTCTTTTAGGTTATTAGTTAGTAAAACATACAAAGAAAATGTCTTAATTACAGCCATTTTTCCTGAATATTTACCTCTTTAGATGGTAAATAATCATTAGATGAATATAAAGTCAGTATTATACAAATATATCTGCCAGGGGTCTGCAACCTGCGGCTCTGGAGTCACATGCAGCTCTTTGGTCTCTCTTCAGCGGCTCTTTCAAGCTTTGACTAAAACTGAAATTTATTGCTTATACAAACAACATAATTAGTTCAGTTTTCCTGTCATTTCTTTTCCAAATATATGAACACTGAAGTGAGTACAAGGAGTAAAACATACTCGCTTTAACTTGGTGCTTTATTTCTTAATATGAAGACAAGCCTGCATAGTTTAAAAATAAAAAAATAAAAAAGGTGATTAAAAAAATGATTACCCCCCCCCCCCCCCCTCACTCTTTACAAGAATCTGGTCTTTTTCTTTAATAAATTGAAAAAATGATAATAATGTTTTTTTTTTATTTTTTTTTTTTATTTGCTTTATAATGTCACCCTTACTTAATGGCCACAAGAGCCCCCTCCAGCAAACCTAAAGCGGCTCACGGGCAACCAGCTGATAACAGTTGTAGCAGGTTGGTGCAGCTCCAGACATGTTTATTGTAGTGAACAAAGGCAAAAAAAGGTTCTTTTGATCATAAAGGTTGCAGACCCCTGACAAACAGCAGTAAATCAAAACTAAAAGATTAGACGCTGACTGTTCTTCACTCATCTTTATTCATATAGTTATTCAAATAGTTCAGCAGCACATATCAAAGTGTAATGCCACTTTGATATGTGCTGCTGATTATCCATGCTGCTGATCTCAAGCTGCTGAATTCATTCGTTCTCACGCAGACTCATGTTCATGTTGCTGTTGTTCGGCGTTTTGTTTTGTACTATTAAATGTTAAGCATGTTTCTTAGTTTAGTGTATTAGTTTATATCTTACCGGTAAATCCTTAGTACTGTTTCTTTTACCATTTATATTTTTGTTGGATGTAACTGGGTCCCTGTGTACACCCTTCCGTTCCACCTCATGTGCCACATGTGACGCAAATGACAATAAAGAACCTTGAACTTGATATTTAATAATGTTAACAGTTTGTGTTTTTAAATGTTGCTGTGAAGTGTGCATCACGTCGGGCTTTAGAGCAGAAGCATTCACGTCCCATCAGGTCAGAAAGTGTGAAACAACAGCTAAAACTTGTTTTTGTCCCAGATAGAAGCTGCAGGAATCAAACTATGTTTTAAGCATTGAATTATGAAAATGTTCTGTAGCTAATCTCCACAATAAAACCACAAACCTCAAAATAAACAAGATAAAAATTAATTCAACCAAGAATCTGTCTTATTTGTATCCAGGTGTGCACGGCAGCTGGAGGCGGAGTATTTCTGTCTCACCTGTCGGGGCTGAAGGCCAGGAGGAACGTTGAGCGAGGGCTGTCCGGCAGCTCCACTTTCTGTCAGACACACATTTTCACATTGTAAGTCTTTTCTTGTAGTTTGGTTCAAATTTTGTAAAGTTTTCATTGTTTTCTCCTACAGCTGTCAATCAGTTTGTTGCATGTTGCCTTGGCTGACATCCATTCGAGTGTTAATTTTTTTTATTGTTAAACACTGTTTTGTTTTTTTTGGCTGTTGCTGCAAAAACAGGATTTAACAGGCTGGGATCAATAAAGTCCGTTCGTCTTTAAATAACAATAAAAATGTTGGGTTTATTTAATAATATATTTAACACGGGTTATTATCATCACAGTGTTTAATTCTGATGCTTTAGAGAAACAGAACTGGGCTGATTCCACCTGATGACCAATGCAACACAAGAACCGTGTTTCAGAACAAAAAGCAAGACGGGCCGTCGGCTGTCCGAGTCCAGAACCATGAACTAGTTCTCAAAACAGAAAAACTTCAACAAAATGTTGATAAATCACTCACAGAAACTGCTGGGACTAAAGTAAGGGTCTGACCCCAACGGGCACAAAGTTCTGTCAAATATTATGTAAAAACAGCAGATGGTTCAGAGTTTGAGTTTAAAAGTGATAGAACAGAGTTTGAACGAAGATCCTGGAAGAATGACATTAAAATGTCTCCTTTTTTTAATTAATTTTATTTCAATGTCATTTAAGACATAAAACGTCTGATTCTAATAAATAAAAAATAAAAAACAGTCTCTAAGGTCAACATGAACTGTCCATTAAATTGATGTGGAATAATAAAAGGTTGTAAGCAGAGTGATTAAACTGAATATCATTACCGGTAGTTTGTTTTTAACTAAAGATTTGTTCAGTGTTGGAAACATGTTTTTATGTCCAACTTTATCAGTTCTGTTTTATCAATATTTACCTTTAACATTTTTATAAAGACATCTTACGTCATCTGTAAATATGATTTATTTTTCTTTCTACCATTTGAAATCTGACCTGATAAGTAAACTTTATATTGTTGGGGCCTAAGTTTGTACTGAAACACCTGAACCACCTGTCTGAGCGATCTGAGCACGCTCAAACCCACCTGGCTATGCCACTTCATCCAGCGGACCTTCTCCTCCACCAGCAGCTGCAGGAGCCTCTGAGAGCCGAAGGTCTGGGATCCCCGCTCCCGGCTCGACAGGATCTGGATTGAGTTCCTCTGATGGGACGCCATGTTGCTTTGGGGTGGGGGGCCTCAGCTAATTGGCTTCTCACTGCCACCGCCGTCAGTCTGTGATCGCCATGCAGAGGCGGGGCTAAAGGAGGAGAACAGGAGAATCAGATTCATGAACTCCAGTTACTTCAACAACGCTAAAAGAATAAACTGTGTGGAACAAAAAAAACTATTTTAAAACTGATTTAGTTTTTTTTAACATATTGTGTTTATTTTCCTCCAACTTTAAAGCTTCAGTGTAAAATTTATGTAAATATGTTACAGAACTGCCTTGTTTAAATCCAACAATCCAGGTCAAGACTGTTTTTACAGTTTCTGTTGGATAAATAAATATCCTTTCATCATCTCTACAAACTGGATTCCAAAAATGTTGGACCTAAACAAATTATGAATAAAAACTGAATGCAATGATGTGGAGATGGCAAATGTCAATATTTTATTCGTAATAGAACATAGATGACAGAT
>JARVLU010000002.1:7754636-7765293 GCA_031762415.1 Simpsonichthys santanae | reverse complement strand
TCTCTCAGTTTAAACTTTTGATCTGTGATTTGTGTTCTATTCTGAATAAAATATTAGATGTTGGCACCTCCACATCAATGCATTCAGTTTTTATTCACAATTTGTTTAGTGTCCCAACTTTTTTGGAATCCGGTTTGTATTTACTCAAATAAGCCACTCTGCAAGACGGCCTTGGCTTTCCAGCTTACAGACTCGGAAAAGGTCTTGGAGTTTATCAGGTGTGCCTGCAGGCTCCTCTCTGAGTAGACAAAAGACTCTCTTGACCTCACACACATGGTTCAACATTAATGTAACATTAATTAGTGATGACTAACGTGAGCTTTACCTAAATTCCCCTGACAGTTTCCCACTCTTCCCATTCTGGTTTAGAATACTGGTTCCCAAAGCCTGAGTCAGGAACTTATGATGGGCCATGAAACAAGAAGGAGCTCAAGATGATTTTCAAAAAATACTTAAGATTGTTAAAACCATATGTTTAGAAAAACTCTTAAAAACCCCGATAACGTACGTTAATGTTGTTCTGCTTATTTAATGGGCTTTTTAGAAATGTGTGTTCACTTTATATTTCACTTGTTTTCATTTTGTGGGTCAGAAACTAAAAAGTTTGGAAAGCACAGGTTTAGATCTGAATCCTGCAGACACATAAATCCTGATAACCAGGAGGCTCTGTGAGCCAGCAACCTGGCATTTGTTTTTTCAAGGTTCTTTAGGCAGAGACGAGCCAGAGGTTGGTTTGTTTTACAGTTCCACATTCTGATGTCAGGGTGCAACAGGTACAAAACTCTGCACCTCTTATCTTAAAATGATGTTTTCAATATAGCTAATTTTTAAATATAAAACCAGTAATTATTACCTAAAGCTGAGCTGACAGAGCAGATAACCACTTTAAGACAAGCTAACAGTTCATTAAGGGGAATTACAAAAATGTTGTAAATTTGCTGTCAGTGTTCCTCTTTGCCACCAACCAAAGCTTTATCTCCGTCCTGTTCAGCTCTGACTCCACAGAAAGTGAAGTCATGAGCTGTGAATCAGCAGCGCGTCGACAGATGAACTCTGAGATTAAACTGTAAACATGTCCACATAATGCCGCTAAGATTACAATAATCCCCACAGATAAATTAGAGTCACTCTAACCTGGATGTGACCTCAGTCAGGTTAAGATGATCTGTTTGGGTTAATTCTTCAGGGTAAAATCAGGATATTTCAGATGAACTTTAACAGAAAAGGAGGACTAACTTTGCTGGATTTATTCCAGAAAAACCCTCCTGTTAGAAAACGACAACGTGTGATTAAATGTGATCAACTTTTAGATCAGATTATCCAACTTTTCAGGGTTCTACCCAAAAAATTAAAAGCTGCAGAGACTGTGACCCAACCATTTTCTGGTTCTAATTATATAAACATTTCAAACAGAACCTCTGTAATAATATTTGATCAATGTATGAATGTCTGCCTCCTTGAGGTTAAATATTCTAATGACAATCATATTAAAGTCAATAAATTTTTTCAAGACATTCTCCAACGCCCACTTGCTGAGTTTCATGACCCACACTGGAGTCCCAACAACAAAATTAGGAACCGCTATTTAGAAGACTCAAAGAGTGCATAAATCTCCAACATGTCAGGCACATGCGAAGCAAATCCTGCCACAGTTTGAATATTTAATTCCCTGCTATGTGATAATAATTAAATCCGCTGGAATGATGGTTAGAAAATAAAAAGACGGCATGAACTCTTTCAGCCACAGAAAACGACTAACGGCATTTAACATTGTTTATTTTCAATTAAAATTATTCACTGCATTAGTTTCAGCCCCGCAGGACAAAACTAACAACTGGAATAAAATTACATTTTATAAATATATTTCATTGTTGAAGAGGAGCTGAAATCTGCACAAAAAGGTTAAACTCCAAATAATAAACAGCTTTAAATAAAAGTTGACAGATGTAACATCCGAAACTGAAATTAACTCAACAAAGTCCTCGATTTTCACAATTCTTGATGCACACCAAAACAAGAAAGGTCAAAGGTCAGAGACTTGTTCAGCTAAGCTGCCAATCAATCACAATTATGACATTTTGAGGACTAGTAATTCTCCCGTTTATTTCTTGGTTATTATTTTATGCCAATTTTTGGCCACAAGTATAAGTGAAGATGCCTGAAGAGTCATGAGAGCAGAGCTACATAACAGGGAGGTATTTTTCCTGAAAAATATAAAATATATCAACGTCATGAACTCTGATGCAGACAATGAAGAGTGTTTTTTTTTGTCAAGATCATCTTTGTGTTGTTTTCTACTTTATTTCTAGTTCTCTGTGCCTCTGAATCATTATTTGAGCATGGTGGTAGTCGGTTTCTGCGTTGATTTATATTTATGTGCACAACACAAATGTGGACAGGTGTGAGCTGGTAAACATCACACTGAAACTAATAACCAGCAAACATAGCATCAAATCAAACC
This sequence comes from Simpsonichthys santanae, assembly GCA_031762415.1. Taxonomy (NCBI): domain Eukaryota; kingdom Metazoa; phylum Chordata; class Actinopteri; order Cyprinodontiformes; family Rivulidae; genus Simpsonichthys; species Simpsonichthys santanae. Next base: position 7,762,832 of record JARVLU010000002.1, on the reverse strand, counting down.
TTCAGTACATTTGTAAAATATTAAGATTTGAAGCAGACATTTTAAAAACACCCTTCTGGCTCAAAACAATGCACCACAGTGAACAGGAGCCCAGTTGGACTTCGGGTCTCTGCAGTCTGGGAGAAACTTTAGGGAGAACTGGACAAAGGATTCTGTTGAAGAGGGGCACAAACAAATATTTTGGACCCGGTAGGAATAACCGTCTGGCAGTAACTGTACAGAAATAAGGAACTGCTTCTGAGAAGTCCACTGGACGAACTTGGTTGTTCTGTTAGACGTTGTTTCTGAGTAGCCTTGTTTAGACGTATTAACTGCATAAACCTAATATTAAATTCATCTCTGAATGCTCAAGATTTTATTATTGATCTTCCTCCAGAAGGCCCACATTAAAACTCATAGACAATCAGAAAATAATTAAATATTTCATTAAAAATATTATTAAACAAAATGTGGGGCATTTTGTCTTCTCTATGAAGGGACGAGACAAAGAGGCTGGTGTTCAGGTGGAGCCAGGACAACAGAACATCTCACATCTCCACCGAGGAAAAGGCTCAGAAAGTGAACTTTTTGTAAAATCAACAAGAGGCTTCTATGGTTTGTCTTTGACTCACAAAAAAACCCTCAAGATTATGACACCTGTACTTATAGATCTGTTTTACAAAATCTGAACATTTAACTGATAACATGAATATTTTGTAAACACTTTGCACAAAAAACAGAGGCTGGGTGAACATCATGAAAGAATGAAAATAAAACCTACCGTAATTTACCGGTAATCAGAAACTGACCCGTTCATCACAAAGAGCTCTTTGCTAACAATAAAGTCTACAGACAGGTTTAATTCAAACTGCTCACCCAAACACAACCTGGTTTTAGCAGAACCACAAACCTTTAACTAACCTTCTTTTAACCTAAACAACCATTTTCAATCATTTAACTAACCCTCCTTTAACCCCACAAACCATTCTCTAGCATTTAACTAACCTTCCTTTAACCTAAATAACCCTTCACTAACCTTTAACCTAACTAACGATTTTCTGACATTTAACTAACCCTCTCTTAACCTGTCTTTCACCTGACTAACATTCTCTAAGTTTTAGCTAACCCTCTTTTAACCTAAATAACACTTATTTAACCTTTAACTAACCTTCCTGTAACCTAACTATTCCTGTAACCTACCCTTCTCTAACCTTTAATCAACTATTCTTAACCCTTCTCTAACCTTTAACATAACTAACCATTTTCTGACATTTAACTAAACCTCCTCTAACCTTTAACTAATTCTCATAACCTTTCTCACCTTTAACTAACCTTCCTTTAACCTAACTAGCCCTCCCTTAACATTAAACTAACCTTCCTTTAGCCTAACTAACCCGCAACATGTTAATTTGGTGATGGTGGCTCTTTTTAAAGGCTAACCATTACATTTATGTTGCCACAAGCCTTAACTTATTAACAGATTATAGATTATTACTAATCTACATCAGTAGTAAACATGTTATTTACAGGATTTTTTTAAAAACGCGAATATAAAATTCTATATTTAAACCGCCGATAGTTGGTTGGCAGAAAGTGAGAAACCCTGGAAGAAGGAAGGAGCTCGGCTAAATGTCAAATCGTGTTAAACCCCAATAATTTGACTCTATATATTATAAAATCCAATACTTAATATGTATATTTGTGTATGTAGATGGAAAAATCCGTATTTTCATCGTAAATATTTACACGTACCTTATTTTCTTTACTAGCGGCTCCGAAGCTCCGCCATCAGTCGATGCTAACAGACTATCCTCGATTAGCTGAGAAGCTAGTCGTCCAAAAACGGGAAATGGGGCCGCAAACGAACCTTGTTAAACCGTTTGACGGAAACATCCGCGTCTTACGGTTCTTCTGCTGAGCACCGACGGCTGAAATCAACGGTTAAAATTCATTTTAGGCCAGGAAAAACTAACAACCACTGAATTTTGTCAGGCTTTGGTCCGATGTTTGATTAGCTGACCGAAGACAGTGAGCTGCTGCGTAACTAGCTAGCAGCTAACAAGCGGCTAACGCAGGATTATTAACAGAGCGCCGAGTGACACCAAACTCCAAGTGGCACAAAACAAGTGGAATGTTTTACTTAAAAGCATTGACAACAAGTTTAAAAATATCCTTTCGGTAATAACAACGTTGCGATAATTTTGCTAGAATACTGATATTATTGAACTCGGAAAAATAGTTATTTTTCAACATCTAAAAGCTGCTCTTGTATCGAGTGCAAATCCTGAAAACAAAAATTTATTCAAATGAAATTGTAGTTTACGGAGCTGAATGCATGAGTGACAAGACTGAGCTGTTATGTACTTAACACACCAAAATTTATTAGTTCCTTATGTCTCAGGGTTGAACCAGGACAGTCTGTTGTCTTTGTGTGAGCAAGGAAGTAGATCTTAAGTCTGCACCAAATAAATTAAAGTCACATTTAGAGCTGAAGCAGTGAACAATGATCCTTGTTCCTTTCACACAGATTGCCCAACTTCCATCTGATGGGTATTAAAGTATGACTAAAGTAAACACTCTGTATATACTGCAGTACGGTATATTGAATTTAGTTTATTCATATAGCGTCAGTGCACAACAAATGTCTCAGGTCTCTACAAAAACATTTAGATGCATTTAAAAAAAATGCCAAAAATTTAAATGTTATTGTACAAGGAAGTCAGCAGATTATGTACAATCTCCACTTTTTTGCAACCTCCCATCTTGAGTGGCGCACAGTGTAAAGGAAGAACTCATTTAACAGGAAGAACCCTCCAGCAAAACCAGGATCAGGATCAGGATGGGCAGCCGTCTGCCCCAATTGGCTGGGGTTAGAGAGGACAGAAGAGACCAGTGCTTAATTTGAGCCAGATCCTGCCGGAACAAAATCTGAGAACTCTCATTTTCACTGGGTGCGTGTATAACCTGTTGTTGCACTTTAAAATAGTAATTTAATCAAGTGTAGGTAAACGTAGATGTTTAAGCAACTGTTTGCTCGGATCCGACAACTCTTTGCCCCTAAAAGTCCAAAGTCATTGCACATTCTTATTTAGATTATTTATTAAAAATACAATGAGAGGAGATGTTGCCCAGTCTGTGGAGTGGATATTACAGCTGCAGCATGGCACACCAGCTCATGCACACACTCCTGCCCAGCAGAGACGTGGACGGCATGTCCCGCAGAGATGGGTCTTCACTCTTCATATATGGCAAGCCAAGTGTCCCATTAATAGCCAGACCAATGGCAAAAGTGGCTATTAATGGACCATTTGGGTTGCCATACCTTATGCACAGGAGCGTCTCCAGACAGCTCTAGAGCATGCACAACTGCTGATGTGAACTCACGCATACTTTCAGACATAATAAATAAAAAAGCAGTAAAAAAAAAAATACAAGAGAAATGTTTGACGTGTATTATTCACATTAAGTACGTATCAAAACAACGGCACTAATTTGTCAAAATAACAGCAATCAAAATGTTGAAAAGACAGTCCAATTTACTTTCATAAAATAAATGGATGGATGTTTCTTAGTTGGCCAACCTAGAAGGCAGTCGTAATTGAGATTGGAGCAGCAGGAGCAACAACGCAGCAATGAATTCAGCAGAGAAGAATTCAGCTCAGAAACATGAAGTGTGTGGGAGGGAGGACACTAAACAGAATCGGAGCTGCCCTATTCACACACAACTTGTTGTTGCTCTTTAAAATAGTAATTTAATCAAGTGCATGTAAACGTAGATGTTTAACAATCTGTTAAAATAGGCCACACCAAAATATGGAAATAGCATTCTACTTCATCCGCCGCACCACCGGCTCGCCCACCATTTGCGTTATGGCATCGATCAATTAAGCCCTGGGCGAGACACACATAAGGGTTGCTCTATGCAATAACTTTTTTCCTTTATGGTTCTTACAGGGCCCCATACTGGTTTGTTCAACCAAAAAAAATTAAATAAACCGCAGCTTTAATGAAACACCCAAATAATAAAAGCATAGTGTGTAGAAAAAATAGGATTACTCAAAGGTTTATTAAAATAAAACAACATATATCATAGATGATTAGACGGTTCATATCAAATGACCCCTACAAAGAAGATAAATATGTCATGTTTTTGTTCCAAATCTAATGCAGTCATAAACATTCAAATAAACTGGATTAATATAACTGATGGAAGCAGGAAGAATCTAATAATGATGGCAAACAGTTCAGTTTCCACAACACATTTAAAAAAAATTATTGATGTTTTCTTTTTATTTTCTGTACATCTGAGTTTGTTTATTGAACAGATAGGTGTGTGCTGATAGCATGACTGTGTTAGTTAAAAACACAAATATTAATTTAAAACACACCATGCCTGACACAAGCTGAGTTTTAGGGTAACAATGTTTAAATTAATAAAATAACTGTTATGAGGCTTGTGGTTTGTTATTGGCTAACAGTTAACTTGGGCCCAAAGCCAGAAATAAAACAAAAAACACCAACTAAATCTACAATTTTCTCAATACATTCTAAAGTAAAAAAAACAATACTTTTTAAACATTCTTAACAAGTGTCCACACAGAAGTTTTGTTTTAAGTTAAACAAGTCAGTGATTGTTCTGACAGAACCAGTCCAAAGAGAGATTTCTGATGGAAACGGAACAGAAAGCAAGACTCCGTCCTGCAGGACAGACCTGCCAGCTGGGCTTTGACAGAACTGCAGTCTGACTGATAGATTAACAGTTTTTATTAAAGAATTCCAGCTGACAGGAAGCACAAATGAGCTGAAATGAAAAGGACTGACCGGGATAGTTTTGGTTCATGATTCCATTACTTTTCTGTTTGATTCTGAAAACATTTTAAACACAATTTAAAACAACTGAGTGTTGTTGTCAGAAATATAAAGCAGGTGATATTTTACTGACACACACTGCTGGCTCTGTTGTCCATTAGTCGTTACTCTAATCATCACATAAACATCCAGCCCTAAAACCAGAATTTCACTGGACTCATCCTGAACCGATGCAGCCTGGTGAGACACGGCCTGCAACTTCACGCTAAAATTAATGTTAAACCCACAGAAACTCTTTTGGACTTGTAAGAACCACAGTCCGAACCTCAGGACTTTGTGATCTGTCAGTTGTTGGTACCCATAACAATATAAAAACACAAGCAGCAGTAGATGGTGTCCTCAGAAGTTTTCCTTGTAGAAGTTGAAGCCAAAGTTTTCACACTGAGCTTTGATAGCTTTGGCCAGAGACGGAGCACCACAGTAAAATACATGAACTTTCCCTTTATTCTCCTGAGACAGTTTCTGAAACACCTGCAAGACACAAAGACACATAACACACCATTAACCAACCTGGTCCAGAGGCGGCAGCAGCTCGGACCCATCAGAGGACAGAAGACTGAAGTCCTACCTTCTCCCACTGGGGTCGGCCTGGCTGGGTTCTGGTCCTCAGGCCCGTGATGGAGTCCTTCTCCTCCTTCTTGGCCAGCAAGTCGAGCGCCATCTGCAGGCCGATGGCCTTCATGTCATTCTTACTGAGCGCGGACGTCATGTACATGTGCATCTCCAGGAAGCGACCTGAAGAATCAGAAAACCAAAAAGACTGTCTGAAATCAGCTGTTCTGAAATCAAGATTCAAAATCAGATGTTTAGAAATAAAGGATTCAGCTCGTGTCTCATGAACCACTGGACACGTTTTTAACGAAACCTTTAGAAAATAATCACTGGGGGGTGTCTATAGCTGATAACCTTCAAAGTCAAACCAATTAAAGATGGCCGCCACAGTTAACAGTTTATGTGGTGGATGAGAACGCTAGGCCTTTATTTAAAGTTTGTTTTAGAACTCGAGACTCGTCGTTTTTTGTAATTGTAACTGAGGAAGCTGGTCCACCTTCGGGCTCCTCGTCAGCCTGGTCCAGCTCCAGTTTGGTCAGCAGGCTGACGAACCACTCAAATGCCTTCTGGTCCCGGTTGATCCAGATGAAGTCGACCTGCAGGGAGAAAATCGTTCGGTTCTGACGGGTCAGACGAGGGAACATGGAGGCTGAAGGACGCCGGGCTCTTACTTTACGCAGCTTCATGTCGCTGTCTTTAATGTTTTCACACCACGAGTAGTTACAGCTGGGACAGTGGTGCTTCCTCATCCGGTACCTGAGACAGACAAATAAAGAAACAAACAAACAGACACCCAGGTCAGGCTACTTTCATCATGTGGTGAGCATCAGAAAAGAAATTAATTGTCCCTGCTGCCGTCATATAGCATTTAAAACATATATTTGGTTGTTAGAAAAGTAAACAGTGTTTTTTATGATGCAATTGTGTAAAGATGTTGATATTTGTGGGAAAAATAATAGTTATACAAATTAAGTGGTTTTGGACGTGGACCAGGATCTAACCGGTACATGATGCTCTGCAGGATCGAGGCGAAGGGTGTGATGCCGATTCCTGCTCCGATTAGGACGGCGTGTTCAGAGGCGAAGATCTGCCGTGTCGGGGTCCCATACGGTCCATCTACGTAGCACTGACACATAAAACAGACCCGCTCAGAACCACCTGAGAAGGTTCTCAGTGGACCTGTAGCTTCATGGACTCTGAAATATAACCGAATAAAACCTGAGAGAAAATCAGCTTCAACTGGATCAACCTCCTGATTTAAAACAAGCAACCAGAGTCAGTGACTCCTGTCAATCACTTCTATAGTTGCCATGGTGACCAAGGTCCTCTGCAGTCAGACAGAGAGCTAAAGCACAGCAGAGAGGGACGTAGAGCTGCAGGAGATTGTCTTGTTTTTAACAAAACTTTACCTTGATGTTGCAGAATCTGTGGTTCTCACTGAACTTGGCTGACATCTGCAGGTAAACAAGAAGTAATCAGAACCATAATTTGAAAACGTTATTGTATAAACTTATTTTAAAAAGGACTAAAAGGAGTAAATGTTGTAGAGGATGATGTGTTCTTTTATTGTTATCAACTTTATTTTACGTTTCAATCAACACCTCTCTGAGTTGGATGGCCTCTCCTCTTTCTGCTGGCCCCGGCTCACACAGAGGCTGTTCTGGGGGGTCCTGAGAACCAGACTCTGAAGCTGCACCTGCTCCAGACTCCGAGCCATTCTGACGGAACAAGGTCAGCTCGATGGAGTCGTCCTTGTTGGACGCCACGGCTCTGATAGCGTCAGAGGAGTTGAACATGTCGTCTTTCTGGAAACATACAGAGAACTTTGAGTTTCTGCAGCCAGACGTTCCCCAGACGTTCCTCACTGACCTTCTCCTGCTGCCGGCGCCTCCTCAGACTCGTGGTCAGACTTTTGGGATGAAGGTCCTGGCTCTCCGTCTTTCTGAAGTACTCATACAGACGGTTGGTCCACTGGCCCATGGAGCGCACATGAAGCCACAGAGTGTCTGCAGGTCAAAGGTCACAGTACAACAACCCTATGAATGGTCTGAAACCCTCCATGCTGACCTTCACAATCAGGTTTTCATATTCACACACTGCAGGTCTGATCGATATCTAGGTTAATAAATAATTATTAGCAAGAATGTGATTGAAATAAACCCTCCGAGAAGAATTACAAAACACTGAAATGGAACAAAATCCTAATTTTATAATTTATGCTTTACTTTAAAATTTTAAACTCTAATTAACACAAAACCAAAAGGAAAATAGAATATTTCTGCACAAATGTTGAAGGATGATGATGCAACACCTGCCGTCCATCAACCTTCTTTATGAATCGTCTGAACACAACAAACGTCTCTAAATCCATTTAAAAATAAATTTGTGGCTGCAGGTCCACGCCAGACGCACCGGGCTGCTCCGGAGCGCTGCTGATGGTGAATGGGTGCCACTCGTACTTGGCGATCTTTGGGATGTTGATGTAGATGTAATCTCCAGGTTTGAACTGGAAGAACTGAGGACGTCTGATCACCAGGTGAGTCACCTGAAAGTCAGATAGAAGTTTGCTAACGCAGTTCCTAAAAAAAGATGTCATGTTAATGTTAAGATAAATTTAGTTAAAACAACATGCAACATATTACACCATGTCTGTCACAATCCTGGTGTCTTGAACCCATATGAAGGTAAGATGATGCAGGCAGGATTGTAAAACAAAAACAATTTATTTTTAAACAATAAACAAACAAAAGGCTGTCAAGGCAGCAAAAACTCACACTAACTGATGTAGAGAGGACA
>JARVLU010000002.1:7727354-7740001 GCA_031762415.1 Simpsonichthys santanae | reverse complement strand
ACCACTGTCTTGTAAACTTTTTCTTTGACCTTTGCTGACACCTTTTTGTCACAAATCACTCCTGAAACTTTTCTCCACCCACTCCCCCCAGCCTGGACTCTCTTTTTCACCTCTTTACCACACTCCCTGTTTTTCAGGACAGTGGACCCCAAGTACTTGAAGTCTTGCATATTTGTGGCCTCTGCTCTTGTAGCCTCACTGTTCCACCGGCCTCATTCACTCTTCAACTATGGTGACATCATCTACAGAAGTGGAAACCCTTTATCACGCAGCCAGTTGATTTGTCACCGGAGCTCCATTCAGCATTCATCACTGTCCTCTGCCCTCACTCTGTCCTTCCTGGTGAACTGGCCCTCTCTTCACTCCCACAGACAGACAAACTTGTTTCTGCTGATCTATAAATCCCACTTTCTTGAACCATGGACCTGCTCTAGCTCTGATTTTCATCCATACCTTTGGTCTGTACAACTTGAGGTTTGGCTGTTAGTTGTTTACATGTTCTTCTTCTGTTTTACCACTTCTGTAGCTGATGCCTCTTAGCCAGGCTGTCATTGAAAATGAGAACTTGTTCCCAACTGAATGTCCTGATAAAATAAAGGTCAAATAAAAAAAAATAATGAATAAAATAAATTCACACATGTACCACCCGTCTTGCTATAGCTCACTTTCATTTCTTTTTTTTTTTAAAGTGTAACCTCCACCTCTCCAAGTTCTTTTCCACTTGTTCCATGTTCTCGCAACAGATCACGTCATCTGCAAACATCATAGTCTACGGGGATTCCTACCATTTACCTTCCTTCTCTGCATCATGTCAGCCAGCTCTCTTCCTTTGCCTGTCATTGTCCCCACATTTAGAGTTGCCACCCTCAGTCCTACATTTTTGACTTTCCTCTTCTCCCTCTGTCTCATGGTGTTGCTTAGATAAACTTGCATGTTAGTTATGGTAAGAGTGTTTTACAGCAGATGCCCTTCCTGACACAACCCTCACCATTTACCTGGCCTTGGGACCGGAACCAGAGATACACTGTGTTTTGCTCTCTAATGGCTGGTTTGAGACCCTGAACAGAATATCAGTGATGGATATTTTTTTTTTTTTTTTGTCTTTGGAGTAGAAATCTGTTTGAAGTAAGAAAAAAATGGCTAACAATGTGTTATGAGTGATGCTGCTGAGTGGGACAGATTTAAATAATCCTGCTCGAAGACAGAGAAAGAGCAGATCTGTTACAGAGCTGCTCTTTCTTTGAGAAGTTTTATTCAGACATTGGTACGTTGTGACTAACTTGATGAGATCCTGAGAAAAAGAACATGAATGAACACTTAGCTGTGCGTTGCAGCTAAATCAGACATATTTTAGGAGTAATTCTCAGCTTTATGTTATTTTACTGGTGATTCACCAGCCAAGCAGCAGTGCTGCAACATGTCAGCTCTGCATGGTCATGAGGATGTAAAGGATTGTAACAAATCAAACTGAGCTTACGTTGTCTTGCAGAGCAAACAACTTAAACTCTTGACCTTGGCAGCAGCAGCAGAGCAAATGTTGCGGTCAACAAGCCCTCTGTCTTCCTTCTTGTCCTGCAGCGAGACGTCCTTCGGTTCTGGGTCGGTCTTTGCTTCCTCCGTTCTCTGCTGTTCCTCCTTCTCCTCTGGAATAACTCTGAGCTCTTCAGCAGCTGTGATGATGCCTGGTGGAGGCAGGTAGGTCGACGTCCACCTCAGCGTTACTTCAATGCAGCCGGCGGGGAGTCCTGAAGGATCAGCCAGCTCAAACACACCTGAGGACCCATTGAGTCTGAGTTAATTGAACTTCCTGTCTGAAACATCTTTCAATGGTTTCTGACCTCTCACATGAAGAACTTGCAGGTTTGTGATGAGAAGAAACAGAAAACAAGAAGCTGATGTGGTCCAGTTTCAGAAGTTCTTATAAACCAGTTAAGCTTACCAGAGACCACCTGGTCTTGAGTCAGAGGCAGCAGTGGTACTCGGGCCTTCCCCAGGTACGTGTCACTCTGCTCCTCTTTGTAGTCGAACACGTAGAACTGAAGCACTGCAGACCTCAGGTACCGGTCCAGAGCCAAGTCCATCAGGACTGAGTAGGACTTGAGGTCATTGAACTCGGGGTTGCAGGAGTCATTAACGGTGGAGGTGGGGTAGTCGAGGAAGTTGAAGAACTTGTAGAAGACATAAGGACTGGGCTGCTGGGAGGTTCTGGACTGGAGGTCTTTGCAGCGCTGGATGGTGATGGAGAGTTGGTTCCAGCTGCTGTCTGATGGCTGTAGATGATGTCACACAGACAGAAGAAATAATGAAGGAAAAACTGAAGGGAAAGATTTAAGCCATCTGATAAAGTCGAGCCCGTCACCTGATTTATTAACCAACAAGAACTTTACCAGCAGGTCTGTAATCAGATTACGTAGGAAGCAGCAACAACGTGTGACGGGGAGTACCTGTGGGAGTGGATGGAGGTCAGAGTGGATGAACTCGGCAGCCTTCAGCTTTTCTCGGTACAGACGAACCGTCTCCATCACGGGGAGCTTCAGTCTGACCCAGTAATCCAGGGAGCCAAAGCTGCGGACCTCCTCGTTTGTTCCTGACAAACACAGACGGGCTTTCAGGATTCATCCAGGAGGACCACGCTCAAAGCTGCAGCAGCTCGTTAAGAGAGGAGCAGCAGGTTGAGCAAATAATTCTCAGGTCGGGCACCCCTGGAGCATCAGTTTAAAACACATGAATGTTTATCTTTTATAAAATATTAATAAACAGGAAGTAATAATAATAATAAATAAATGAATCAGGAGTATCTCTGGAGAAAACCTCAGGTTTCAAAGACTGTTTTAAATGCTGCCTTTGGTTGCATTAAGATTTTATTTTTTATTTTTTATTTTTAATCTTTGGGTTAAAACAACATTTTGGCAGTTTTTGTTTCAGCTGTAAAATAATTTAAAGATGGACACCTTTCATTGTTCTGTGCAGGACCAGTTTGAGTCCAGATCAGAAATAATTTGGATCCTGTGGCTCTGGTCAGTCCTTTTAGTTTGTGAATGCTGAGTCAGCAGTCACACTACTGTACTGTACTTTGTGCTATTGTGCCGTTTATAAATTAAAACGTTCAGCTCATTCAGGTAAAAGTTTGAAACAAATAGTAACACCATAGTAATCATTAAGATTTCTTCAATTCTTTCAGTCTTTTATCTTCTTTTTTTTTTTTTGTTAAATAGCCTTTAGCTTGCTTTTTAATGATTTTTAAATTAGCCTTTTACTAGTTTTAGCTTTTTTTTCAGCTCCTCACTGAGTCAGTTTGATTTTGTGCTTCATTCAGATGAGACCCACCAACCAGTGGGATGCTGCCGTGAACCTTCCCGTCTCGCTCCATCAGCTGCTGCATCCGCAGCTGTCCCTTCGCCACGGTCCTCCAGTCCAAACCCAGCGCCTGGTGAAGCTCCACGGTGACCGAACACCTGTGCAGGTAGTCCAGGAAGTCCTCGTCCATGCTCACCACGTACCTGGAGGTGTAGCCGTATTTGGGACTGCAACCCTTTGCCACCGGAGTGGCGTGCAGCTCGAACAGATAGAAGGAGTAGGTGCAGAAAGTGGAGAGATCTGCATCACCCAGCGTCTGCAGGGCAGGCGGAGTCAGTGTGGCGCCCATGATCTGGAGCTCCAGGACGTTTTCTCCACTTTCCAGGTGAAGAGTTTCATCAAACTCGTCCTCCTCAACGTTGCCTGGGAGGTCTGGTCTGAAGACGTAGGTCTTGGTGCCATAAGCGATGTCTCTGAGCTGAGCTGAGGAGCAGAAACAGAACTAAATCAAAGCTGCAAATTCCAGGAATGAAACCAATCATTTTTTTTTTTTTAAATACAGAGCTGAACGACAAATGAAATCCACTGAACAAGCTGAAACTGTCGTTAAAGCTAAAAGTAGCTGAATGTCAGCTAAAAGCAGAAAGAAGCAAAATGCTAATTAAAAGCCAAAATAAGCAAAACCCAAACCAAAATGTAAAAGTGGCGAAAAGCTAACTGAAAGCTACATGTAACAAAATGAGAGTTAAAAGCTAAACTTACCAAATGACTAAATGTAAGCTAAAAGTACCAGAATTGTAACTAAAAGCAGAAAAAGCAATAGCTAAAAGTAGCAGAACAGTAGCTAAATGCCATTGGTAGCAAGATGTGGCTAAAACTACCTAACTGCCTACTTGTAGTTACCGTACCCACCACTGCACCCTGTATTCACTGGTTAACTGGTCATCATTAACTTTACATAGACTCTCTCACTGGTACATTTTCATCTTTAAATCACTTCTCAGTCTGCTGCCTTCATACATCTCCTCCTATATGTTACCGTGTGAGTGCAGCTACAGCGTGCGCTTTTAGGACATTGTTACATTCATTGTCCCCTCAGCGAGGACTGAACTAGTCAAAAGGGCCTTCTCCTACTTTGCTTCTGTTTCCTGGAATATCTTGCAAAAAGATCTGAAGCTCTCGACCTTTACCTCTCTAAGCGGCTTTAAACATCTGTTATCATCTGTTGGGAAAAACCAACGCAGACATGTTCCTGTTTTTAGTATCCTACATCGCCTCACAACCTAGCTGCTTTTGTTTTGTTTTATTTTTTTAATACCATTTTCTTTTATTTGTTCTTCTCAGTTTGTATGATTTTTAATAATCGTCTATTGTTGTCATGATTCTTTGTTAAAATCAGGTCTCTATTGTAAAAGAGTCCCCAAGGCTCAATGAGAATAACCTGTATAAATAAAGGTTGACTTTAAAAAGCTGGAGTAGTCGAAATTTAGCTACAAGCAGAAAGTAGCTAAATAAAAAGTAAGAAAAATCTAGCTAGAAGCTCAAAGTAGTAAAAGCCTGGCTAAAAGCTAAAAAAAAAAAAAGCAGAATGGTAACAAAAATATCTAACATCTGCCTGAAAGCTAAATGTAGTCGAATGGAAGCTAAATGATATTAGCAGGAGAAGGCGAATAAAGACTAAGAGCAGCAGACAGGTGGTATAACAAAAGGTACCAGAATCGTAGCTAAAAAGTTAAAGTAGCTTAAGAAGATAAAAATAGAAGATGTCATGATGCTGCTCAATAATGCAGGTAAGATGAATCTAATGAGCCTGAGCCAGGTGCGTCCAGAGGACCTGACTGAACCTTGTTAGATTTCAGAAAGATGTTTTTGAAGGAACTAAAGAGATCTCAATGTATTTCAATGCATAAAATATTTGTAAATAAAGTATACCGAAGTGTAAAAATTACAAAAATCTAAAATCTCCTGAACGAGCCAAACTTTTTGATATACAGATTTTTTTAAAAAGCACAAAATATGCAGAAGTAGTTGGATTGCAATAAAAATACTGAACAATAAGAAACAGGAAGTGTGAATGATGATTCAGCGTTCAGACAAATATTTGTCCTGAGTACAAATGTCGACTCAGAACATTTGAACGGAGTCTGAGCTGTTGGACAGCTGAAACCACGGGACTCCTCTCAGAACTTAACAATAAGATCATCTGCACGTACATGAGAATGATCAAGTCTGAGAATCCCATCAAAGCTTCTCTGAAACTAAGGTATATATTTATTTAAAAATGTTTTGGCACTAGTTTCCCTTCTGTGCTTTCACATTTGTTGGTATATTTAAAAGTTTTTCAAAACAGTTCTCTGTTCTCCATCTCATCATCTTACAGCCTTGTTTCCAGCTAACTGGTTTGGACCGTTTGCCTCATATGTTAGTTTCTGCTCTGTTCATGTTTGCAGACAGAATAAGTCCCATGTCCTCAGGTTTGAACTGCGATCAGTCTGCCGTTTGGATGAAAATACCTTCCAGTTTGGTGATCTTTGCTGCCCTGGACTCCAGCAGCTGAGCCTGATGGGCCAGTTTCTGCTCATACTCAGTTCTGCTACTGTTCATCCTCTGAACCACAACGTCCAGCTCTGCCTGATGACCAACAGAACAGGAAACAGGTCACGCAGGATTCAATAAAGACTCGAGAACAAGAAACACAGAAAGTATGAAAACTGTGACCCCTCAGACCTTTCCTCTTGTCTTTAAGGACTGTTTTCAACTTCAGAGCATGACGATGTCACCATCTTCTGAGCTGTCTAAAATTTTCATCATTATAATAAATTGTTAACTCTTCTTTAACCATCAACTACCACCAATGATATTTTTGTTTTATTACAAACAGCATCTAAAGGACTGTTTTCTACCAAATCTCGTCAGAGGTCAGAGTGCACACATCTAGACTCTCACTGACTTCCATTTTTAAACTCAGAAACTTGTTTTTCTCCTAATCTGGAAGGAGAGGCTTTATTGAACTCCTCCATAAAACATTTTAGAAACTTAAAAATAAACGTGTGATGAACAGAACCATCTGCTGCTCATGGGTCAAGACTTTGCGTTTTCACACAGAGGCTGTTGGTGTGGGGCTTAAAGTGCTGCCGGTCTCCTTTCTGCTTCTCTAAAAAAGGCTGGAATCACTACGGCAGTGACTCAGCAGATAGTGGGTCTTCTATATTACCCAGCATGCTTTTCTGCCTTCTATGTTTCCATCATGGCCGCCCTTGTAGAACCTCAGATGTCATCTTGTCTCTTAAATGTTCAAGAGGATTCAGTCAGAGGGTCGACAGGATTCAGGGTTTATAAAGTTAAACTGAAAGAGTAAACAGGAAGAAGCTTTGACCTAGAGACTCTTCAAAATAAGAGTTTGCCTATGTTGTAGTTTAGATTATTACAAATGAAGTCCTGCTGAGCGTTAGAGAAGAACGTTGATGGATGTTGGTGCAACATTTCCTGCTGCCCATCTATGAATGTGATGTAAATGAGGATCAAGAAGATAAGTTTGGACCCCCCTCCTCCACCTTGTGGTCTTTGCTGATGCAGCTCTCCAGGTTCAGGAGGTTCCGGGTCTTCTCCAGCTCCTGGATGGTTTCAGCGTGAGCAGCTCGCAGCTCCATGATGGAGCTCTCTGTGCTGCTACTCTCCTCCACCTCTGACAGGAAGCCCAGATCTCCGTTCTTCTGGGATTTACGTTTCTGAGGGGCGACACGGTGAGAGTGAAGTTAGGATGAAACAAAAAAAAGTGTTTAATTTCGTTAAGCCTTACTTTGATGAGCAGCAGTGCCTCAGTGAGCTCAGCCACGCTGTAATCGTTCTCCTGTAAAGAACACAGAAACGTCAGGATGCTAGTTCTCACTGAATCTCAGAATTTGTTCTGGTTCTGAAGTGGCTCACTCTGCTGTGGAACTCCAGGCGGTTCTTCAGTTCCTCCACTTGTTGCTTCTGTTCCAGAAACTGAATGTGAAGTCTCTGATTTTCTTCTGTCAGCTGCTCATTTTTGTCTGGGCCGCAGTCACAAACAAACATGAAATGATCTCCTGTGAGCTGCTGTCCTTCACACGAAGATGAACTGAACGACACCAGAATCAGTGCGACACGCTAACTCACCCCTCTCAGCTTTGATCTTGTCCAGGATTTCGTTCTTGTCGGCGAGGTCGGCATTCAGCGCCGTCTCTAGCTGAGCAATCTGTAACTTCAGCTGCTGCTTCTGAAGCTTCCACTTCTGCTGCTGAGAGACATCGAAGGCGCTGCGAACAGTGAATCAAATATTCATTTTAATGCTTGATTGTTCTACTGTAAAACGTTACTGATGTAATCAAATAAGAGTTAAAGTGTGTTGTTTTGCTCCATAATCATTAAATAAGAGGTATTAAGAAAAGCTGCGTGTTTTCTGTTCTTTGCACAGTCCATGTAAGCAGACAGAGCTGGAAGTTCAAAACTGGAGAACTGCAGTACTTCAGCTCAGAATACAAGTTGAATTTTTCTGGAATGTTCATGCTAAGATAAAACTAATTAAGCAGGCAGGCTGGATGGGTGTTCTTCTCTCTCTTCCATTCTGTCTCTTGTTTCACTATTTTTCAGTGAAAGGTCTGTTACTCGTCCTGATAACGGGAAAAACATCCCAAGGCTGAACTCGCAGTTGTGTGGGAATGGGCAGAACCGTGGAACCCAGAGAACGTCCAGCTCACCAGATCAACAGACATTTTAACACTATTTAAAGTGGATTCAGGGCAGAAGTAGGTCAGTTCAGGCTTCCTGAAGCAGCATCTACTTTGTTGGCGTTAGAGATAAATTTCTGAACCCAGAGACTCACTGTGTAACCCTGTGTACACAATTTCGTTCCACCGCATATACCACATGTGGTGCGTGTGACAAATAAAGAAATTCTGACTCTCTCAAACTCTAATTACATTTATTTCTGAAAACTGTTCTCGATCTGATCTGTGTAATAAAAATAGAGTTAGTTCAAACCTCACGCCTCCTTCTGAAACCAACAACATTGAATGAGTTAAGTATAAGTATTGGAGTCAGATAAGTGTGTGTTTTAATAACCCTTTTTTTAATCAACATTGGCTGA
Organism: Simpsonichthys santanae; assembly: GCA_031762415.1. Lineage (NCBI taxonomy): Eukaryota > Metazoa > Chordata > Actinopteri > Cyprinodontiformes > Rivulidae > Simpsonichthys > Simpsonichthys santanae. Next base: position 7,731,594 of record JARVLU010000002.1, on the reverse strand, counting down.
CACACCTGAACAAGCACATCAGATTTTACATCTGCCAAAGCTCTGGCACTTCCTCAGTCCACTTGCATTTTCATTTTAGTTTTTTAGACCCAGCTGATGGAAACAACCAACGTTTTACTCCCTGTCTAACACGGTGGACAGCCACTGCCCTCTTTTAAATTAACACAAACAGTGTAAAACTGTACAACACTACACAAATTTCATAGTCTTGTAAGTTTTTGTTTACATTTTGCTCAGTGGAAATTAAAAATAAAAACCACTTAGCATTTTTGTCTAATTCTCTAAACATAAAAAATAAAAACAGAGATATGCGGTTTCAGAGCAGCAGCAGAGAGAACTTAAACAGTAAACTATGAAAGTTGTTTTATTTAGTTTAGAGTAATTTTAACCTGTATCATTATTTTTAAACTAAGGTGACCCACAGGTCTGTAACAGTACAGATTAAAGGAGAATATGATTTGAGTGTAAGAAATATATTCCCTAGTGAATTCATTTGGCTCTGTTCAATCTGATCAACTTCAGTCCAGATTTATGAGGTTTTTTATTTAACACAAGAGTTGCTTTGCAGTGACATTAAATACAGTACATTTTGGGCTGACATACCATAATAGCTGGGCATTTAAAAGCAGCACTGCAGTTTTATTTAATGCTGATTTTGTTGCAGACACATTAACAGTTGCATTCACCAACAGCTAAAGTGGGAGGGGTTATTTTAAGTCAAAAAGAAGTGGAGTTTTATGCAGATGCTAAGAAAATTAATGAGTTGCTCTGATCTATTAGCTTCCTAAGAGTTTTAAGACCTTTTTTTGTTTCAGCTGACAACTCTTTTGTTTCCTGTCATTAACCAAACATAAAAATATTAAAAAATGTATATACTGTACAGGTATACTTATAAAAATATATATGAAGTAGCTTAATGTGTATTGTATTAGAGTTAGAAAATTAGAACGAGTTATTCATTTTGTTCTGTTACTTGTAGATAATTAGTTTTCTATCAACACAAAAGGAAGACGTCGGCAGCAAATATGGATCTGGTCAGGCTGCCTGCCTTACATGATGGCTTGGTTCATGTCTCGAAAACCCAGACTTTTGGCTGATTAGATTAGATCTCGGAGATTTTCTCAGGCACGTTCCATTGGGATGGTCATTTTTTATTTGGACATGTTGGAAGCGAGTGGACCGACACAGACTGAAGATAGATGTCATTAAAGTTTTGCCTGTTCCCGAAACAATCATGTTTATCTGACATTCGGCTCCCTGACTGGCCTTGACAGGCATCTTATCTCAACACGCCTGAGAAGTTTTGTAAACCTGATGCTCTCTCCCTCCCAAACCTTCTGCTGAGGAATTCCACGGACATTTCAGAGGAGCCCAGCTGAATAAACATTCTGTTATCCTTTCAGGACTCTGGATTCACCTCTGGCCGTCCTCTATTAACCTGCTCACCTGTTTATCTGCTCACTTGTTTACCTGCTCACCTGTTTATCTGCTCATTTGTTTACCTGCTCACCTGTTTATCTGCTCACCTGTTTATCTGCTCACTTGTTTATCTGCTCACTTGTTTATCTGCTCACTTGTTTACCTGCTCACCTGCTTATCTGCTCACTTGTTTACCTGCTCACCTGTTTATCTGCTCACTTGTTAACCTGCTCACCTGTTCAGCAGTTTTTTATTGTCCTCCTTCAGCAGCTCTCTCTCCTGCTCCAGCTCACTGATCTGTTGCTGCAGCTGTAAAACAACAGGAAACAAAAAAGTGAGGAGTGATTTGATGCTGTGGTAACCATGGTAACCGCTCAGCTGATGCAGGTGTTTCACCTGCTCCACATGGATCTTGGTGAGGCTCTTGGTCTGCAGCTGTTTGTTCAGCTCCAGACTCTTCAGCCGCTCGTTCTTCAGCTGAGCTGACAGCTCTTCCACCCTCTCCATTGCAGCGTCGTGACTCACCTTCAGAGTCCTCTGAGCCTGGAAACCACAGGTGACCTCATCATCTGGATCATCACACCTTGTCTACATCAGTTTTTCAGAGGACCCGTCTCACCTCCTGCAGCTGCAGGAACCGTCCCTCCAGCTCTGTCACAGAGTTGGACCTGTCATCTAGCTGTTTCTGCAGTTTGATCATTGACATGTTGCTGCTGACATGCGACCTGACAGAGAACAGCAGGTGAGATGTTTGTTCACAGCTGGGAGCTCCAAATGTTCTGGCACACACCTGAGAGTTGAGGTGTGCTGCTGGAGGTGCTTCTCATGCTCTGCCTCCTTCCTCCTTAGCTCCTCCCTCAGCTGCTCTGACACTCCTTCCATTTCCTCCATTCGGCTATGCAGAGATTCCACCTCATTTTCTCTGGAATGCCATGAAACACAGAAGAACTTCAATTCCTGACAGCCAGAACTTTACAGAACCACTCAGCTGCTGTTCCTCTACCGGGCTCAACCTGGGTTGACCAGTGGTTCTGTCCTGCTCAGCTCTATATGTAAACACAGCGAGCACAGACAGGTACTGTTTCAGAACAGGTCGGGTGGTTCTTACAACACACCAGTACTTTCTGGACGGGAAGAACTCTAGAATGGAATGGTTGCAAAAAAACATAAAAAAAGAAACTAAACAAGAAAACAACAGCATGAACGCTGAATCAATGTTCTAAAATGCTGACTCACTGTTCACAGAATATATTTACAGACTCACTGCTGCAGCTCGGCAGAAGAACTTACAGGTTCCGGATCTCGGCTCTGGCCTCCTCCAGCAAACTGTGTCCATATCGAGGCAGCAGACCCGCCGGAGGTCTTCCAGCTTCGTCCAGACTTCTCAGACCTGCAGGAGACAAAGTCCAGCTCAGCTCAGAGAGAACACATGTCCTGTCATGAACTCTGAGTTCAGATGGTGATTCTGCTGGGAACAAATAAACTGAACATGGACAGTCTGGACTCACTTCTGGGACGCATTTGAGACGGAGAGGACATGTTGTCTCTGAACTTCTTCAGCCCTGAGTTGACCCGGGGCAGGACGTGTCCATACGGAGATGGCCTATGGCCCTGCGAGCTGAGGAGCTGCTGTTTGGCCACCAGGAGGCGCTGTTTCAGCCCCTCATTCTCCGCCTGCAGACTCCTGACTTTCTCCTGGAGCTCCTCCATCATCTCCTCCATCTCTATGTCTCGGAGTCTAGAGGGGGGCTGGATTCCTCCTGCAGCCAGCTGCTCCATCCGTCCGCGGTCCTTCACCAGCCGCATCAGCTTTGTGCCCAACCTGGAGGGTCCAGAGAGGGGTCAAAGGTCAGAGTCAGACTGACAGCTGGGTCAAGCTGCAGGTTTTTTTTTTTTTTTTTTTTTTTTTTTTTTTTTAAGATGTTTGAGTGGTGTTTGGCGTTTGAGGACTGGCTGCATGATGGAAAATGTAGTATCAAGTGTTACACGTCATTAATGTCTGAAACATTTTTAGTTTAAAATGAAGCTTCAGCCTGAAGAATTCAGGAAAACGTTTTATCTTTGTAAATAAAAATGCATGAAGCTCTTTAAAAAATGGAAAAGGTTTAAAGAACTACGTATTTTTTTTAAACTATGAAGCAGGAACAGTCAAAGTTCCCACACAGTGGGAGACCCTGAACTTAACAGTGTGAACTTTGACCTCTCTCAGCATTCCAACATACTTTGTATTTTGAAACTCCAAGTTTTATCTGACTCAAATGATCAGACTGTAGAGACATTTTCATGAGGATGCAGAACTTTTTGAAAATTTACTAAAGATGTTTGGTACGTTTTGTTCTCATGGTTGAGGTACTTTTCTTTTAAACACGAAGCTCATTTGGTTAAGATGTTCCTGTTTACTGTAAAATAAAATAAACATGAGCTTTAGAGCAGGCTCAACATTTTACTGACAAGTTACATACAGGTAAATAATCTGCAGTTAGAAAATCTTTTTGACACAGAAAATTTCAGAAAATATTTTATATTTTGTTTCTACTTTATTAACAGCTGGTTTTGTAAGACGCTACTCTAGGAAATAACTTTCATTTTTTTATTTATAATGTAAGCAAAAAGAACTCTGATCATTTAGACCTGGCAGAGAGGCAGAAAAATAAGTTTAGAATGAAACATTCTTCTGGTGAAGTTCTAAGGTTTCTTTTACAAAAACATTTCTTTTTGAAGTGACGCTGATGAAAACATTGAGCCTAATGTGTGTGTGTGTGTGTGTGTGTGTGTGTGTGTGTGTGTGTGTGTGTGTGTGTGTGTGTGTGTGTGTGTGTGT
>JARVLU010000002.1:7698078-7717089 GCA_031762415.1 Simpsonichthys santanae | reverse complement strand
GGAGGTTTCTTCCTGTTAAAAGGGAGTTTTTCCTTTCCACTGTCTCCTTTGTGCTTGCTCAGGATGGGAGACTGCAACAAAGCGAAGATTCAATACAATCTGCTGCTTCTGTAGATAGATAACTTTTACTAATTGGCTTTTATAGTGAATGTTTTTATTATATAGTGTGACTTGGAGCCATATAAACAAATGTAATTTAATTAAAAGGGATGAGAATCTTGCTGCTCTAAATCGTCTGTGGATAATTCATCTGAAGGACATACTTCTTCAGTTTTCCTGCACTTTATTTGGATTAACACGTTCCGAATACAAAACGAGACAAAGTAAATTCTGAGTCTCAGCTGCTCGTTGGTTTGCGAAGACGTCTTTTGTTGTCTCGTTTCTCAGCTCGTCCTTTTTAAGTCCTTCACGAAGGCGCTGGTTCCCATTCTCTGGTCGTAATTAAAATGCGAGAAGGCTGTGGCTTTACTTCAGCTTTGATAACAGTTATCAGTTTGCAGTTACTTTGGCTGTTGGTTTGATTAAGAGGCTTAAACGTGGTTTAATGAGTTTTCCGCTCCGCTGCTCTCCTCCTCATCAGGCTGGATGCCAGCTCATCTCAGACTTTGTGCTGCAGGAATCAGCTGGAGCGTTTATTCTGTAAACGCGTCGTTTTGGAGCTCCCATCAGATCAGGGATCCGGGATTTGTCTCCACTTTAACTCAGCTATTACGGCATCTGTGATGTTTTTGTTTAACAATAATGACAAGAGAAGGAAAGCCACGTAGAGCTGCACTAAGAATAAATTCAGTGAGCAGAAAGGCTTTAAAACCTGAATCATTTCATGGCAAATGGAAATATAAGAAATATTTTAAGCTAAAATCCTAGCCAAAAATTCATGATGATGTTTTTAGAAGTCTGGTTTCCCATTTACCATGAAAGCATCAGGGTTAGAAACCTGAAAAATGGTCAAAGTTTAAGGAAATTCAGACGTACTGATGGATGCAAACATTACTGAGGCCAGAGGTGCAGACAGTTGTTAGCATTTAAACCCAATATTTAGATTATTGTAAATGAACTGTACTTATATGGCACAGACATTCAATAAGCTTTACAATCTGTCCTCGTTTACCCATTCATACAGCACTCTACTAGATCTCTACAAAACTAATTGAACAAATCATTCTCAACAGACTAATCAGAGCTTTATCACATACACCGATGGGACACACATCACAGGCAATGAGGGGTTCAGTGTCTTGCTCAGGGACACTTCGGCATGTTACTGTTAGTGGATTCAAACCCCCAACTCTTGCATTGGAGGACGATTGCTCTAACCACTCAGCCACAGCTGCCCAGTTGTCTCATAGATGAACTTTAACGTCTCATTTCAGCTCGTTCTGAGGAATAATTCAGGCTCATTTGAAATAATTTAATCTGACCTGAAAGTTTTCTGCTTAGCATTAAAAAAAAGTTCATCTTCATTTTCTGCTCTGACCTGAAACCTGCTTTTATTTATGGTCGTTCGTGTTTCTGAGTCGTCTTTAAAATAAATGTTCCTCTCTGCGCTGAAGCTCTCAGTTGTTTGGTTCTGATTTAATCTGCCCCGCCTCTCCTGTGGCTCTCAGCACCTTTTTTATTTATTTATTAAAAAAAGGACCCCTTGTGCCCCCCCCCACCATGATTGACAATTACCATTCTTCGTCACTCAGCGCTCAGATAAACGTGCCATAAATCATGGTGGCGGGCTGAGGCGTCCTCTGGGGACTGCTCTTCCTCAGCTTCCTCCTCATCGGAGACGCCTCCTGAGCGGACAAAAGGCTCGCTGCAGCGCTTCACAGGAGAGATAACTCGATTTGATGCTGTCTCGTTCCTCTCCCCGCCGTCAGCCATCGTTAGCCTCCAGAGTTATTAGCAGCCTTCAGCTCCTCGCCGTCACTTTCGTTAGCCGCGGCTAGCCTGACAGCTGCAGAGTTAATTAGCTGGGTTAACGAGGAGCCGGTGTTTAGCCGGATGGGCCGTTTGAGGTGTGTACAGAGAAAACAAACAAATCAAACGCTTCATTAGCAGGAAGTGACAGCTTCTTTTTCGCTCGGCTGGTAACAAATAAAACCCGCTCGGTCCAATAAGCACAGATCATTTAAGGCGGGAACCTCGGCACAAAGAGGCCAAAAATGAAATCCGGGTCCCAGAAGCGGCCATCTTAATCAGCATCGATTGTAAAAACAAAACATTTATACAAGAAATAGAAACTGAACACAGACTTAATGTGTTGCACATATGTGTGCTCGATTTGTTGAGTCAAATCTGTAGATAAAAAGTGAGGGCAGAACTGTAAACATTTAGAAGTTTCACGTGTTCGAACTCTGACTTCTGTCTCTACACCGCTCCACGGCTCGGTTTGATGTTAAACCTGACAGCTGTTTTAATCGTTCTCTGTTTTTCTTTAGCGGACTCTAATGTGTGAGGGCGGACCCAGAAAATATCGACTGACATGAAGAGCATAAATGAAAATCATCTTTATCTTCTACAAGGAAAAATAAGGAGGTACCAGGAGGTCCAGAGGAGATGTATGAACACACAATGCTCCACTGAGGAGTGACTGGAGGACGGTATGGACTGGGACTGATGGGAGGAGTGGCAAAATAATACCTGGGGACAGGTGGTAGTGGGCGGGGCAGGAGCTGCAGCAGAAGTGACTGAGGGAGAACACGCAGAGGCAAAAAAATAAAATAACCCTCAACATCAAACATAAAGCAAAAACATCACATCACATCACTTTATTTACCTATAGACCAGCAGCGAGGGGCCACGGTAGCTCAGTGGTCAGTGCTGCGGCCCACCTGAGTCTAAAAGTTCAAGTTCTAGTTGGGTCAGGAACGACAGACAGTGAAAAAAACTGTTTACAAATCTGTCAACTGTGTTGGCTCGTCATGTTGATGCCTGAATAAGTCAAAGTCAGAGTTTCTTTATTTGTCACACGAGCTGCATGTGGTACATGTGGTGGAATGAAATTATGTACACAGGGTCCCAGTCACATCTAACAATAAAATGTAAAAGAAAAACGGTAATAAGATCTAAGATATGAACCAAGAAAAACGTTAACTAAAAATACATAAGCACTAATAACACAAAAACAATACACCGAACAGCAGCACGAACATGAGTCTGTGTGAACACAGCAGTATGAAATCAATCAGCAGCACGAGGTGATTTACAAGAACAAGGGAGCAGCTGAAAGAAAAACAACACAAACCACAACTGGCCTGGTGGACGTCAGTCACATGACCCGTGTTGATGGAACCCACACCTTTGTTTACAGTGGGTGCAAACCTGCATTTCCCACCTGAAGAACTCCCTTCACCATTTGATCATCTATCTTTAGCTCCTTCTCTTCCTGAGCCCGGGTTGGTGGCGCCTCCACTGAGCGAGGAACCGTTTGAATAAATGCAAGATAAACTTTCATTTGGTGTTTTTCCGTGAGTAGCTTCATCTAAACATTCAAATAATGTAAATCCTTGCAGAGGAGGTGATATCAAGATGCTGATATCTGGTCTGAAAGACAGATTCTTCACTCTGCAGCTTCTCTGGTTAACGAGCAGTTTGTCTTCATTAACGTGGACTGACGCAGGAAATACGTTTTCATCCTGGAGGAGTCTTAGATAAAATCACACAAAGGCTCAGCAGATTAGTGGAGTCTGAGCCACCGGGGTTTTATTCCCAGAGTTGATCTGATGATCTTGAGCTGCTGCACATTTCAATGTTGTCTGATTTCAGTCCAGACACCTGCCTGACTGAAGGCTCCCGCTGAGAACTTCATGAACATCTCTTTAAATTATTGTTCTGTTGTACATTTTAAATCTGAGTATTTTCATTTTCTAAAATATTTTCTCTCAAATCCCTCCTGAAGTATGAGGTCACCCACCCAAACTCTCATTGACTCCCATGGTTTGAGCTCAGGTTGTTCCTGATAAAACCTGCAGTGGAAGGAGTCTTCAACTCACTCGTCCTTAAAATGTAGGGAAAGGGGGCTGAGGCCATGCAGGAATTGATGCAACATATATATATGAACAACAAACAACAAATGTATCCATAAAAATGTTTGCTATTTTCTCTTTCATAGAGTTTAAATTTGGATAATGGAGGGGAGTTTTTGCTATTATCAAGGATTTTAATTGAGGATCTCTAAACTGAGGTAATTCATGTTTTATAAAAGATATGAGACATCTGTCACACATTTAATGTGTTGAAGCTCCATGTCAACCCAGCTGAGGTGAGTTCTCCTCCACGCCTCGCGGCTCATGTTCCTGCAGGACAGGTGTTGTACCAAAAAGTGTTCAGCAGAGCGTGTTAGTCTCAATTGGTTCTGCTGCAGACAGTATTAAACATCATGTCTGTGGGGCTTTAACATTAAAAGACGTTTCTTTGTTTGACCGAGATATCATGACGAACTGTCGCGGTCGGTGAGGTTGGACCCAGATGCTGAATGTTGACTGGGGACAGGTGAGGCTGACTGGAAAAACACTGAGGGCACTTACTGAAGGTGAGATGGAAGAAGAATCAGAAAAATACAAAGATCAAAACTGAACAAGACAACGACAAAAAAAAACAACCAAAAGACAAAATAAAATCACCAGCAAGCACAAATACAACAAAGCATTTTTTTTCTGATTAAGCTTTTTTTTTTTCCTTCTAACTTCTACTGACTCAGCAGATTCTGGGCCAGAGGGCCCGTCATGGCCGCCTCCATAAATCAAGTTAAAATTTGTCCTGATTTATCTTCAGAAATTTTAATCAAAATTTCTGCAGAATTTATTTATTTACGTGTTGAAGAGCACACAGCAAGAGGTCTTCACCAGGAGTTTCAAAGTAAGAGCCTTTAGCTCTGTCACAGTTTAGATTATTTAAAAAGGAAAACTCAAGAGTTCTGTTGGGCTTCAGGGAAAAAAGATGATGAATGTTGCAGTTTCAGGAAAGTGGGCAGAAAATTTGTGTTTAACTTTTCATTTTGTGACATTTTTCATTTTATTTATTACGTAAATTAGAATTACAGTATTTCCTATAGATTTTTGCTTTTAAAGCGAATGTTTTTAATAAATAAACTAACATTAAAATCTTCTAACAAACTGTGGGTTTTTAAAATGCATTAATGCATTAACTAACAAAACCAAACTGTTTTGTTTTTTTTCTTTATTTTTCTGTGAAACGTTTGTTTCTTAGTTAAACTTTTGTTTTTGCTATTTTGGGACTTCATTTGTTTCACTTTGGCTCTCCTCTTGTCTGGGATTTATTCATTTATATATTTAATTTTTATAACAATGTTTTGAGCTCACAGAGAAACACCGGTTGTATCTTAGAGGAGATGCTCAGCTGAACGATCGGTTTTATTGACGTTGAAAACAAACTTTGAATCTCCTCGGTGAACGTCTGAAAACTGGAGAACATGTTGAACTTGGGCTTGTTTTTGTTACGAGACGTGAAGACGTTTATTTCTCGTCTTCTCTTGGACAGAAACGTCCTCAGCTGCGTTTTCTGTCCAATGAATCGAATGTTCCCGTTTTTCCGTTGGGCTCTGCCGGTGATGGATACACTTCTGAACACTTGTTTTACTTTGTTCTTCCTAAGAAAACAAGCAGTTTTCTCTTCATCGCCTCCTCCTCCTCCTCGTCCCCCGACAGCAGGTGTTTATTGTCAGGGTGAATATTTCACGGCCTTCACTCCTCGCTCAGTTTGACGCAACATGAATAAAAAATGCAGAAACAACAACCTGAAGTCTGGAAGCATAAATGTCCTCTGAGGGCTTCCGTAGCTCGGACCGATGGACGTGTGGACGTCCCAGTAGCTGGTCCAAAATGACGGATAAAGTCCAAGTCCTTCATGAAAAGAGGCGTCGTCTTCCTCAAGACGCAGATAACATCAATGTTTGAGGCGTTCACACCAAACAAGCAGCTTCTGTTCAATCTGATGCACAAAACATAAAAACTTCTGCAACTTTAGGAGATTTTATTCTAAATAAATCATCGCTGAAGAATAAAATCCTGCAGATTCTGATCAGAAGAGTTTTATTTCAGGTGAAAAGCCTGATATTCCTGCTTCGGTCAACACATTTAAAGGATATTCCAGCTGTTAAGAAGGACTCCTGACCTCTCTACCCACCCGGCCTGGATGAAATCCCCCCTCCAGCCTGATCCGAGCAGCTTACAGCTGTAATTAAATCATTAAATTCTCGTCTACGCTCCACAGAGCCGAGCCAAATTGACTTCCACCCAGCTCATTTTGGACTGGAACACCAAATAATGATTTTCTGCCCGTCTAATTACAAAGCTCAACATCTGATCAGGCTGCCATCCGGCGGGGGAATTACCCGAGCGGCCCGGCATTAGACCTCATTACCAACTCAAAAGCCGAATTATTACATCGTGTAATTGGACGAGGACATTTATCAGCAGACGGCCCGGTCCGCAGGTTGAATCCACCCCTCATGACCTTTGAACTTTCATCAAAGCTCAACGTTATCCCGTGGAAACTGGATGAGGAGGTTAACGTGTAAAACCTGCGTTCAGCCAGGAGTTCAGATGGTTAAATGTCTTTGGTCACTTCTCAGAACTCAACATCCAAATGTAGAAAATAAACCCTTGAATGAGTGCCTTTCATGTCAGAGTTGTGTTGAGAAATGGAATAAAGCTTAAAATGACACATCAGTTAGAGCTCAGAGTAAGTGTTGTGAATGAGCCTCGGCTACTACCACGCTAAAGTTTAGCTCAATATCTGTGAAACTGGCAGTTTGACATTTTTGTTTTGGCTGCTGTTGTTTAGCTTTAGCTCCAAAAGCTGATGGACGTCCAATTGTTACTTCATGAGTTTCATTCAATTCCATCCAGTGGTTCATGAGACATTTTGCTAACAGAAGCTATCATCATCATCATCATCATCTGTGTGTGCAGTTCACTGAACTGAGCTTAAATCTAGAGAAAAAGTAGCTGAAGTCTGAAAAACAAATAAATAAATGGAGACCCTGACACCAAACTGGATCTGGAGTTTTCTGTTCCACTATCATTTCACACCATCTGTTCTCCTGGTTTGTTCCATGTGGCTGCATGAGAACAACGTTCTGGAGGTGTTCTCCTCCTGTTTGTCCAAAAGCGTCCCAGCGAGCGCCAGCGGGGTCTGAGCCTTTAATCAGCGCCGACTGCGGCTCATTAGGAGCTCCTCTTCTGGTTCTCTGCAGGCCTGCTGGGTACACCTTTACACGAGAACCTTCTGGCTCCCTGAGAGCAGCTGCTGACTGACAGGCCTGGTTCTGCTCTTTGATGGAGCCGGAGAATGTCACCGTGGTTGGAGCGTCTGTTTGTTCTGAGTCCGAGCTGTGGCAGAAATTAAAAAAACAAACAGCTAATAAAGAGATAAATGTGCTTTAAAAGTTGGTTTTAAGAAGTTTCCTGCTGTTTTTAAAGGACTGAGAGGATATTTATGCTGGCTTCTGATTGGACGATGTCGATGATCTGTCTCTTTGTAGGAGGTGAGGACATCAGGTCAGAGTTCAGGGAGAAGGTCAAAGCTCATCTCATTGTTTTCCTTTCAGGAGGAGTACAATCCGCCCCATTCACCTCCTGCTACTTGTTTCACCACATACACCCTCAACAGCTTCCAGACCAGGAGTGTCCCAATGAAGAAAACTGGTCTTCTCTTCATCTTCTCGGTGAAGAGAAGATTTCATCTTCACTTCATCCCATTCTCCGCGGTCAGGTAGTGGATGCAACAAGTCCAGGAGAGAGACCCAGAACTCCCTCTCCCTATAGCGACACTTTCCATCTCATCCTGGGGGACCCTGAGGTGTTCCCAGGCCAGAGATACACCGTCCCTCAAGCTTTGTTTGTTTGGGGGGGAGTCTTCAATTGGTACTCCATTGGGAAGTGCCAGGAAAACCTGGTGTCCAGGAGGCCTCCCAATCAGGTGTCTGAACCACCTCAACTGACTGCTCTGAATGCGGAGGAGCAGCGGCTCTAGTCTTCCCCTCCACCCGATGAGCTCCTCACTTGTTATCCACCCTGTGAAGAAGCCCATTTTGGCCACTTTTACCCAGGATCTTATTGTTTAGGTCATGAGCCAAACCTCATGACCCTAGGTGAGGGTCAGAACATAACAGATCAGTAAATCTAGAGCTTTGCCTTTCGACTCAGCTCTTTTTTTCACCACCACAGACTGAAGCAACACCCTCATTACTGAGAATGAGTTCTCAGTTTGTTGATCCATTTCCCGCTCCATCCTACCATCTCAGGAGCAAGATGCCCAGATACTTAACTCCTCCATCTGAGGCAAAGTCTTCTCCTAGAACTGGATGTGGGATTCATTTGGCGCATGCTGAGGATCTTGGCCTGAAGACGCCAACAGAACCCCATCATTGCAAAAAGCAGAGACGAGACCCTGACGTAACCAGGTCTCTCTCGTAAACGAGTCCTCGAGGCTCAATGGGATTAACCTGCCTAAATAAAGGTTCCCAAAACAGACACCCTCCTTTCCCCAAATGCATTTTGAGATCCTGTCCATGAACACCACAAACAGGATCGGAGGCAAAGGACAGCCCTGGTGGAGTCCAACCCGCACTGAGAAGAAGCTCGACTTTGTACCAAGAGCAGGTATAAGCAAACACCTGCTCCAACACAGTTCCTATTTGGTTCAGGGACTAGATAGCCCTTTAAAGTAACCCAGACACATAGCCCATACTTTCATTGGTGACCCCCCCCCCCCCCCACCACACACACACAATGCCTCAAGGAACACATTTCACAAACCTTCTCTAGGTCCACAAAACACATGTAAACTCGAGAGGCAAACTCCCATCAACCCCATAGCAACTCCACAAGGGTAAAGCTCTGGTTCACGGCCAGGACTGAAGCCACACTTCTCCTGAATCTGAGGTTCAACAGCCGGTTGGAACCTTCCAACACCATGGAGTAAACTTGGAGGGTGAGACGTGTGATTCCACAATGGTTGGAACACTTTCTGATCCCTCTTTTTACAAATGGAAGACACCACCCTGGTCTGACACTTCACATGCATTGGCCCAGTCCTCCATGTTACATTGAAGAGAAGTGTCAACCATGACATTCCCACAACATCCAGAGCCTTCAGCATCTCAGGGTGAATACTACCCACCCCTGGCACCCTGCCACCAAGGAGCTATTTGACTACATCAATGACCTCTGTGATAGTAATGGACTCAACTTCCCTTGGGCCCTCAGACTCTATCTCCTCAAAGGTGGACATGGTGGGTAGATTTGGGAGATCCTCAAAATGCTCCATCCATCAGTATCCTCAGTTCCTGTCAGCAGTCCCCAGCCCAAACCAAACACAGCCTGGAAAGGGGTCCGCTTTTCTTTTCTTAAATTCCTCCCCTGTCCAAGTTTTTTCATCCGAAACTACCAAAGCAGCAGTCCCTCTGGAATGTCATCTGCTCCCCCAGGTGCCCTAGATAGCAGCACTCTGCTCCACACAGAGAGGACTGTGGTAGCTCAGTGGTCTGTGATGGGGCAGGGAGGCCATCCGCCGTAAAAACAATTGCCAAGTTGTTGTGTGCGTTAGTTGTGGAGACCCCTGAAGAAGGGAGCAGCCGAAAGAAGAAAAAAAGGTGCTTGTTATCGTGTGTCAGGGAATTTTGTTCAAAAGTTATGGATGTTTTTATTATTATGACTGAGAACATTCTTCTACCTCTGTCTGAGAAGCTCAAAACAAGCCAAAACCAGCTCTCAAGACATCATCTTATCTCCGCCCATGAACCATATGTTTGTGTAAACTGAGGGTGCACGTTAAGAAGACTCCGGCTGTCGTCAAAGATTAAGGACACCCCCTGAACTCTGGAAACTCCGCTGAGCTGAAAGCGAGCAGATAACACGGCTTGCGGCTTATTTCTGTGACTGGTCTTCATGCAAAGACATCTATATATGTTTATATATTTTTTATATGTAACCTGTCCTGAAATCAGACTTTGCAAGTAAAATGACAGATATAAATCTTAAGCTCTGTAAGTTGTGGTTCTTTAGGCTAAACATCAGAGAATGAGAGATTTTTCTCCACCACAGTGTGTTCTTGTTTGGCGAACACTCATTGTCCTTCACTCGTTGCTCTTCAGTCTCATCTGGGCCGAACCACCAGCATCTTCTGCAGAGTCAGTCTCATTTACACAAACGGTTCTGGTCCGCCTCGTTAAGGCAGATAAAGCGTTTTGTGCTGTGAACCGATTGATGGAGGGGAAGTTAATGAAGGCAGGAGGCGCGTTTCAGCGTGTCGGTCATTTACGCCTCATTTTTCTTTTCCAACATTAACATTTTTTAAATAAAACTCTTCTCTTATTCACAGGATCAGGTAGGAGAGTAGTGTCACTCAGGATTCAAACTTTCAGACGGAATGTTAAAATCAAATCAGTTGAGCTGAAACTAAAAAGAATTAGGTTCTGTTAAACTGATGAGGTCCAGATGTTGGTTTCACCAGCGGGTCGATGATTTCATATCTGGAGGTCCAACGCATCACAAGTCGCCGACTGAGGCGGCGTCCCGAACTCCAGGTGGAGCTGTCCATGGCTGCGAGAGCGAGACAAACGTAGAGATGGTAGAGCGAAACGCTGGGTCCGCCGGGTTCGACAGAACCGCCCGTCTGCAGAAAAATAACAGGCTTCAGTCAGCTGAGTCACCGGGTTGCATGATCATCACTAAAGATAATTATTAAAGCAAAACATATCAGAATAATTATAATCCTAAGAACGAAAAACAGTAATGGTAAAGAAAAAGATCCAATTTTTTTCCCCACAGAACCACAAAGGTGTGGTTTCCTGTTTGACTTTTAATCAAGCTGGTTTATACAAAACAAAAGCCAAAGATATCCATCCATCCATCATCTTTACCCACTTCTTCTTTTTTGGGTCATGGGGGTCACTGGTGCCCATGTCTAGCAGACACCATGGACAGGCCTCCAGTCCATCACAGGGACACATAGAGACAAACAACCATTCACTCTCTCACTCACACCTAGGGACAATTTAGAGTTACCAATCAGCCTAACATGCATGTTTATAACTTTACTGATATAGAGCTTCCGCAAACCATAAAACCATTTTTTGTTTCACCCCAAAACATTTTTCTGGATATTTTTCTCCGACCTGACAAAGCGTCGGGTTTATAGAAGACGTCAACGTTGCCGGTCCAGTACTGAACGGCTGTCCTCCCATGGTAATCTCTAATGTTGGTTTTAGCATCTGTTGAAGAGAGAAAACATCTCAACTTTTTCCTGACAGATCTAAAACAGCTGAGTCAGCAATAATCACTCATCAACAGTGTTCTTGTTTTTAATTTTGCCGTACGGTTGTCACTGTCAAACAACTTGTGTTAAAATACATAGAGAGCTCTTAAAATTCCTTCAAAAACATTGTTCTCTTTATCTTCTTCAGCTACATACAGTTTTATCTTCTTAAGCACTTTTTTGTTAGCTTTTATCTAGTCTGTTGCTACTTTTAGCTATCCATTTGTAACATTCTGCAGTCATTCAGCATCACTGTGATGTAACGGAAAGTTGCAGTTCTGTCATCAGACGTTTCCAGGTGTGGGTACCGTTTTTGTGCATGTGTGTTTGGGTTGTTGTTTCTGTTCTGAAGATCAACTGGTGTTTGTGGGTCTGATCTGATGAACTTCTTGATGTCTGGGTTGCAGGAAGTAAAATAAGGAAATGTCCATCTCCTGTTGGTGTCCACCTGAGGAGGCAGGAGGCTGAGCCATGCTGCTAATGCATGGTTGTCACGGTAACCAACTCTGGTCATTATGTACCGTTTACTTGTGTTTTAAAGTTTGTAACTTCTTATAAAACAAACAACCCATCCCAAACACACGCACATCTCTACCAAACGAGCTTTGTGCTAACATGTTAACTTCAACGTGTTGACAGTGCCACTTAACTTATGACTCATTAACGATGGTGAACAATGATCCTGCTTTTATTGGGCCATTACACTGTCCAGGTGCACTGTGCTACACACTGTAGGTACATTATGTGGAAAACAGTGTTATTTAAGCTTCTCTTTTCACATGTAAACAATGAGCAGTTCAAGGATCTCTCAGAACGTGGGAAATTACATACACGTTCTACCAAAGAACTATCCCCCCCCCCCACCTCCTCGATTCTCCCTGGGTGGCACTACAATACAGGAGCAGGATGAACTCCACACCTCGCCTCCTCCCTGGGAGGAGTGGAAATGGGGGGGTGTTATGGTGGGGGGGATGTCAGTCTGAGCGGCAGCTCTTTTGTTGGCAGCAGTGATTTGCATCAGTTGTTTTTCTGGCTCTGAGAGTTCGTGAGGCGTGGAGGGGAAGAATCCCTCGCCGTCTGATTCTCCACGTGCGAATATCAATTTGAAACGTGCGCTGAAAGGAAACGTGCACGCTCGTTGACTGACAAAAGAAGCCTGTTTCAGGTCTGCACTGCATTCAGAATATTACAATAAGTCTGCAACGAAACGTATGTCTGTTCGGTTTGTCGACTTTAAACAAGCCAAAACGTTCCTGTTTTCTTTTTTACTGTTCGTCAGACTCACAGAACTGGGTGCAGACCGACAGAACTGGGTGCAGACCCACAGAACTGGGTGCAGACCTACAGAACTGGGTGCAGACCTACAGAACCAGCTCCAGACCTACTGATGAATTCTGGGTAACTGAGGTTGTGTGTTTGTTTGTGGCTGCTTTCAGGACCAGTTCTTCAACTTTGAGTCTCACAGCTCAAGTTCATGAGGTGGATGTATGACCGAGGAACCGTGCCAAGGTTTTTTTTAAACTTGTGGATCAGAACCAGCAGTTCAGAACCTCCCTTTTAAACCATCTGCAAACACAGAAGCTTAAGACTACGTCTCATTTGGACCGTCAGGAGGTTCTGGTTCCTGTGGGGTTGACTCACTGTGTGAGCAGATCAGAGTCTGAACGATGTCCTGGTGTCCGTGGATGGAGGCCAGATGAAGTGCGGTGTAACCCTGAAATAAAACAGAGATACGTTTTCATCTTTTCACAAAGACTCGTCTGTTAGCACTAAGAATTTATTTACAAACTCCGGATACGTCCCTAAAATCTAAATATCGACTGATTTCTGAGTTTTCTTTCCTGTTTTACTTCGTGGTTTAATTTTTCAAAGTGCTCCGTCAGATTGAAGCGTCCCACAGACGCAGAGATGGACTTTAAACACCATAACCAGTCAGACGTCTTCAAACCATTGGGTTTCACGACTCCTACAGAACCAGAAGCAGGTCAGGTTCAGAGAACGGCCTTAAATGGAAACAGAACTGAACAGAACACCGCCTCAGGTGAAAAGACAAACCATGTAAATTTTATAGGAACCGTCTCTTTTCAGGGACGTTGCTGAAGTTTTTCCTGCAGCAACAGAAAGAAAACCACAGCTGAAAGTTAATGTGGATTGTTTTATAATTTAGACGTTCTTTCTCACGCGAGACAAAATCTGAGACAAAATTTAAAAAAACATAAGAAAAACGCTCCAAAGTGATTCAAAAGGCTCAACAACTACAACGACAGGCATCTGGTCGCCTCAGGATTTGATTCTGATTCAGAGGCTGCGACCTGAACTAAATCCTGAGACGAGAAACTCTCGGACCTAAAACAAACTATGGTAATTCTTCTGCTCTACAACTGTAGAATAAAAGTGTTTTTATTCAAACAAACTAAATGAGCAAAGACAAAAGTAAAACTCAGACATGAGATCCTGTTGCGCTGTTAAATGTCCAACCTGCTGCCTTTAGTTTCAGACTTTTGTTTTTGGTCCTGAAAGTCTTCTTTGGTCTTCTTCAGTCCGACTGAAGAAGACTTTCAGATGAAAGGCGAAACGTATCAAGTTTTTTTTTTTTTTATCCTTCCAGAGGACCTGACTTTAGGTTGTTTGTCTCTATGTGTCCCTGTGATGGACTGGAGACCCGTCCAGGATGTCCCTGTGATGGAATGGAGGCCTGTCATGGGGTACCTCACCTCTCGATAGCTAGACATGGACACCAGTGACCCCCGTGACCCATAAAGTAAGAAGCAGGTAAAGATGATGGATGGATGGATGGATGGATGGATGGATGAATGGATGGATGGATGGATGGACGGACGGACGTTGTCATCAGGCACTTTGAAAGGGATGTGTGAGGGCTGTAGTTTGTTTAGCAGACATGTGGATGGAAGCATGACTTACCCCCTTCAGACAGCAGACAGACCAGACAAACAGAGTTAAACAGAAGCGTCACTTCATATTTGTGGAGCTAAAAGTTCACAAACTCACATGCTGTTGTAGAGACGACGTCATGAAGAAGCCGATGAAGAGGAGGAAAGAACAAAAAACATGACTTCACCTTTTTGGACTAAGGAAAACATTTCAATCTTCAAACATTTGTTTTACAGAGAAGTCACTTTATGACCAAACTGAAGAGAACTGATCAAAGTTAATTTTTACTGTGGACCTGTCAGAACCGTCAGGGGTGAGATAGCCCCGCCCACTAACCTTAACCCTCTCCACATATGTCAAACTCAAGAGCCGTGGGCCAAATCTGGTCCCCCAAGATGATAATTTAAATGTAAAATATTGTGTCTTTTCTAAAATTTTCTTTAAAAAAAAAAAAAAAAAAACCTGATAAATACATCATTTAGTCTAGATTTCTCTTGCCAGCTGACTAACTTTGAAGCCAGAAAGATGGTTGGATCATTCCGTCATTATTGATTCTGATGTGGAAAGAGAACCAGAACATCGAGTGGCAGATCAAACTCTTGTTCATGAACCTGCAACCAAGAAATTATATCTATGACTAGAGTTAATATAGCAGCTGCAGTGGTGGGATGTAACAAAGTACAAGTACTTTGCTACTGTACTTAAGTACATTTTCATGTATCTGTACTTTATTTAGTAGAGTTAAACATAGGTACTTTAGATTTTTACTTCATTACATTTTACATTAAGTATCTGTACTTTCTACTACACTACATTTCTACAATACGTTGCATTACACGTTACATTCACGTTGCGTTTTATTGATTTGTTTGTTAGTTTGAAAGTAACGAGAGGGGAGATGGTCCATTAACTCACTGCAAAGTGGACAGGTAACGTTAGACCTGCTGTCAAGAAGAGCTGGGCCAATGATGTATGAGATGGGCGCACCCACAGCACCACTAACACACCCAAAATGGATTCCATTGCGGAGAGTAAGCCAGAAGATACGTGCCACCCATGGCCTTATATACTGTATATACTTGTACAGTATTTACTTGTACTTAAGTAAAAATGTTAATGTGGTACTTCATTTGCTAGAGTACATTTTGTCTATTTGTACACTGCATGGCCAAAAAAAAGGTTGCCACCAAAAAAATAAACCTCACACACTATTTTGTTGGACCACCTTTAGCTTTGATTACATCATGCATTCACTGTGACATTGTTTCGATAAACTTCTGCAATATCACAAGATCTATTTCCATCCAGCGTTGCGTTAATTTTTCACCAAGATCTTACACTGATGACAAGGCACTAGGCACTTCACCTGCCTCTCTTCTTACCCTGATGCACCCATCACTCTGGAACAAGGTAAATCTGGACTCATCAGACCACATGACCTTCTTCCATTGCTCCTGAGTCCGATCTTTATGCTCTCTAGCAAATTGAAGCCTTTTTTTCTAGTTAGCCTCACTGATCATTTCTGAGGCCATGCTGTTTTTGATTAATTTTATTTATTGCAATTTTAGTTTTCTTGTTGCATTTTCCTGTGGGATGTTGTGCTGTGTCCCTCTGGGCCACCGTAGTGTGAGGATGAACATAACAAAAATAAACAGATGTTTTACTCCTACGAGGAAACCAGCCCTCAACTGTTTGTGGGGCGGCTCGGTTCTGTGAACTTCACACCCCGAAGGTTCACTTGAAGGTAAAACTCGTCAGGAATCCCATCAGATCAGTTCAGGGTTAGAAAGGAGCTGAGAGAAATGAATTAGTAATGAAAAAGTCTCGACAGGCTTCAGAGGATGAGTGTGAGCGCAGTGACGTGGGAAGAGGAGGCCGAGGCTTTTATTTTGGTGGTGCAAGTTTATCATCTCTGAGACAGATGAAGTTATTTATTTATTTTTAAGTTTTTACATGTTTTTTTTCCTGATACCCCTGAACACAACATTTTAAACTTCAACCTCACTGACTAAGAAAAACAGAAAATGAACTTTAAATCAGTTTATTTCACTTTTTTGACTGAATCATTCAAATTCAAATATTTTTTATAAAAACGTTTCACTCCAGCTTCAGCGAAATCAAAACATCATTTGAAGGAAAGATTGAAAAAGCTTGTTTGAAGCTGCAGACAGGTGTGTGTTTGATGGTAAAGACCGTCATTAACCCCCACAACCCCCTCAACCCACCGACTCCTCACCGATCTGATGTTGACGTCGGCTCCAGAGCGAAGCATCATCTCCACAACATCCTGACGACCCTGCTTAGCTGCCCAGTGGAGAGCCGTCTGAACACACACACACACACAGAACATGAGCACACACACACCTGCAGCACAGAAACACACACCTGCAGCACAAACACACAGGACAGCTGAACGACTAATGGAGACAAACTCTGTTCTGTCAGGTATGATCAGACCCACTCCAGGGCAGTGCCAGTGAGTCCTGCACAATGCTGTAAACGGTGGAGCAGGATGTAAAGATCAACCGTGTCAAAGGCTGCTGAAGGATCAAGAAGAGTAAGGAGAGAAGAGGAACCACGATCTGCAGTGATCAACAGGTCATTTGTGACCTGGATCAGAGCTGTTCCAGTATGAACAGTTCAGAAACCTGGTTGAAATTTGTCCAGTTGACTGTTGTCATGTACAAAGTAGATGTTCTTGTAGATGAACTGAGACTAATTTCTCCAGAACTTTAGCGAGAAAGGGAATGGGTCTGTAACCTGCCAGGTCATGAGGACTGAGGGAAGGCTCAAAGTTCATCTTCGAACAGATCTGCACCTTGAAGATGTTTTCTTGCTTCAGTCTCGTGTCCGAGACAAAAAGACAAAGGCAGCTCATTTGAATAAAGTCCTGCTTTGAAGTGAATTCACGGTTAAATCAGCTGAAACACCTTTGGCTGAGAGCTTCAGGCCGACGCGGACGACTCGGCAGTGATGTGAGCTTTAATTCAGCCCGATGGCATTTTGGATGGTTCTCCTGTCGTCTCTGTGTGGAGGGAAAACTGTGTCTGTTGTTTCCTGATCAGTCTGTGACTTCAACCAGTTACAAATGCTCGACCCAGTCGTCGTTTCAACACTTAGTGTCACGTGTTCAAGACAATTTAGTCTACGGAAGTTACTTTCCTGGATTCACTCCCATCAGAAGAACTGAATTGTTTGTTTCAGTTATTAAAGTTGTAAAAGAGCTTATTTCAAATATTGAGTTTATTCATCCACCCATTTTTTATTAAAGTATATTGGACTGATTTTTTTATGTTTTGATCACAGTTATTTTGACAAATTAGCTCCGTTGTTTTGAAACGTGACGTATAACGTGAATAACACATCAAGCATTTCTCTCTTTGTTTTTTAATTTATTTATTACAGTAAGCTTTTTAAAAATGTATTATGTCTGAAATGTAGCAGGAGTTCAGACACCTGCTGATGATGTGCGCGCGCTGTGTGGCGCTGTCTGGAGACACTGCATAACGTGCACTGTCCACAGGGCATTTATTTATTCTGTTGAATAAATGATCGTTTCTGTTTCGGGGGTCTGAGAGGAGGAGAGGGGGTGTTTTTAAGAGCGCAGCACTGCTGTAGGGACAATATTTGGAGAGGAGGAGGAGGACTCGGCACAGCACCTCCGTGTAAAAATGTGACCATCTGTCCCTCCGTCCCCCCCCCACCCCCGCCCCCCACCAAGAGGTTCCTCTTCTGCTACTCGAAGGAGCGTGTAGCTGGTGCACCATGTGTGCTGTGGCTGGAACATCCACTCTACAGACTGGGTCCGCCCGGCTAAGGTCAACGTCTTCTCTCATATTTTTTAAATAAATGATCAAAATAAAAATGCACGATGACTTTAGACTTTTAGGGGCGGAGCCCCCGGATCCGAGCAAAAGTGTTGCCGGAACACAACGGGTCAAAATGAGAGAGTTCCAAGATCTTGTTCCGGC
The DNA here is from genome assembly GCA_031762415.1 of Simpsonichthys santanae. Lineage (NCBI taxonomy): Eukaryota > Metazoa > Chordata > Actinopteri > Cyprinodontiformes > Rivulidae > Simpsonichthys > Simpsonichthys santanae. The sequence goes on along the minus strand of JARVLU010000002.1, from coordinate 7,698,955 downwards.
AGGATCCAGCTCAAATGAACCACTGCATGTGGCACTTCCTGTTTATAACATAATCAGCTGATCATGGGGTCAGCCGCCAGTTTTTTACATTTTTCCAAACTCTGTTTAGTTTTTGAAATGTAATAAACTGTGTCCCTCCCTCTAAACGCTCAGGGTAAGACATGTCTGGATCACTTGTTCCCCACTGACATTTAAACATTTTTTTGATAATTTTTCATGAAACTCCTCAGAACATGGGCTGCAGCACTGCAGGTAAGGGGCGTTTACCTTCAGGACAAATTGAGGTCACTGATTGGTCAGTTGCTGACACGCCTACTGGATTGATTGGCAGGTGGTCTCGAGGATCTGACTCATGCAAAAATAAAAACTAAAGCTGCTGACGACCCTGGGTGGAAGTGGGGTGGCCCAGGAGCAGCGGTAGAGCTGCTCTGTGTTTTTATGTTGTTAATAAAAAGTTATTTAAAAAAAAAACAGCAGGGAGCGCCGGCCCTGCAGCCCACCAGGAAATGTCCCGGTCCTCCTGATTAGCCTGGGTCCAAGTCTGATATTCTGTTTGGAAACCACACCCAGTCTTCTGGACTGAAGAGGAGCGGGATCATCCAGACTGTTATCAGCTCAGAGGTTTAAACCCTGCCTCTCTGATGGTATGGGGGTGCATTAGTGCCTCTTGCATGGACAACTTACACAACTGGAAAGACTCTATCAGTACAGAAAAGTAGCTACAGGTTTTAGAACATCTGCTCCCATCCAGCAGAGAAGATTCAGGACTGTAGAGCATCTAGAGTCCTCCATCAGACCAGACCTCTCCCAAACCTCCAGTAGCTGGTCTCCTCAGGTCCTGTTGTTAAAAGACAGGGGGGGGGGGGGGGGGGGTTGT
>JARVLU010000002.1:7637928-7683832 GCA_031762415.1 Simpsonichthys santanae | reverse complement strand
ACAATATAATAAAAAAAAAAAAAAAAAACTGTGTTTAAAAAAAACTGTGTGGGGGGAGGGGGGAGTTGAAAACAGAGCCCCCCCCCCTCCCCCCCCGCCCTGTTTAACGATGGATGGATTCTTTATAAAGATGGCTTCCTTCACTCCTCTCTCAAACCAGCGTTGCTCCCATTTAAGAATGTGCATATCTTCATCCCTGAAAGAGTGACTGCTGGTCTGGAGATGATGTAGACTGCAGAGTCCTGGTCTGATGGTGCTGCTCTGCTGTGCTGGGCCGTCCTTTTCCTCAGCAGGTATTTTCTATTTACGGTACTCACACTTCGCTTCCTCTAAACTCTGTTACCGTTTCCCTCTGTAGCATCTGAGCTGAGTTCCTACTGGATAAAGTCAAGTCAAATTAATTCATAAAGCACGTTTAAAACAGCAGATGTTACTAAAGTGCTTAACAATAAAAAGCAATGGCAGTAATGTAAAGAAAAACCATTAAACGAACAACACAAAACAATAAAATAGTAAAACCACACCGTGATAAAAGTCACTGAAAACAGATGTGCTTTTCAAAGAGTTTTAAAAACAGGAAGTTAAGTGGCCTGTCTAATAATGGGGGGTAGATTGTTCCAAGGTTTATAGCCCACGACTGATCTCTGAGCTTCAACCTGTTTTTTGGGGGTACAACCAAAAGCAGCTGATCAGATGATCTCAACTCAAATCTCAGATGTGTTTGTCTCTTCTTTGCCACTGGAATTCCAAGAAATAATTACTGGTAAGAAATAGAAACGACAACATTTATGCAACAATGTGCACAGAGTCAAGTACACCACTCATCACCTTGTGCCCACAACAAGAAATGGGTTAGTTTTCATTAATAATTAAAGCCCCAATATGCCCTGGGGGTATTGTTTCTAACCTTGGAGCAGAAACAGACAGCACAATGTCCTCAGGGAAGGACCTGTGCCACCTGAAGTTACATGGCTGACCTAAATCCTGGGCGACAGCCTGATATGTCTCCTGTCTTTGAGTTTGAGCATATAACATGCAGACTGCTGTTACCTATGCTCTTTGATTTCTTTTGTGTTACCAATCAGATCTAAAGTATTGAAATGATGGTGTATGGTGACCTAGATTACTATTGTACCATTAAAACAGTGGCCCTTTTGCAGTTTATCTCTACAAACACATTTGATGAAAGGATTTTAAAAGTGACACTTACTCCTCACACCAACGATTGTAATAGTAGTGCTTTAAGATTGAAAGAATAAGGTTGTTATAATTTTAGTTGTGTCTGCAGATTATTTTCTTTCAGCTTGCTTCTTAAAAGAATAATTGAGGCCCTTTTGAAGTGTTTTTTTTTTATTTATTTATTTATTTATTTTTTTTTTTGGTGTGTGTGCAAAGGTAATAAACGAGTAAAATATTGCATTTTTCTTTCGATGTACAGTGGCTTCTTAGTATTGAGTGACTTCTGTGAAGTTTGCTGAAGAAGATGAAACTGGGTTGTTAAAGCCAATAAAGAACAAAAACTAAAAGTCGAAAGTTTCAACATGCCAGCAAGAAGCAAAACTTTATTTTTGTTGTTGTTGTTGTCATAAAATATAAATAATTATAAAAGGCAACATTTACAAAAATAATTAAACCATTCATGCATCCATTATATTTACCTGCTTCTTCCTTTTTGAATCACAGGGTTCACTGGTGTCTATATCCAGCAGGTACTGTGTGAGGGGCAAGGGGACACCCTGGCCAGGTCTCCAGTCCATCACAGGGACACACGGGGACAAACGAGACAAACAACCATTTACTCTCTCACTCACAACTAGGAACAATTTGGAATTACCAGTCAGCCTAACATGCATGTTTTTGGTCAGGGAATTGGAGTACCTAGAGAAAACACACTCATGCACAGCGAGAACATACAAACTCCACCCAGAAATGTCTCCGGCTGGGATTTGACTTTCTCACTGAGCGGCAACAGATCTACCAACTGCACCACCATGCGACCAATAATTAAACCACTCCTATTAAAATATAAGGACATCTCCGGCTGCTTCTTGTGTCAAGATAATATCAATCTTGACATGCACAACATAGCATTTTAAAAACGTTTTAGCTATTAGCCAACCTGCTAATGCTAAGTAGCTAACATGACATCATTGGCATTGCAGCCACAGCACAGAAAAACAAGCCACGTTAGACACATCTACGAGATGTCCAGATGAAGGCATTTTAACAGAATTATACTGTATATACAGTAGGCTATATCTACTTATCTTAACACCATGTCATTTTTTTAATAATAGCTCTTCTTCTCTTATATTTCATTATCTAGTTTTATAACCAGTGACTTACGACTTACTGATGGTCGCTAGGAGCTGTTGGCCACATTTGCACACAGGAAAGGTGTTAAAGCGTGTTTTATGTGTGACATTTAGACAGAAGTAAATTTCGAGCAGGAAGTGCCATGTTCAACAACCCTTTAGTGCAATGCACAGACAACTCATCATCTGTGTCTCAGAACTGGACTCACATCATAAAACCGCATGACATGAAGATGAATTAACACTATAAAAATGATGTATTTCTCAACACGAGCAGCGTATTTGTCATCACAACATCATTTCAATGATCTCCGTCATGGTGGCCAACAGCTACTGAATGAATCTGCTCTTCACTGCAAACACTGCCAGCTGTGACTCCAAAGAAGACTCACTGTCCATCTGTGGAAATACTGACTGCAGCTATTGTAATAGAAAAAAAAAATGCATACATTCCCAATGGTATGTTTTATGATTCCTATAAAAAAAACAATGTTCAAAAGTACTTGGGTTTGAAATGAAATAAAATGCTGCTCTTTTACTTTATTTCTTTACTGAGGTGAGCACTGAAGTGGATAATTAAATGTAAACTGCCCAGTGTAATTTGTCATGGCATATGAGAGACCCAAGGCATATTCACAGCAAGCAGATGCTACTCAGCACTTCTCTTGCAATTTTTTTTTTTTAAATGGGTCACCATTTCCTTAGATGTTGTTCATGCCAGATGGTTAAGTTAGGAGAGTATTGCCTTTCAAAGCCACCTACGCACAGGTTTTAACAGTTCATAAGTGTCTGCGTTAATGAGAGCCCGCTCTGTTTTTGTCCAGGTGCCTGTGAGCGAAGCAGCTAACCCCCAGCTGTGCGGTGATCAGTAGCAGTTAGATTGGACAGACACTGGGTGTTAGCAGGAAATAAACTAATGGGAAACTGAGTTCCCTCTGGATTCATCTAAAGCAAAATGCATGGTGTGGCATTCCTTGAAGGACTGCACCACCGTTCATGGCTAAATTTTAATCTGAGATCATGTTACGTTAAATGATGGAGTTGGATTTGTTTTGGTCAAACCTTGAAACAGTATTTAAAATCCCATGAGATATTGTAGGATAACACACTTGCAGTGTGTTTTGTGAATGACTCTACATCAACTTTTAGCTCAATATCATAAAACTGGCTTGGTATGGCTACATTTTGGCTAGTTGTTTCAGCTATAATGAATGGAATAGACTCCATTTTTTTTTTTTTTTTTTTCAGAAGTACATCTACTGATTAATTTCTGAAGGTTTCAACATACTTTATCTAGTGATTTATGAGATATATTGCTACCAAACAACATAATTCAGTCCAATAGTTAGTGGCAAAGTTTTAAACATAAATCTTGTATGATTGGTAAATGGCAGTGGTGATTTTAGCCTTTTTTTGGGGGTGCCCAAGCACCCCTAAATTTTAACTCAGCACCCCTGAAAAATAAAGTAAAATATATACAGTATACTATTTTATTTATATATTGCTTTGTAATTCAATGCAACACAATCTAATTTAAAAGGTAACAAATCATTGTAATACTTGGTTTATTTACATCATGACTTTAATTGCTGGATGTCCGGCCACTGAGCTGCTGGCTCTCAGTTATTGTGGCCTCCTGAGCAGTCTAGTTGAATAGCTCTGCTTTAGAGGGTGGAACACAGTTTATTCCATTTCCAAAACCTAAAGCGAGTCTGGAAAAATGTAAAAGATGACAAAGCTCTGCAGCCGACCTTATGAGCAGCTGAATACAACAGTGATAAACAGGAAGTACCACATGTTCATCTGTACAAAGGTAATGGCATGTAAATCATGTAAATCCTCCATTTTCTCTCATAGACATTGTATGCTTAATGGTTCAATTAAAGGTTAATGCTTAAAGCTAGTTGTGTTTTGTTTAGTGTGTTTTGTGTTTAGATATACAGTATGTTGCAACTTCTGGTTGCATAATGAATTGGCATGGAGGCTGCACAGCTGTAGAAAGAACAGTTTCCAGAGAGTAGTGAAGGCTGCAAAGAAGTCTGTTGGAGTCAGCCTCCCCACCTTCACAGCAACATCTACACCTCCAGAGGCAGGAAGAGGGCCACCTGAATCATGAAGGACCCCACTCACCCAGCACACACACTTTTTACCATGCTCCTCTCAGGCAGGAGGTTAAGGAGCATTGTGTGTAGAACCACAAAGGACAGTCAAAAGTAAAAGTAGCAAAAAAAACCCAAAAAAACAACAAAAAAAAACAAAAAAAAAACAGCTAGATTATAAGGCGATGTAGAAAACTAAAAACAGGAACATCTGCATTGGTTCTTGCCAGGAACTTTACAGATGTTTAAAGCCACTTAGAGAGGTCAAGGTCAAGAGCTTCAGATCTTTTTGCAAGATGTTCCAGGAAATGGGAGTGGCGTAGGAGAAGGCCCTTTTTTCCTAGTTCAGTCATCACTGAGCGGACACTGCATGTAATAATGTCCTGTGAAAAAATCCCATCATATTGCTGCTGATTTGTTTCATGTTCGTTTGTTCATTCGTGCTCATCTGCTCACACAGACTCATGTTTGTGCTGCTGTCTGGCGTATTGTTTTTATGCTACTAGTGCTTAGTGTATTTTTAGTTGATGTTTTTCTTAGTTCATATCTTAGATCTTATTACTGTTTTTATTTTACATTTATTGTTGGATGTAACTGGGACCCTGTGCACATAAGTTCGTTCCGCCACATGTACCACACGTGGTGCGTAAAGAATCTCTGAAGTTCTCCCTCTGAGTCTCCAGTTTCTGTTCACACAAACTGAAACTGTAAAATAAAAACCTGTGAAGGAAACAGACGCTCGTGTGAAAAAGTTTCAGGCTAATTTAATCCTGCGAGTTTCCTTTATCCGCCTGACGTGGTGAAGCTGTGAGGTGGGGCTGAAGAACCAGCCTCCACGCTGCCGTCACTCCCAATCCTCACGCCTGTCCCTCAAACAGGTCCAGCATTAGCATACGGGAGTGTTTACAAAGCCACAACACGTCCGTCTGCGCCGCCTTCACACGAGGCCGAGGCGGCGCGCCGGCTGCCGGGCCTGTTCGGTCCAATTAGGCCTCGATCGGCAGCAGAAAGAAGCGGCTGCAGTTTAACATCTCACAGAGGCTGGCTGTCCTTTAGCTGCAGTCCCAGGAGGGCTCATTATCACGCAGGGACGGCTGCATGAAACACATCAGCTTGATTTCAGCTCGCTCCCTCCAGGTTTTCACGGCTCTCGCTGTAAACTGGACTGACACCACTTCAGACAACGCTGTTATCCAGAACCAGTTCTCACACGGAGGCTTCAGTTCGGAGTCTGATGAGTGTTCAGTCGTTACAGTTCCCGTCTGGGGGGCGATGCTGAACGAACGCAGTGAAACCGGCTGAGACGGACGCTGCAGAACCGCTCCAGAGTTAGAGCCTGAAAACAAAAGCTGCAAAGACGCGTCGCCTTCTCTGTTGCTGAGTAAACATCAACTTCTGCCACCGTTTGAAGATTTTGTCCAGAAGATGGAACAAAACAATCAACTGGAAGCCTTTCTGGAACGTAGGATTTATAAAAAGACAGATTTATTAAATTAAATATGATTCATAAAACCTCAGAAGTTTGCACTTGTGGTTTGCTGTTAACGAGCTGCGCAACTGTAAGGACAGAAGACTAACAGGAAGTGGAAGGGCTACCACGACATCCTACAGTCTGATCCAACCTGCTACAGATTCCTACTAAGTGCGTCCCCCCACTTTGCATGAAGCTACATTTTGTTTTTATTTCATTTTTACGCCGTCCTCTGTTAGAACCTCCCCTGCAGCGCAGATTAAAACTGATTCAGATGAATGACATCCAGCTGCAGACCTCTCCAGTAATCTGCTGCGTTTACATTAGTGTTTATTACTCCCCTGAGCCTGCAGCAGCAGCAGCATGGTGAGGGCTAACACCAGCAGAAGATGGAAGCAGGTTAACCCTGATAAGATGCTGAGTGCCCCCGCGCCCCCCAGCCTCGTTCCACCGCTGAACACTCGGGCTTGTAAATTGTTTATCAGACACTAATGCAGCAGCTTAATCCTATTTGCATTCATATTAGTTCCCCTATCACCGTCTCAGGAAGGACTTATTTGAGTTCTTCTGAGGGGTGAATAACTTTATGCAGCATATCAGCGTCTGCAGAATTCACACCCACAAAGTCAGTTTGGTCCAAAAGCTCCAGTGGCTCCAAGCTGCAGAAGAAACTTCACATTGAGACCAATGTGAGAGACCTGAGAAGCAACGCAGACCACAAACCAACACTTCCTGCTCTTCATGTGGCCATCTGAGGCAGAGTGGCCCGCTCACATGGGGGGGGGTATGTCTGTCCTGATGTTGCGTTGAGATCCGTCTCTGCTAGTTTAGCTTTATTTGTTGTTGAATCGCACCAGATTATATTTTAGGGGAAAACAAATTTGTACAAAACAACAGTAAGGATCTGTTTGAGCCCGGATGGAAAACTGTGACTCTGTGTGGGTCGTAATTTTTTTAGTGTTGAATATACTGTTTCTTTTTTATACTTTATATTATTGCTGTTTCGAGGTATAACTGGGACCTTGAGTATACAATTTTGTTCCACCTCATGTACCACACGTGATGCAAACGATGATAAAGAATCTTGAATCACTAAACATGCTTAAACCGAACAAACTCAGCGGAAACATTTTGGCCATGGCTGCCTTAGACGAGTCGACGGGGGAGAGGGCGAACTCCAGAAATCACCATCAAACTGGTCGACCCACCATGTGGGTGTGCTGCTTATAAGACTGAGTTTGTTGTGGCTCCTCGAACTGATGAAGTCTTTTGGATGAAAGATGAAATGTTTCATCAAAAAGAAACTGTTGGATTTTTTTTACCTGGATTATTGAGCATGAACGTTGATGAAAACTGAGTGCTTTAAAAAAAAATCACCCAGCAGGGCTGGCATTTAGATTTAAACAAAAACCCACAGAACTGAAAAGATAAAAAAAAAATAAACATAATTTTGTTTTTTCTTTTTTTTCCTCAAGGAATACACTTTGAAGAAAAGTGTATTTCAGTGGATTACATATTGATTCAGACATAATCGTTCTGCTGTCGTGTGAAAGACAACTGTGGGTTTTATTGCAGCAGATGATGAGCTGTTGACGCTCATGTTGGCGAAAAGAAAAAGAAAAACTGACAAGAATTACCAAGCTGCATATCTGTGATGAAAGGCGTCAGGATTCAGAGTAAAATCATGTTTATAACAGTCCAAAATGAAAATAAATTATTAATATTGAAAACTCTGAACACGTCTTCAATCCATGATGTGACAACTGAATGTATAATTTCAGCTTTAAAGACACAAACGACAGAAAAATCATTTGGAAAAAAAGAGTTGGAAAAGTGTTTTTGAAGACGTGTCAGACTGTCAGGAAGGACGGGCTTTAAACCTGATCAGAGGAATCGTTTAAAGAAAGAACAAAGGCAGCAAATGTGGAGAAGAACGTTACCTGAAGAACATCACAAGAGCAAAGAACGTCACTTGAGAGAGCAAAGAACGCCACCTGAGAGTGAAGAATGCCAACAGAGAGAGCAAAGAACAACACCTGAGAGAGGAGAACGCTACCCGAGAGAGTGAAGAACGAGACCTGCGAGTGAAGAATGAGAACTGCGAGTGAAGAATGAGAACTGCGAGTGAAGAATGAGACCTGCGAGTGAAGAATGAGACCTGCGAGTGAAGAACGCCAACTGAGAGAGCAAAGAACACAACATGAAAGTGACGAATGCCACCTGAGAGGCTGGAAAATGATACTGAGAGTGGAGAACGCCATCTGAGAGTGAAGAATGACACTTGAGAGCAAAGAACGCCACCTTAGATTGAAGAACGGCACCCAAGAGAGTAAAGAACAATGCATGAGATAGAAGAACACTACTCGAGAGCGAAGAATGAGAACTGAGTGCAAAGAACACAACCTGAGAGTGAAGAATGCCACCTGAGATTGAAGACCGTCACTCGAGAGAGCAAAGAACAACACCTGAGAGAGAAGAACGCTACCCGAGAGAGTGAAGAATGAGACCTGCGAGCAAAGAACAACACCTAAGAGTGAAAACGCCACCTGAGAGAGTAAAGAACAACACCTGAGAGTGAAGAACACCAACTAAGAGACTAGAAAATGAGAGAATGGAGAACGCCACCTGAGAGAGAACACCGCCTGAGACTGAAGAACACCACCTGAGAGAGTGAAAAGCATCACTTGTGAATGAAGTACACCATCTAAGAGTGAAGAATGACACCTGAGAGTAAATAATGCTACCCAAAAGCAAAGACCACCACCCAAGAGATCGAAGAACGACACCCAAAAGTGCACAGAACGCCAACTGAGAGTAAAGTATCCTACTTGAAAACAAACAACGCCACCTAATGAAGAACACTGCCTGAGAGCACCACAACCAGCAGCAGCAATAATGATGAGATGTTTGGGCAATGGCTCCAGCAAGGAGCTCAAATTATGTACAAAACATGAGAAGCTGCTGATTTCCCATCAGCCTTTTCTGTGTCTGGACCTAAGACATCTTTTTTTTTTTTTTAGCAAACTGTGTCCTAGCTTCCTCTTGTTGGAAATTATAGCCAAAAGGAACCAGTTTAATTGAAGCTGCCATGTTGTATTTTTGGAACCAGAATTTGCTCATTAGTGATGTGGAGCTTTAAGCCCCGCCTACTTTCCTGCACACAATGATGGTGCTACATGATGACCTTTCTTTTAAGGATGAAATAACTGGTTACGTACAGCTGAACTTCCCAGTAAAATGCATGCTTGCACAAACAGCAGCAGAGTAAATGGTCAATGGACTGATTCTGTCTTATCAAGACACTCAAAGCACTTCACACCACAAGCTGTGTCCTCATTTACCCATCACTCTACTACATCTCTACAAAGTTAATTCATTCTAAAAAAGACTAATCAGTGCTTTAGCTCACATGATGGGACACACATCGGAGGCAATGAGAGGTTCAGTGTCTTGCCCAGGGACATTTCAGCATGTGACTGCTGGTGGATTCAAACCCCCAACTCTTGCATTGGAGGACAACTGCTCTAACCACTCAGCCACAGCCGCCCCAGTAAGAACTACATCAAGAGTCAATCCCTGAAACGATGATTTGAGGAGTGTTTTTATTTTGTATCAGGAGCCAATGTCCCATTTGCTTACAAGGAGGGGGCGGGGCTTAAAACTGGTATTTGGAAGCCGCCGACAGGGAAGCTGGTCCCGTCTCAGCTTCTACTTACAGGTCCAGTTTAGTGGTGTGTTCATCTACAATCTTTGGCTTTGACTCACCTCCTCCACCTCAGTGACAGCGAGAGCCGGGTCGCCGCCGCATGACTCCTCGCTTTGATTGGCTGACACAGACGTCAGACCCAGGACAGATATCAATTTCGGGGGTGCTTGGTTCTGATCCAGCCAGAATTCTGGTTGGAAACAGACAAAAGGAAACCTCATTAAGAAACTTGCACAGTTTACATGATAATCAACTGAACAAGTGGAGATTGACAAACAAGATGGGAGGAAACCGGAGTACCCGGAGAAAATTCACGCATGCACGGAGAGAACATACAATCTTTACCCAGAAAGGCCCCCAGCTGGGACTTGATTCAGTGTCCTTCTTGCTGAGACGTAACCGCTCAACCCACTGAACCACCGTAATACCCAGCGTAAGATTTAAAACTCTGGTATGAAAGGTGGCGGGTGATATGCATTCCCTCAAAGAATGCTGGACGTTAACCCATTCTGAGTTTGAGTGACATTTATGATACAAACAGGACGAGCTCTGCGTCTTTTGCAGGTTTAACACTCCAACCCAGAAAGGTGACACCGCTGTTTGGTTTCTGATTCAGCAGGTTAATCGTCCCCCATCGTGCTCTCTGAAATCTTCTCATCAAGCCGAGCGGCAGCAGCTCGTGGTGGAGCTGTTTCTGAGCTGCTTCTCTCTGGGAGTGAGGCCTCGCGCGGTTTGTTTCGGCCACCGAGCAGAGCCCAGGCCTCTCAGAACAAAAAGGTGCGATCACACCTCCACCGGCGCTTCCTGCCGAGGTTCTCCAGCTGCACTTTGACCCACTGCTGCAGACGCCGAGCTCTCAGGCTCTCACTGCACAGATGCACCGACCCGTGGGAGTATTTTCTTTATTTAGAGCACTTATCAAGTCCACGGCCGCTCATGTCTCTGATGTTTGTTTCAACTCTCAACTGGTCCCGTTGTAGAAGCACCCGTCTCCTTTACAAACACCAATCTGATGAGAGTTCTTTTATCTCAGTTTAGTCTCATAAATGAGTAAAATGTATTTATTTCATTTTTACCAGCATCTTGTTGATGCCCAGTTTATTTCTGCAGTGTTTTTTATTTTTATTTTTAATATGACCTTTATTTTACCAGGTGAAATGTTCGAGAACCAGATCTCATTTACAAACATGACCTGGTCAAGAAATTCCTGCCAGAAACGGATACGTCAATACAAAGTACAGAACTATGCATAAAAATATTAAACAATATATAAATATAAGGATAACAGTGTGTTTGTTTATGCTGAAGAAGTATGTATTAAAAAGGAAGAAGAGCGTTTGTAAAAGAATAATCAAATGTGTCAAAGTGTATTCCAGAATAATCAACAAGTCGAGATTATAATCTGCTGGAGTTTGAGATTAAGATTTACAGCCAAAACTCGTTGAAATTTCTGGATACGATGAAGAAGAGATGACAGATAAAGTTGTGTTTTACTCAGGATTGTCTTTTAGACAAAGTAAAGATAATGATGGAGCAGCGCCGGGTTTAAAGGAAGTCCAGTCCACCAGTTTATAAAGATCACATGAGTGTGGTGGGAAAATGATTGGCCGATAAAGGGTGTCCAGGTTAAAGGGTGGCACTTGATGCTATTTTGTAGATGATGTCACGTCACCATAATCCAGATTTGGAATTATTATCATGTTAACAAGAGTGATCTTAGTGGGATGAGTGAAGGAAGTTTTATTTTGGAAGAGGAAAGCTCGTCTGTCTTTAACTTTTGTCTGAAGGTTACTGATATGAGGAGTAAAAGACAGAGATGAGTCCAGCCAAATACCAAGATATGTATATGACAACAAAATCCAAGTTTGGTCTTTATGGGAACTGAGACAGTATTTTTTTAGATCAAAGATGATGCATTTGGTCTTACTGGCATTTAGACAAAGCTGGAGGTTATGAAAAAAAGCTCTATGGAGGTGAGGCTAAGTTGGAGAGCAGCTGCTGCAGAGTGGAGAGAAAAGACACATGAATACAGGACAGCATCATCGACATATAGAAGGATTCAGATTTAATTACATCATTGATGCTGAAGGAGAATAAGGTTGGGCCCAAAATGGAACCCTGAGGCACACCTATTTGGAATGAGACACTTGTATATTTTTCTGATGAATTTGGCTCTTTTCCCTGATGGAACAACATTTAACACAATTTATTCAAAGATGTTGAAAATCCAAAATTTTGTGATTTTTTATTTATTTTTATTTACAGTTTTGGTTCTGCTGAGGGCAGCACGGTGGTGCAGTTGGCGCCTCTCCGCAAGCAGGTTGCCAGTTCAAATCCCAGCCGGGGGCCTTCCTGAGTGGAGTTTGCATGTTCTCTCCATGCACATGTGGGTTTTCTCCAGTTTCCTCCCACAAACCAAAAACGTGCACGTTAGGCTGATTGGTAACTCTAATTGTCCCTAAGTGTGAGAGTGAATTATTGTTTGTCTCTATATGTGTCCCTGTGATGGACTGGAGACCTGTCCAAGGTGTCCCCTGCTTCTCGCACAGTGATGGCTGGATATGGGCACCAGTGACCCAAAAAGGAATAAACGGGTAAAGATGGATGGTTCTGCTGAATTTATTTTTATTTCAGCCGTTAGTTCTGTAGGACAATTCATCCTGAAACTTAAAGTGTCACAGGTTCTACTCACCTCTGTCCACAAAGTCTTGGCTCTGCTTGTTTTGTGCCGAACTTTCTGGCTGTCCTGTTAGATTGTCAGCTGGATCTTCTGCCTGGACCTGGTCCTGAGAAGGAGGATCCCTGCAGTCTTCGTCTGAAATTTCAGCATCTGAATTTAACTGCTGAATTGGCTCGTGCTGATCCTGTAGGAGACCTTCTGGATCCAGGTCCAGATCCTCCAGTTGGACTTCACTTGAAAGAGACTGATCTTGTGGGAGACTCTCAGGGTTTTGGTGTGGATCATCCAGCTGGGGAACTCCATCCATGGTGGATCAGCTCTGAAAGGAGACAAAGAGTCAGAGTTGGTAACGTCCTCGCAGAGATCATGTCAGGTTTTCCTCCCGTCGTAACAAATAAAGACCTTCTAAAGAGGACGTCCTCAGAGGGTCTGGGGTTATTAATGGTTTGAGTTTAATTTGTAAACAAAAAGAGGAAGTCTTAACGTACGGTGTAAACAAACAAACAGGAAGTCCTAACGTGCAGCAGCTTTGTAGAACAGAAGCTGGTATCGGTTCAGTCTGTGCAGAACCCTCCAGCAGAGAAATCCCAAGGGGTGTAATTATGTGTGAGCTCAGATAACAAGGACTGTGTTTCATACTTGAATAATAACGATTAAAAGGAGTGTTTTCCACTTAATTAAACACACTGTCTTTAAGTAACGTCCGGACATTTGCCCCGCAGGCTGAGCTCATTTAGGAGCTGCTGAGAGAAAATAAAACGGATGCTCCTTTCATGTGAAAATCCTCTCCGTTCAGTCCGAACCTCAGAGAATATGGAGGAAGCTGCGCTGCACGTTTCCCTGAACGTTCAACTTTGTTCGTGCAAACTGTGAGCAGAACTTTCAGATGCAATAAGGCTGCGGCACAGAGTCATTTCGGGCCTGCTGGGGTCTCAGCTCGGCGCCGATAAAAGAGTCATCAGAAGCTTTCCGAGCCATTGCTTCTCCTCTCTGCGTTCAAAATCAGCAGCAGCAGCAGAAGAGGTGCGTTCACCTCTGCTGAGGGCTCTAATGAAAGGTGCTTAAAAAGCGTGAAAAAGCCATCACTAATCTGCTGGAGCCATCTGCAGAGGAGCAGCTCGCATGGTTTCACCCGTCAGCCCCGCCGGGCTCGGGAGGAGCACCTCCTGGCTTCATTAGGCCAAATCAATATTCGTTTAGCATCACAGCTAATAGACTGAGAGAAGCTGAAGATCTGAGGCAGGGGGAGCAGCAGAAGTCTTCATGATCTCCCAAAATTTTTAAAAAGAAAAATACAGTGAGTTGAAGTGTTTCAGGAAGGAGGCAGTCTGTTAGAGTCGTGTGTGAGAAGAAACTAATATTAAAGATAAAAATAAAACCATAACTAAAACTCCACATCTGTATCACACAGAATAAACACACAACTGAAACTAAAAGTCTGGTTTTCATTACAGGAATGCCCGAGGTCACGCCTTAAAATCAAATGTGCTGTTCGTGCTCAGAGTATGTGCTGGGAAGGACACTCAGCTACTACCATTTGAAATATTGGCTCAGAAATTCACAGTTATTTGTTCTGGCTAATGTGGATTAGCTGTGGTGACTCTAAGTTAAAGCTGTATGATGGTTCAGGAGATATTTTGGAAATAAAGAAACTAACTAAATGACTTAAAGAACAAAAGTACATCTCCAAGAAAGAAAAACAAGACAGGAAGTGATTCAGGATCCCACGCCGGTCACAGGAAACCGGTTTACGGTGACAGGAAGTGGACAAACAAAGAGCAGCTTCACCAAATAAAACAGAAAGTTCAACAGAGCAGAAAATCAAATGCAGATCAAAACTAATCTAATTAAAGTCTCCTTTAAGGTGCAAATCACCATTTCCTGTGTTTCTGTTGTTTTCTGTCTCTTGACTGTTTTTTAGCCACATTTCTACATTTGTTACATTCTGACATGTACCGTTCATGTTAAATATTATATTTAAAAAACTGCAAATGCAAATATCTCAAATAAAGTCTTATCTTCTCAGTGTAGTTTTAACAGACAATAAAATGTATTTTGAAGAAATCTGCGCAAATGAAATGGAACTGAAACTACAAAACAGGAAAAAAATTTAAAAAGATAAAAGGTATTTTTCCTTTTTTTTTATTATTATTATTGCTGAAAACTGATTTAACATTTCTAAGTGAAAAGGGCATGACAGCAGGTGTCATGTAAAAAAAAAATACAATATGAAAAAGAGCTGCAGTTTGATGGTGAATCTGTATTTGTGTAATTTTAAATTAAGCATCTGTGTGAAAGGTCCATCTTTA
Organism: Simpsonichthys santanae; assembly: GCA_031762415.1. Taxonomy (NCBI): domain Eukaryota; kingdom Metazoa; phylum Chordata; class Actinopteri; order Cyprinodontiformes; family Rivulidae; genus Simpsonichthys; species Simpsonichthys santanae. The sequence goes on along the minus strand of JARVLU010000002.1, from coordinate 7,669,252 downwards.
AATTTAACTTGATCAATAATTGATCAGTAAATTCATGGTTTGTAATCCTAACCACTGACTGACGAGTCCTATAACAAACCTGCTCAGAAAACAAGTCAAACCGATTCAAAGTGCATGTCCTGGCCACGTCAGAGCATCCCATGATACTTCAGCCACAACCTTTTTATTCCACTTTGAAGATATGTACATCTTTGCTTTTGCTTAAAATTAACTTAAAATTGATGATTTCAACCAAGCCCTATACTTAGTTTGAGATAAACTAATAAATGTAGGTGCACCAACGCACATCAGACTTTTAAAGATAATCCAGTTTTTTTTTTTTCCAGGTGATCAGAACCTGAGCTCCGCTTCTCGCGTGTCTCACCTGTAGATGCGGACCCTGCAGCGAGGCCTCGTCCCCCCACGCCCAGCCGGGAGTCAGATGGACCCTGAACACAACACGGTTAATAAAGACAAACTGGACATTGACTTTTCCTGTTGAGAGGAACCGCTTCAGCTGCTAATTATAGATTTAAATCAGATTAACAGTTTACAGCCTGACTGAGCTGCTGGCAGGAAGAAAACAAAACTCGTTTAGTCAATAAATTATTTATTTTTACTCAAATCAGTTCTGATTATACGTTCGCCACTTTAAATTTCTGCATTCAGCTGATTGCTGCCGTTACAAATTATTTATAAAACATATAAAACATAATAAATGAATTAATGTGTTTTAGCTAATAAAAAAATTGGTCCCTATTTTTTTAAAGCTGCTGTCAGAGCTCCACCTGAGTGACCCAGATCTAATGAATAATAAAAAAAGATGATATAAACTAAACTGATTAAAATTATACAAAAAAGGGTAAACTCTCATGATGCACTAAAGCCTGCGAGTACAGATGAAGTTTAAGACGAGACTTAAAAACACAAAGAGTTAAAACATAAGAAGGGACAGCAGGTTTAAAGAACCTATCACCTCTGAAGACAAGAATTAATACAGTCGTTGCAGGTTGGACCCAGATGCAAACAGACATGAGAGGGTCTGGGTAAAGAAAAAAATTATTAATTAACAAAACAAAACAAATCAAACGTCTTAATGCAGCAATAACCCTCAAAACAACAGCGAGGAGCACGAGAGGGAGGACCGAGCCGTTTGGCATTTATTCAAAATAATGAGCCGCTGCTGGAATAGTGATTAGAAGTGGTTTAAATAGAACTGAGGGAGCGTGGAAAGTGACAGCACCTGAGACGATTGCTAATTAGAAACAGGTGTGAGTGATAACTGACTGAAGAACCGGTGAGGCTGACTGAGGGTGAGAATGAGGAGCGACACAGAAACACGGGGAGCTGAACTAAGACACAACAGACAAGAGAAAAACATATAAAACCACAAGGAGAAACAATTTAAGATAACCAAAAAGAAACACAGACTATTACAGTACCCCACAAAGGACGGCCCCTGACATCCCAAAACAAAAGACACTTGACTCATGTGGGGGGACGGAGGAAAACCAGGATGGAGGACATAAAGAAAAACACAAGGTTAAACAAAAGATCCCTACTTTAGATGTGGGTGGATCAGTTTTCAGTCATGTGATGGTCGCATGTTTCAATGCAGCAGAAAGTATCATGTTTAAAAGGTAAAGTTTTGTCCTGCTCTCCATCCCTGCATGTTACATCCAGTAGTGCCACTGTGGGACAACCCGTTGGAAAACCTCCTTATGGGCGTCAGATCCTTCTTTCCAGAACGTTTAAATTGGGACACAGACAGTATATGTGTCTATGTTTGGCACTGGTTGTTCCACAATTCCTCCAGCATAACCTGGGTTATATCAGGCCCATCCTGGCTACATGTCTGGTGTTCTAAAAACATCTAATGATCATTTTCCATTTAAATTAATTAATTCAAACCTCTTCCCAGACAGCTGGCGGTATGACCTCATTCTCCTCCACCTCCCATCTCTGCTTTATTCAAGGATTCAAGGTTCTTTGTTGTCATGCGCATCGCATGTGGTACATGAGGTGGAACGAAATTATGTACACAGGGTCCCATTTACATCCAACAATAGCAAAATAAAGAAACAGTAAATAAGGATGTAAGATATAAACTTAGGTATGCACTAAACAAACGTGTAGGGACTGTGTGAATGTGTAGGGATTTATGTTGGTTCATGATTAGGAATATGCCATCTTGTTATTTTTCCTTTTGTGTATAGGTTTTGTGCTTTCCCCACTCACTATGTGTAATTATGTAGTTTCTCCATTGTAGATATACATAAAAGTCTGTTTTGGGAGGTGGAATTTAATTTGTAATTGCACAAAAGACAAAGTTATTATCATTAAATAACTGATGTAGATGGATCAGTCCATAGTCTGCCCATTTTTTAAGCTAATGCCCAACGTGTTAGGCATGAAAGTTTTTAGATATCCAGAAGGTGATAGTATTGAAATTGGTTTTGGAAGTTTAAAGAGTGTACATTTTTCTCCATATTTTAAAGGTTATCTTTGTCCGATCAGCCAATTCCTTAGCTAGTATATCATAATGGTTTGGTCTGCATGCATTTCTCGATGTTAAGCCAGCAGGTGTGAGAGAACTTCTGCCTCCACACTAACAAAGGTTTTATTTGAGCAGCCCAGAAGTAATATCTGAAGTCTGGAGGTTTAAGACCCCCGTTGGATTTGCAGAGTTGTAGAAGTTTTTTTTATCTACCTCTAGGGTGCTTTTGTTGCCAAATGAATCTTGAGATCATCTTGTCCAAGTTATCAAAAGTTGATTTTGTCATTTCTTTTAAGTAGCATCTGAAAGAAGTGCACTGACCACCGTTCAAGGTCATTACTAATGACTCTAATTATTTGCTTGTACATGTAATTAACATCATATGAGTCCTGTAGTGACAAAGTGTTTGCCACAATATTTAAGGCATATTTGAGCCATTTAAATTCAATCTGGAGTTTCACATTTCACCAATGCCATCCATGTCTTCTGATTTTTCCACATTTACATACTGAGTAGTAACCATATTGTGAGATGAGTTCCTTTAGGTGTGGTAACGTTGATGCTGGTTGTGTGTAATGTAGAGTAGCACATCATCTGCAAAAAGGAAGATTTTATGTTCTGTATTTAGGATTATTCCTTTAATGTTAGCATCATCACTTCAATACTGATTACAAACAGCAGTGGTGATAGAGAACAGCCACTGCATCCCTGTTCCAAGGAGTGGAAAGAGTGTGTGACCTATACCTGTTAACTTTAACAGATGATTGTGGGGACGATAGAGTTTGTGTCCATTTTATAAATTTAGGACCAAACTTAAGTTGCTTTAATGTTTGAAAACATATTAGAATGATGCTCTATTTTCTTTCTTCTTCTTTCAGCTGCTCCCTTCTCAGGGGTTGCCAGATAGCGAACTAACTTGCACAAAGTTTTACTGTTTATTGTTGTGTGTACCTCATCATTTGTGCTTTTTTTAACATGTCGCTCTTGAAAATGAGTTCTCGTGACTCGGTGAGACTAACCTGTACAAATAAAGGTTGAATGAATACTGTCAGTCATCGGTCTCTGATGAAAGGACCCTCTCCTTGATGTAGCCCGTGGCTTTGCAAGGTTCAGGAACTCCTTATATCTATGTTCCTGAACAAGATCCAGAGTCTGCAAGTAATCCATATGGGACTCCTTTTCTGCCTCGCAGAACCATCTGTACCTCTGTAAACACGGTTCTGGCCGTGTAGTCTGGGAAGATGGTGAACCCGTCGACCCTCTGGGTCAGCGCCGGGGCTCTCTCCCGAGCTCTTCGCAAGATTTCGGTCACCTCTCCATCACTGCGACGCTTGGCTGCGATCATTTGTGGCCCCTCATGTCGGCCTTCTGGTAGACATTCGGTATGATTGGTCAATGTTTATGTTCTGGTCCATTTGCAGCACTTCTATAATCATTTTAGTGAACGTTGGCGAGGAGCTGGACTCGGGACGATCCGTCTCTTTCTCCCCTCCATGCCCTTGCACCAGTCATTAAAGGTTGTAATTTGAGTTTGCAGGTCGCTTAAACACGCATCAGCTCATCCGACCACGACGACAGGCCACCTTTCACGTTCTGCATGTCGATTTTAACATGGTTCCACTTCAGTCCGGATGTCGGCCATGTTGTTAGCAATTTCGTCTCACACCGCTCGTAGCTCTAACTTCAAAGCGTCAAAGTCATCCGACAGCAAACGTTGGAACTCCTCTCACAAAATGTTAGAAATGTCCTCCGTCAGAGATAAAGTGTCCACGAGATCTTCAGTCATACCTGGACTTACACTTGGAGTCGGAGAGTTCTTCTGGTCACCTGTCGCACTCGGCTTCATGGTTCTTGCAGGCTGCGAGGTGCTGCTCATGAACTTTTATATATTTTTCAAGTTTTTCTGCCGTTTTAATTACCAGTGGAACATCGTTGGTCCATAGGAGCTCAAAAAAACCATCTTCAGCTCATGAAAAATGGGAGCAAAACCAAAACTGTTGCGTTTATATTCTTGTTCTGTGTCGGACCAAGAACGGATTCTTGGGGAACTCCACATCTGAGGAGGAAGCAGATTATCTGAGGCCTGGACCTGGACCGGTCCAGCACAGAGTCTTTGTGCGGACCTGAACTAAGACTGCTGTAAAAAGCACATTTAGAAACAAACTGGAACATGATGTCTTCAGCCGTTTTCTCCATCCACTGAAACCAAACAACAGAAGTGATGGAGGTGGAGGTTCATGAGAGGCTGAAGGCTCAGGTTTTCTATCTTGTTGGTAAAATCTTGCAGGAAGACGAGCTGAGATCTGTTCAGAACCGAGTCCATGTAGGAGAACTCAAGGATTGGACAGACCTTCGCCAGGACCACAGACTTCTTCTCTAATCACCAAAAACTCCTAAAGGTTCTGAATCTATTAGAACCCGTGACGCTTCTTGTTCTTCCACTTCATCTGGGCTGGAATTTATAAATGTTGCGTTTTTACCCAAAAACTTTCAATTTATCATCAGACAATAAATAAGTAAATAGATAAATAACAATAAATAATAACCAATCAATCAGTCTGAAACTTTTTACAGAATTAAAATCCAATAATTAAAAGGAAAAACATTTACCATAAAACTTCATTAAAAAAAATCTATAAAACAAAATGAGATTAAAATAAAAATATTTAGGAACGCGGAAGTTGTTTTTTATTAAAAACGGACCTCCTGGTCTGAGCCAGAACCACCGAACCGAGGCGGTTCTGGTTCTGCCGAGCCTCGTGAGTCTCAGGGAGACCTGAAGGAGGTCCGTGTCTGAGGAGGAGGAGGAGCACAGCTTCTCCTCCTCTCCGGCTCCTCAGTGTGTCCGGAGGTTCTGCAGCAGCCGGAGAGCAGAACCCGCCTCAGCAGCTCGAACCGGACCTGCTCACCTGAGATGCCCGTCCTCCAGGTGTGACTTCCTCTTTGTGGAAAAGTTCGGTTCCGCTCATGGCCTTCCCCCGGGGCTTCCTCTTCCAGCCTTCTCTGGCTCTGCCCTTTGGTTCCGGACTCGTTCTGGGACCCAGGACGGAGGAGTTCGGCCGCTCCGGTTCTGCCTTCGCTCCGTATTCCGCCCCGGCGGCTTCTCACCTGCGGTTCGGTTCTGAGCCTCGGGCCAACGGAACCATCAGCTCCTATGTGGTGAGTGACTGGACCGGACCGGACCTGGGTTCTGGTTCTGATTGGGTTTCTGTTTAGATGAAACTTTTCTGATGCCAGGAGGAATAAAAACAGTTTTATTGAGTTTTATTTTGATGTGAAATGTTCTGTTTTTACTAAAAAATAAAACTTTTCTCATCCAGAAATTCATTTTACATTTTGTATTCATTTGTTATATTTTTTATTAATATAATTTAATTCTTCTGGAAACAAACATTTTAAAGATATATTTAAATTTAATGACTCAACCAGTAGAATAATTCAGTCGTTGAATCCGTCCAGATGTTTCTCTGCAGCTGTTTTCTGGATCACATTAATTGAGTTGTTTGTGTTTGGACCTTTAAAGAGCCCAGAGTGGAGCTCAGAACCTGCGGGCCGAACCAGAACCTTCAGAGAAAATGACCCAGATGAAGACGGTTCTGCTGACGGAGGATTAATCTGATGCTTTTATTTTACAGAGTCCGAGCTACGATCCGTCCTCCAGCATCTCCGGGTCCTTGGACTACCACCCGTTTGGGCCCCTGGGGCCCTACGCATACGGGGACCCCACCTACAGGAAAAACGCCACCCGGGACGCCACGGCCACGCTGAAGGCCTGGCTGAGCGAGCACAGGAAGAACCCGTACCCCACCAAGGGGGAGAAGATCATGCTGGCCATCATCACCAAGATGACGCTGACGCAGGTGTCCACCTGGTTCGCCAACGCTCGGCGCCGGCTGAAGAAGGAGAACAAGATGACCTGGACCCCCCGGAACCGGAGCGAGGACGAGGAGGAGGAGGACAACCTGGACTTGGAGCGTCAGGAGGAAGACGAGGAGCTCGTCAAGCTGAACGATGAAGAGCTGGAGCTGAGGCGAGAGACGGGTGAGTGTCCACGACGGGTCCGACCCAGTTCGGCTCCATCGGAACATTCAGGCGAGACGGGGCCCAAACACTCGTCTTATTAGTTTTCTGCTTGATGTTTGGACCCAAACACAAACGATCAAGTTGCTTTTATTCTTCGCTCTGTTTTAATTTGTATCTGGGCTCGTTTGCTTTTTGTCTCCAGAACTAAATTAAATGATTATAATTTATAATAATTAAAATTATGGGGAAGAGACCGACTTGGGATCAGAGAGTCATGGTTCGACTCCCAGCCATCCCCACATAAGTGCTCCCCGGGCACCCACTGCGCCACCGGGCTGCGATGGGTTAAATGCAGGGAACTAGTTTCATGCTGTGTGGGAACATCTTGTTAAATTCTTCAGAACTTTTTTTTAATTTAAACAAACCTTTAAATGTGACTCATGAACAGCTAAAGACTCATCAGATCTTTTGAGGGTTCTGTTTTTACGTTTGCTGTCCCTTTGTTTGGTTCGGAGGGTGTTCGGTTCTGTTCTGACCTGGTTCTGTTCTGACCCGGTTCTTTGCTTCCTTCTCTCCGCAGCCTCCTGTCAGTTGATGTTCCGGGGCGACATCGGTACCGACCACGGCCCCACAGATCTGGACTCTGGGGACCGGAGGCTGCCCTACGTCCCGGGCCCCGTCTCTGTTTCTGGAACGACTCCTCCGAGGGGGTCCCTGGAGACCCTCGGCGTCTCGGGGTCAGAGTTCACCTCGTTGTCGAGCTCGCCCTCTAAGGATCAGCTGGACTCCTGTGGCGCCGCCCAGGGGCCAAACCTGACCCCGAAACCCAAACTGTGGTCCCTGGCTGAGATCGCCACGTCTGCAGACAGAAGCACAGGAAGCAGTGACTTCTCACAGAGCAGGGGGCGGAGCTTGCTGTCCCATGGCCCCGCCCTGCCACGGCACCTGTACTACTCCTCCCCCTTCATGTCCGAATACTCGAGCTTCAGGCCCCTGGGGCCCCTGCACGGAGGCTCTCATTTAAACGGATTACAGCAGAAGATGCTGCAGCAGGCCGAGGCGGCAACCCGTGACTGTCGACCACGGAGTCAGAACCACGCGGAGCTGCAGAGAGGCCTGATGAAGGCGTAGACCGCCACCAGCTGGACCCACCGCTGGTGCTGGGCCCGCCAGAGGAACCTGCAGATCCCAGACTCTTGTGCAGGAACAGTTTCACAGCTTTTCTATGTTGATGGGATGTAATCTTTGACGTTTCATTAAAATCTAGTTTTCATAAAAAAGGAAGTGTTTGTTGGCGCCGGTTCGTCCAATCACACGACACGCTGGCGGGAGGCAGGAGAAACATCTGACGCCCGAGTTTAACAAAAAAATCTTCTTGGTCAAGTCTTCATTATTCAGACTCCTGAAGGATTTTCTCCTGGCTGTCCGACGTGTTTTAGGGTCACTCAGAGAACAAAAAAAAAAGTTTTATAATAAAAGTTTTAAAGTAAAATTTATTAGAATTAAGTCATAACATGAGATTTCACTCTCAGTAACGTGCTTCTACGTCCGAACAGCATTTAAAGAAGGTGTTCGTATTCCAGGAGTTCAGGCTGAGACGAACAATAAAAACATGAACGTGAGCCGTTGTTTCATTTTCAGAAGCTTTTCGAGGATTTAAAGATCAACGTTCAGGGTTTCTGTTGGCGCTGAGGGACGTTCTGCTGAAATAAACACAGAACGCTTCGGACCGGCCCAAATACAAGTTTCTGTCAGTTTCCTCAGTAAAAGGCTCCTTTAATCCTCGGCTGCAGAGATTAAAAACCAGAACAAACCAGGTCAGGTTCAGGTTTTCTGCCTCCGTTTTAACTGTTCGGACTTTTTGTCCCCAACATTTTGACTTGAATTTAAAAAAAGCTTCTTTTTTATTTTTTATTTTCCAGGTGATTAGACGTTTTCTCCAGTTTTTATAAAGACGTTTTCTTCACACTTGAATTTCCAACCCTTTAACCTTTAACTGCTCTCAGAAGAACAAAAACCTGAAGAGAAAGAGTTTTTATTTCCAAGCTTCAAAATAAAGTTAGACAGTTTGGAATAAAGTGGAAACACATTTCAAACATGTTTAAACTAAACTCTTGGTGCTCCTGAAGCCCACTCTTTATTTTGTTTTGTTTTTATCAATGGTTTTTAAGTGAACTTTTACTGGAAATCATATTTATGTAAACATCGGAGGAAAACCCAGAAGTTGAAGCCAGCCTGCGACCTAACTTTATTTTAATTTGTTTTTAAGCACCGCCCCCACCATGTGAACAAACAGGACTTCACAAAAAATAGAAATAAAAACACATCACAGATCATGTTTTTCACTCTTGTTAGTTTATATACACAGTATCTTCAGTTTTTTCCCCAATATTTGTTTGTTGAACATATATTTAGTTATTTCACATTAATAAGAAAGATCGTGTGACTCCATTGTTAGTGCACAGACTCTGGTTCCAAAAATACAACATGGCTGCTCCCTGCGAGGTTTACCTCCCAACAACGAGGGTCAGCTGGTCTGTGAAGTAAACAGTTTTTATGTAAACAACAACAGGAAGCTTTCCTTCAATTGCTCTGAAGTTTGACCTTTATTTCTCCCTCAGCAGCCAACTTCCTTCACTCCTTCACAATAAGAGTTACCGTATTTTCCGCCATACACATCGCACCGCCCTATAAGTCACATCAGTTCAAATATGACTAATAAAGAGGAAAAATCCATAAATATGTCACTTCGCCGTATACGTCGCATCTGTTATGTGTCACCGCTGACTCGTCGCGTTTGCTACGTGTCACCGCTGACAACCCAGAAATGTGGGCCGGTGGTGCGCCAAAAATCGATTGGCTGCCAAATGGCTGCGACGGGAGCATGCACGGGAGGACTTTAGCAAGAATTTAACAAGATTAACACTTAAAAACAATTATTTGTTTGTTCAAAATTACAGTAAAGGTGTGTTTCGGTTTAACTTTTGCTTAATGAATGCACTTTGACGGTCAAATCAACTGCATTTCAAAAGCCGATTCACGGAAGCGGGAGCACGCAGGGGGGGCGACTCACTGTGCATTTCTTCAGAATTTAACAAGATAACCACCTAAAACTATTATTTTTTTTTTGCTCGACATTATAGTAATGATGTGTCTCAGTTGAACTTTAACTTAACAAATGCTCTTTAATGGTCAAATCAGCTTCATATCGCTGGGGTGGCGCAGCGATATGAAGGTGATTTGACGGTTGCTCCAGGCATGATTAGAGCTGGACGTAGGTGTGGCAAGCCGATTGTGTCATAAATAGCCACATTTACCTATTACATGACACAAAAGCATGCCATACTCGAGTGCCACAGCGGCCAAAAATGGTAGTGTTCAATATTTTCAATGGCAGAATGAGGAAAATGGTCATATCTCAACCAAAATTTGGTTTATAAATATGGGGAAAATACACAAATAAGTCTCTTTGGTGCATAAGTCGCAGGGCAAATTATGCAAAAAACAGCGACTTAGGCCGACAAATACTGTATTTTAAGGTTGTGTTCAACTCCAGGTGTTAGTTTCTGTTAATGAACAATTGAATTTACTCAGACCGCCATTTTGTTTGTCCCAGTCACAGTCGGGGCTCAGTGGAGATAAAAAAAAAAAAAAAAAAAAACAGAAGGAAACTCAGAGAGAGCAACAACTTTGACATGATGTGATTTAGTTCATATTTATTGAAATTATTTAGAGAGATGGGTGAGGAAGTAATAGAACATTGGCAAAGTCGCAAAAACATTTCTTTCATGTCTCCGTATTTATCTGAGAATAAAGCAAAAGTTAATTTAAAAACATGTTAAATAATCAGTTCTTTTGCCAAACGTTGTTTTGTCCTTGTTGACCTTTGACCTCATCACGTGACTTTATGTCCAAAATCACTTTTTCCTTCCAGTTAAAACCTTTTTAAAGTGACAACAAAACATTTGTCTGTTTGATGTTTCCTGTTTTAATCACAAACTTTCTTTATTTTCTTCTCTTTGTCTTTAATCTCAAAACAAGTAAACAACAACATCTTCCTCAATCCTCTGAATGATCCTTAAACACCACTGTTTGACAGGAGGGGATAAATGTTTTGAAATAAATATTGTATTTCAATACTGTTATGTCAATAAAGAGCAGGTAAATAATATTCAGACTAATAGACATAAACTAAAAACATATTTAGCAACATCAGCATCATTTTCACTCTGTCATGTTTGTATTGATAGTTTTAGTGAGTTAAATTGATTTTATGTTCAATAAACTCCTGAAATTTTAGCTGCAGATTGATCTTAATAAATTAACTACTGTATTTAAAATTATTATTATTGTTTCTCAAAATGTACAACACACTAAAGTGAGTGAAACTGCAGAAACTAAAGTTTTGATGTAAACTTTGATTGGTATTTGATTTTGACCTAAACGCTTTAAGATTTCAGTAAACACAAATAAGAGATGATAAACAACCGAGTTTAAAGATATGTTAAAATTCCGGGAGGAGGTTTGGGTTTAGACAAAACAACATTTTATAAGACAAATCAGTACAAAAACATAAAAACACAAATGAAACCAAAAATATATTTAGCTACGACAGCTGCTCCTCTCAGAATTAGTAAGGTACATTTAAATCATAAAATAAGAAAATTATAAAATGTTAGTTTGAAACATCTGTCAGTCCATCTGTTTTGTTTGTTTACATCTCAATACAAACAATAAAAATAAATAAATAAATAAAACTGAAAAAACATAATTATCTGACCAAAAAAAATGATTACTGTATTCTGTCATTTATTTTTTATAAAATAAATCAAATACAAGAGAAAATGCAGAAAAACGTCACATTTTTCCAGGTAAAATGCAACAAAATTAAAAATAAGCATTTTAAAAATACAGTATATATTTTCGCTTAATTAAAGGAAAACGTCTTAAACTTCTTGTTTCCGCAGCTCACCTGGAGCATACCTGAACTTTGAGGAAGTGTGATCTATTGGCGCCCCCTGCTGACCAACATTAGAAACACACCTGTAACCTGTCTAGGTGTGCATTTGATTACTTTGATTTCTTTTAAAGCTTTATGTACAAAATCACATATACTCCCCTCATTTTTATTATTTCTTGTATTATTTTTAATCTAATAAATTCATTTAATTTAAGATTTTGTTTGCAGAAATACATTTTCTCACAAATTGAAAAAACAACAACATTCCCAGAACAAAACACACGTATCATTTAGAAATGTAACAAACTAGTAGCAATGATTTAAATATAGATACAAAATAATAATGTAAAAAAGTTGATCCCTGATTGTGGTGACACTTATTTCAGGTATATTTTTGTTTACTTACTCAAACGTAGCTAATCTCACACACACTAAAAAAGATTTGCATAAAATCTAATGAAAAACGTTTTTCTCTCGAACAAATCTGGAGTAAAGTTACAGGAAGACACAGATTTTCTCCCTCAGATAAAAGACAGAGAATAACTGTCATATCCTGTTTGAAACTTAATGAATCATAAAAGTGTTTAGACCTTTTCAGCGTGCTTAGGGACAAATAATACCTCAGTGTTGTATTTTTCTGCCAAATTATTAAAATTTTCATTTTTATTTATTTATTTATTTATTTTTTACTGTGAATCGGATGTATAGGAAAGCCCCGCCCACTCACTTCCGGTCCAAGATAAAAGTAAATATTATGAATCCGCCTTGATGCTGTAATCAATTCCCGAACTTCAAATGCACAAATTTGGTTGGTTTATTTATGTTTTTCTATCAACTGTGATCCATTTAGGCTCGGTTTGTTGCCATGTTCACGTAGCGGATGTATTTATTTCTTAATCAGAAATATTAAGCAGCTGTAATCGTCTGTAACTTAGTTAGCTTAGCTTAATTAGCTTGATGATGATGATAGACTGGCGCACAGCCTGAGAACAGCAGGCGTTAGCACCCTTCAGATAAACAGTTTAATGACCACACAGTTATTTTAAAAGTTGTTAGCCGTCAGGTTGCCATAGTTGTCTGATGTTAGCTTAACTCTTAGCTGTTGACATTTAATTGCGAAGTAGAAACAAAAAAGCAACAGAAGTCTCTTAAATCTGTTATGAGAAGTGGCAGTATCATTAGTTCCAGCCCTTTTGGAGCACTCCTGACAATACTGAACAATAGTTTCTGACATCCAACATCAGGCGTTTTAACAGTCGGTCAGTGAACTCATCGACACACAGGCGACACTTGACACCTCTGTGTTCCCCTCTGGCAGGTGTTTCAATCCCCCTGTACATCCCATAGGATGAACATAACTTTGACTTGATGTGGAAAGAAGTGATGCTGTCATGAATATAAAGTAACAGTTTTCCACACTGGGCTTGTGTTTCAGTGTTCCCTGTAGATGTTCAGCAGATGGTGCTGATCAGAGAAGATGCTTCTGATGAACAGAGACTTGAAGTGAACCAGCAGGACCCAGAACCCCTCCTTCTCATAAAGAAGGAAGAGGAGGAACTTGATGATGACGACGAAGAGGAGACTGACGCCACTGGGTTTCACATTACTCTAGTTTCTTTGAAGAGTGAGGATGATGAAGAGAAACGTCCATTCTCACAACTTCAGCACCAAATGGAAGATGGATATCTTCCAGGCAGCAGCTCAGCTGAAAGACAAGTAGACGGTGGTGGAGAGGACTGTGTAGGAGCAGAAACTACCAGGAGCCCAGAACTAAATATTCATGAAGACAACTCTACCTCTTCAGAGATTGAAGTCAGTGAGGATAATGTGAACAGTCCTGACTCACGCAGAAAAATCAAAAATGGATTGAAATTGTTCAGTTGTGATGACTGTGGTAAAACATTCACAAGAAAAGGAGATCTGAACTCACACACGAGAGTCCACACGGGGGAGAAACCTTTTGAATGTGATTTTTGTGGACAAAGATTCACTCACAAATCAACTTTAAACAGACACGTGAGAGTCCATACTGGGGAGAAACCCTTTGACTGTGATCTTTGTGGGCACAGATTTAACCTCAAGTCAGATTTAGACCGACACCTGAGAGTCCACTCAGGACAAAAACCGTTTGTGTGTGATTTTTGTGACCACAGTTTTAGCCTAAAGGCTAATTTAAACTCACACATGAGAATCCACACGGGACAGAAACCGTTTGTCTGTGATATTTGTGGACACAGATTTAGCCACAAGTCTGATTTAAACCAACACATGAGAGTCCACACAGGACAAAAACCATTTGTTTGTGATGTTTGTGAGCACAGATTTAACCACAAGTCAACTCTAAACTCACACATGAGAGTCCACACAGGACAGAAACCATTTGTGTGTGATGTCTGTCAACAAAGATTTAGCCTAAAGGCAAATTTAGACCGACACATGGGGATCCACACTGGACAGAAGCTGTTTGTCTGCGACGTTTGTGAACACAGATTTAGTAGGAAGTCCACTTTAATCAGACACATGAGAGTGCACACAGGACAGAAACCATTTGTGTGTGACATCTGTGGACACAGATTTAGTATAAAGTCAAATTTAACTGCACACATGATTACCCACACAGGACATAAACCATTTGTTTGTGATGTCTGCGAGCACAGATTTAATCGAAAGTCATATCTAATCAAACACATGAAAGTCCACAAAGAAAATGAAGATGTTTGTAGTGATCCTCAGAAGACCCAAGAGTCCACAGAGGAAGCAAAACAGGTCAGCTGCAATGATTAATAGGCTACTAAAGATACATCTTTTGCAGTTTTTTTTATAATAAATGCATTTTATCATATGTTTATACTTTATTTATTTACTTTATTATAAACATATATGTTTTTATGCTCTTTATTGCCAAGTTTCCTATTTCTAATGTTTATTTTTATAACAGGTTAGAGTTGGGGTTAATTAATGTGAGGCTTTAAAATGTATTGTGAATATTTGCTAAATGTTGATATGCTTAGTTGAGCTGTACATCACGTTTGTTTACGCTCTGGATAAAAGTTACAATAGTAAGTGTTTAGGAACTTTTTATGCTTGAATACTTGAAAAAAATAGAATCAGGTTTGAAGAATAACTGCAAGAAGCAAAAAAAAAAAAAAAGATTAAATACTAAGCATTCCGTGAAGGGATGAGTATCAACCACCACCTCTGGCAGAGTTTTAATTTAATTTTGATCTAAGGTAGAGAAATGACAGACTTACAGTCTTTTTGGTCAAACCTTGAGAACCTTATACACAATTGTAAGTTTAATGTGAGTTGATGCATGAGCTCAAATATGTGTTGAGGATGATTCACAGCTAGTACCACATAAAGTTTAAGTACACGATCTTTAAAATGGACTTGTTTTTTTTTTTTTTTTAACTAAAAGCCCTTAGCTGTGGCAGATATTTTAAATTAGACTGACATCAGAAGTTCATATAGATGTAAATACCGTTTTTAATTTCTGAGAGTTCTGATATTTTTCTAAAACTGTGACTGCCTTTTCTATGGTTGAACCATTTTCTCCAGTCCACCAGGGGGCGGTATGCACCGGTTTACGGATACTAATGCGCATCCTCGCGGGGAGGAAGACACTGGCACCGTTTACGCATGCGCTTTGGTTTCCTTAAAATATGTTTTTCCAGTCGAGCGTTTCTGTCTGCGGTGTTATTAAAAGGTATTTTCAGCAGATCCGGTTCGGAGCAGTAAACGGTGTCACTGGGCCAGGTCTGGTCCCGGTTCTTTGCTGCCGGTCTGCTGTTTTCATCTGCTCCCCTCCGGCTTCTAACCCCGTTGACTTCCGGTCCGAGCGGCGGTTCTCCAGAAACGGACCGATGCCCAGGAAGGTCTGTCCATAGCCCAGTTGTTCTAATAGAATCTGGGGTTACAATACGTAACCAACGTTTTTGTCCCAGACTTGTCAGACTGATTCTGTTTTTACTGGACATGAAACCACATCACCTGTTATCTAAATCCTAAACTTCGTTTACACATTTTTTTATTCACAAACACCAGAACAAACACGATTACTAACTATCCACAGGAAAAAGAAAAAAAAAAAAAAAACACAAACATTAACAAAGTGAAATTCATCAAAAATAATTGTATTTACTGCCTGGGCTGTTCCTGAATGTCCCGTCCTGTTCGTGCGGTGTCCATTCTTCAAAACAGAAAAAATATTTTATCCTCAGTTAAACTCTCAAGTGCAAGTAGCAATGCTAGTAACAGGGCTATTAGTTAAATATATGTTATTTAGCTAATAGTAATGCTAGTTAAAAGCTAATGATAATATGCTTTTAGAAAGCTAAAAATAACAATACTAGCTATAAGCTAAAGATATATCTATAAGCTAAATGTAATGCTTTTAAGCTAATACAGTAGTAACAATGCTAGCTATTAGCCAAACAATGTTATTTAGCTAATAGGGATGCTAGTTAAAAGCAAAAATGCTAGTTATAAGCTAAAGATAATGTGCTATTAAAAAGCTAAAAATAGCAATGCTAGCTATAAACTAAAGGTAATAACGCTATTAAAAAGCTGAAAGTAACAAGGCTATCTATAAGCTAAAGGTAATGCTATTAAGCTAATAGTAGCGACCACTACCTAAAGCTAAATGTACCAGTAAGTTAAAAGTAGCAAAAAGCTACCTACAAATGTAAAAGTTACAAAATGAAAAGTTACAGCATCTCCTGAATGAGTAGAAAGTCTTGATGTATGAACTGCTGAAGCGGCAGATTCTGAAGAAGAAGTCGTTAAAACACCTGTTTGTTGTGTTTTGCTCTGCAGCAGTCTGATCCTGACACGTTTTACTCAGGAACAGCAGAAATATTTCAGTTAAACTTCATCTGGAACGCTCTGTTGTTGAACAGGTGATGGGGCAGTCGTTGGCGGCGGCTTCAGGCGGAGCGGCTCAGACGCCCAGTTCTGGGCCAGTGACTCGGGATAAAAGTGGAGCAGTGACCATAACGGTGCACGCCAAGCCCGGCTCCAAGCTCAGCAGCATCACAGGTCGTCTTCACACCCTGTGGACACCAGCCCTGTTGGACAGAACCTCACACTCTGTTCTGCTGCTCCTGCAGGTGTCTCTGCAGAGACGGTGGACGTGTCCATCGCGGCGCCGCCTGCGGACGGAGAGGCAAACGCTGAGCTCATCCGGTACCTGGCAGAAGTTCTGGACCTGAAGAAAAGCCATGTTTCACTTGATAAGGTTCCTGAATGTTTCTTAAAGCAGAGATGAGTTTGGAGCAGGCAGACCTGTGCAAAAGTTCTGAACAGACCACTTTAATGGTTACAGGAAGGTCTGACTGGACGGGCTGGATCAGAACTACTGTATTTGTTCCAAATAACTCAGTAACTGTTTGTGTGCCTTCTGTCTGTGCAAGATAAATTTCTTCCATTCGGATCAGTACCGGTAATGTCTTTTTGTTTTGTCGTCACCTTTAGGGCTCCAGATCCAGAGACAAACTTATCAGAGTGGACTCGTCTCTGAGTCCAGAGGAGGTTCTGAGGAGGCTCCGACAGGCTGCAGGCTGACCCAGGAGGACGCTGGACATTAGAGGATGACTCCAGGTTCTTGTTAAACTCAGATAACTTCACGGCCATCCCGGTCTTATAAACAAACACACACAGAACTGGACCGGAACCGGACGCTTGGGAACAGAAACTCATAAAAACAGAAGATCAGGCCTGTTCAACAAGTGGCCCCATGGCCTTTTTAAAATTACATTTCTTTAGCCTGTGCAAAGTGTCGTATTGAGCTCGTAGAAGTCTGATGAGCAGGCAAACATTGGTAACCATGACAACAGAGAGGGTCGGGGTGGGTAAACATGTAAAAGTGCACCTGTCCGTGTGATCTGTGCAAAAAGCTGCAGGATGGATAGACATTATGTCTGCTGAGCTCATGACAGACACAAAGACGTCTTTTTTAAATCAAAAAGATGAAAAATAGATTTATAAATGAGACAAAACAACTGGATTGAAAAAAAATTTTTTTCCTCCGTTTCAAACATTATACAATGCTGAACGAACGAATTGCTTTGAAGAATAAAATGCTAAAACGAGTTGAGTCGTGCCCATTTTGTAAGTTCTCCAGAAGCATTTGAAGAACCTGAGGTAAAATCCAGGAACTCGACATGAACCAAACAAAACCAACTTTTATCGTGGTGCGACATTTAAAGTCTTAGATGGGTTAATGACACCGAGACTTCGGAGCTCGTGTGCTGCTCCTCCTGAAGCGGAGTGATTCAAACCGCTGTGTCAGAGCTTCAAATGCCACCAGCAGCTCTTCACAGATTCAAAATGTTCTGAAGTGTTTCATAAATGATTCTGTCTAAATGAACCTGAACCAGCGGTTCACCCTGCGGTAGCTCGTTTTGTGTGAGTCTACATATTAGGATTTCTTTTAAACAAATTTCACTCTTTTTACTTCTAATGCAGCAGCTAGTCTAACAGTCATTGTTTTACTCATTTCAATATGGAATGATGACATATAATGAACAAAAATATCAGCCGATTAAAACGACCAGTGTTTTTGTGACTTTTTTTTGCTGATCTGGGGGTGGAAACTGTCAGTGCTTCAGTCGACCATCAGGTGTCGCTGTTGCTTATAGGTAAATCGCTTTGCATTAAAAATAAATAAAATAGACGTCAGCCTATCATCCATCCTCCTCACTGAAATGTATTACTTGAAACAAGGCTTTGCACGAAGTGAAACTGCAGTTCGGCCGTTCATTTACACGACAACAGCCTCATTCTCTGAAACTAACAGTTTCTGAATCCAGGGCTCGGTGGAGATTTTGGGGACCCCCCTCCAAGAGGTGTGAAATGCTCCGCAAGTGTGAAGTCACACATGCGGCTGCAGTCCAAAAGTTTTTCTGCACTAACAACAGTTATAATTAATGTCAAAGAGCAGAGTGTTTTTGTGCTGCTCACCCTTTTTCAGCATGTAGGAGCAAAACCAATAAAATCCAGTTCCAAAGGGACGTTAGTGTATTCACCAGTTTGGGCATAACTAACATACAGACACTGCATGAATAGCTGAGACCTGCATCAGGGTTGCCAGATACATTTTAAATGTCTTATTTACCCCACCTTTTCTGTGCACATGCTCACCAAACACAACACACACCTTAGAATATCTTTACTCAGTACACGACAGTTTAGATCAAAATACTATAATTTTAAAGCCGCAGTACTATAGGTCATAATTTCTTATCTGGCAACCTGACTGACATGGAAACTTCAGCGTTTTTGTGTAAACCAGCTCATTTTTTGTTTATTACTGCCAATAAACATTGAAAAAACACAAATCTTTCCAGCGGTTGTTCTCATGTAAACGGGGCCATATACAGTAGTAGGTAGATCATTTGACTTGGTCATTTTAAAACGAGCTCGCATGCTGAAAAAGTGTGAGCACCCCTGACTTAAGAGGCCATCCAAGAGGCTCCACCTGCTCGTCACCACTGTTGAGGAACAGTATTCTCAAATTTCCCCAATATTTAAAGTTAAAAATTTAAAGCCATGCATAAACTACTGAATACTAGATCTGATTTGTTCATTAATAACTTAATAGACAGAGGGACAAATGAATGAGTGTTTTTATATCTGTTAACCTGGTTAGTTAACAATGTTTCTCATTTATACCTCTTCCTGTTGCTCCTGGAACAACAACTTTTAAATGTGTTGCTGCCATCAAATTCAAATTATTTTCTTTGATTCTAAAATGGTTATTTTGTAGTTCAGAACAGTGGTTCCTAACCCTGGTCCCTGAGGAACACCATCTTGCATGTTTCAGTTGTTTTCTGCTCCAACACGCCTGATTCAGTGATTTAATTACTTCCGCATGATCTGCAGAAGCCCGTTAATCGCCCATTCATTCAATTCAGGCAAGTCAAATCAGGGAAACAAGTAAAACATGCTGGATGGTGTTCCTCAAGGACCAGGGTTGGGAACCACTGGTTTAGAACATTTGAAATAATTGTGTTTTATTGTAAATTAAATATATTGTCACAACCTTGTTGAAATTGTTAGACGCCCCCACAGAAGGATCTCTCTGTGTGGCTGGACCTGGTACCACCATGACCCGAGCGCTAATGGATGGATTTGCTGTCGAACTTAAATTCAATCGGTTTTGATCCTCTCAGACTGAACTGGACTCTTGATTTTGGACCAAGTCGTCAGTTACTTTTCTTGAATCACATTTATAACTGAAGTCACGAGACAAACCGTGACTTTATCGTATGATTTGTAATAAAAGTCCAACAAAATAAAAGAATAACCAGATTTTATTTAGTTTTGTGCCTGTTGTCTGACAGAACTGACCCTGGATCAGACTCTGGCCACAGAGACACTCAGAACCAGCAGGGAGCAGAGGAGGATTTAAACTTCTGAGTCCGTTGCATTTCAGAGGGAAAGTGTTGGATCAACACGTTGAGGCTTAACGAGCTGTGAAAGCAGCTCCATCAGGCTGAGAGCAGACGTCAAGCTGCTGATCCAGGATCAGTCTGATTTAGTCTCTTATGTAACCTCCCTGCAGCTCGTCACAAACTTTAACAGTAGAACTGAAGTTGTCACCGGAGCGATGGGGTTTGACGTCTCTTCACTCTTTCATATCTGCTTTGATCCTGCAGCTCAGCTCCGCGGCTCTTTGAAGCTTTTTGGTTTAACGGGAAGAATCGAGGCTCATTAAGAGTTTCCTGATTCTGAGGACGAGGAGGGACGTTAATCTGCTTCTGCAGGAATAAATCAGTGTGTGTTGGGGGGGGGGGGGGGGTGTCTGTGCTCCCCGCTCTGCTCACGTGTTGTCTCAACATTATTGTTTTGTAGTTTTTGACAAGGATGGATAAGATTAGGAATGAATCATCAGAGGTACAGCACAGAACAACTGGAAGATAAAGTTAGAGAGGCCAGACTGAGATGGTTTGGACATGTCCAGAGGGACAGCGGTTTGGACATGTCCAGAGGAAGGACAGTGGGTATATTGGTAGAAGGATGTTAGAAACGCAGCTGCAAAGCGGAGATATATGGATGCAGTTAGAGGACATGGAGGTAGTTAGTAGGGGTGTAACAATACATGGATTTAAATCGATATATCGATTAAATGATTAATGATTCAATTATATTGTGGCAAAACTAAAACGTCAATTCATGTCATCCTTAATATACGCTTTTATTTTGAAATTCCCAAAGCACTCTGCGGCCGCCTCAGCAACATGGCAGGCGAGGCAGAAAACACAGATAATGAAATTAACTCTCCTGCTGGGTCTAAATCAACTCTGTGGAAATAGTTTGGATTCTGACAGAAGGACGTCTCAACAGACAAACTCATGTCGTGTGCAACAGGTGCCAGCGTGAGTTCAAACACTCGGGAAACAACAAATTTGACCATTCACCTGAAGAAGAAACACGGCATTGATAGTAGTTATGCAGCTCAATATCTATTTTTGTTTCTTTATAACTGAAAGGTCATCAGGGCATTTTTAAGTTAACTGGTTTAAAAATGCACTGAAATGTGAGACTATACTGAACAGGTCATTTATTTTTATTTTTTCATTAAGAAAAAAATATTTAAATGCCTGGTGCCTGTAATAACAGAAATAAAATGGTTAAATAATATTAGAATTGTTTTTATAAATTTATATGTAAATGAGATGGGTATTTGATATTGCAATATATTGATCACAGACTTGCGAATAGAATCAAAATCATATGACAAACTTTGTGATATTGAGAAAAATCGTATCGTCATACAGACAATTCAATATAATATCGTATCGTGGTAAAGCTGGTGATTTACACCCCTTAGTAGTTGGAGTGAGGACAGAGGACAGTGAGAGACGGGAAGGAGGACCCACTGTTGAGCTCCATGAAGAGGGAACAGCCGAAAGATGAAGATTATTTTATTTTAGGTTTTCCTGAGCATGTTTCAGCGTCTAAATTGGCTCCTTTCAGCTTAAAAAACAAAACAACCTTCAGCTTGATGTAGGTGCCATTACTTTTGTCTCCTTTATGTCTTAAAATATTGAACTTTGTGCCACTTTTTTTGTTTAATATGAGCTGTTTTACTGATTTAGCATAATTACTGATTCAGCTAATTGTAGCATTTAGCTACAGTATTTCTAATTTTAGCTTTTAGCTTGTGTTTTGCTAACTCCAGCCTCACATTAGGGTTCAACCCAAACGTCTTTAAATAATTTCTCCTCATGAAATTATTTCAGTTTAAAACTGACATGAAGAGGCAGGCGACATGCATTCCTTCATTATTTTTATTATTTTATGATTATTTATTTGTTATTTTTATTATTTTATGATTACAGTATTTGTTTTTTATTATTTTGTTGTTTTATGATGATTTATGTTTTTTTGTATATTTGAGGATTCAAATGATTTTTGGAACCAGACTGTAAATAAGTTTCCCTTTTTGTCCTTCAGAGTTCTGACGTTCGCTTTGGACTGGTTGAAACTCTGAAACAGAACCTCTCCTTCTCGGAGCAGCAATCAAAAGATCAAACGAGGTTCTTATCGTTACGCGCCGAGACGGTGGAGCGGACCTGAGCTGATAGCAGCCGAATGTTTCTGAAGAGATCAGAGAGAAACTGAGATGATGGAGATGCTGAGCTCTGAAGGACCGCAGTGATTATTCTGCTCGGCCCGGTCTCATTCTGAGGTGAACTCTTCCAGAACCAGAAGGATCTGGTTGGTTTCTGTTTGTCCTCCTTTAAAAAAACACTCCATTAAATCAGCCCTACACGTCTCCATCTAACTGGCTGTTTCCAGAAGCTCCTCTAGGATCCTGAGGGGGTTCTGGTCTGTGGTTCTTGATGTTTTGGATCTCCTGCAGAGCAGAACCTAAAACTGCCTGGTAAGGTCCAAGCGAAGCGTCGGAACCACCTGAGCTTGTCTGAAACGTTTCTTTTAATCAGAAGCTCCTGAACCAGGAGGTCTGTGATGGACTGGAACAAGAACCTGGTTCAAGTCAGTCTGAACCAGGTTCTGAGCAGCTCGGTTCAGGATGTTCTTAGTGTGTGGCGTTCTGATGGTTCTTGGTTCTGTCTGCAGAAAAAGAACCTCACCGTGAAACTTTAAACAGAGTCTCCAGGATCCTGGTGGCTGAGGAGGAAGAGGATGTTTCTGTATCTTCATCCTGACCTTTGAGGTCCACGGTCCTGTTGACGTTCACGCCGGTCTCTGAGCAGATCTGTCTCACCTGCATCAGCAGAACCTTCTTGTTCTGTCAGTAAATGCAAGCTCACAGCAGGATCTGTCTCTGTCGGGTCATACGGGTCTTCAGGAACACAAAGAAGAGCCGAAGTTTAATTGTTGGTAAACTTCGGCTGTTCTTCATGTTCCTGAAGAGACTTCTTAAACACATCAGCTGTGGAAGTTTACGTCACTGCAGGACTCACACTGGCCATGGAGTTACAGAGTTTACGACACGTACCTGAACACATCGTGACATTAGCGTTGAATCGGTTGCAGACATCATTTATTATTTTTGAGGGTGTTGATTGGCGTGCTGAAGTGATGTCATCAGCTGACTGACAGGTCTGTTTACGACAGGAGGAGTGAGGATTTTCAGCCGCAGCTCCTCCGAGTGTCAGGGGGTTTAAGCTGCGATCAGCTGACAGTAATACCTTCATCTTTACCCTCGAATGTGGATCATAAACGCAGCTCTGCAGGCGAGTCCTCTTTTAAAGTTAAAACAGTTCTGAAAGTGCTCAGAACCAAATCACAGAACCAGTTTATGTACCGGTAGCTCCACGTCACGAGTGAAACAGATTAACGTTTTTAATCACGTCTCTTGATCTTCAGCAGGAACAAATTCAGATACAGATTTTGAGTTGAATCTCTGACCAATAATCCTTGAAGTATAAAAAGTAGAACCTCCTCCAGAACCTCTCTGTAGGACTTTGTCAGTTGCTCTCCTGGTTCTGGCCCACTCTTCTTTCCATCTGTGAGGAATCTGCTCAGCTCTCTGGAGGTCCACCACATACTTTCAGTCAGGTTCCGGCCTCTGACTGAACCTTAGTTCTGTTCTTCTTGACCCGTTCTGTTGTAGATCAGCTGCTGTGTTTGGGATCATGGTTCTGCTGGACCCAGTTTGGTCCATTCTTCAGCTGTTGTACAGATGGACTCACGTCTGACTCCAGAACTCTTTTGTCTACAGAGTAGTTCTGGTCCACTCTGACTGACAGGAACCCAAACCATCAGCCCTCCACCACCATGCAGACAGCCTCCAAGCACGTTACTAGAGAGGCGAAGGGAAGGAAAAGATGTGGTGGAAAGGAAGTGTACAAGCAATAGGGATAACCACACCCTGGAGAGGATTGTGAAACAAAAGCCATTCCAAAATGTGGGGATATTCACAAAGTGGACTGCAGCTGGAGTCAGTGCTTCAAGAACCACCACGCACAGACGTATGCAAGACATGGGGTTCAGCTGTCGCATTCCTTGCGTCAAGACTTTTCTGAGGTCCAAGTTCAAAGCAGCCGTCTACCAGGAAGTTGTAGAGAACTTCATGCTTCCTGCTGCTGACCAACTTTATGGAGATGCAGATCTTTTTCCAACAGGACTTGGCACCTGCACACGGTGCCAAAGCTACCAGTACCTGGTTGAAGGACCATGGTATCCCTGTTAATTGGCCAGCAAACTCACCTGACCTTAACTCTACAGAAAAATCTATGGGGTATTGTGAAGAGGAAGATGTGATACACCAGACCCAACAATTCAGAAGAGCTGAAGGTCACTATCAGAGCAACCTGGGTTCTCATAACACCTGAGCATAGCCACAGACTGATCGACTCCATGCCACGCCACATTGCTGCAGTGATCCAGGCAAAAGGAGCAACAACTAAGTATTGAGTGTTGTACATGCTCATACTTTTCAGCTAGCCAACATTTAAAACAAAATAATTTATTGGTCTTAAGTGATATTCTAATTTTCTGATACTCGCAGCTCACGGGTGCAAAGCTTCCGCTGAGCTATCCTGTCTGACATTTAAATGTTTCAGAATCTTTCTCTAAATGACCTTTGACCCTTCCCAGATTGATGGACAGCAGTGGCTGCTTCTTTGAGGTCATTGCTGTTATCTTTCTGCCTTGTGTTGGCACATACCTGCAGGGTCCAGATCAGTAGAACCTCTAAGGTCCATTGGAAGCAGCAGGACTGGAATCAGATGTTTATCTTTAACTTTTTGTCTAATAAATCATGTTACCCGTAAATCGTGATGTCATTGGATTATTGTTATGTTCTGATATGTGACTCCTCAGAACTAGAAGTGGTCGGACTTATTTCCATCATGGCTGTAATAAAACTCCAGAAATACTTTGAATCAGAACTGACGCACTCACTAACATTTTAAACATTCAACATTTTAATGTTTTCACACTGAAACTAATCAGGACTTTATTCAGAACTAATTTATGACCTCAAACATTTAACCAGAGATCACTATTATGATCTGCTGTGACGTCACTCAGGAGCTGGGGGGGCGGGGTGGAGTCCAAAGATGCCGCACGCTGAGAACACCTCGCGTCAGTCAGCGCGTGAGACCCAGCTGTGGAGGCAGCTCGGACCCGAACCAGAACCTTGACTCATCCCAGTTTGTCTGTGTCGGCATGTGGGCGCGAGCTGTGCTGTGCGCGGCGCTGCTGTCCGCGCTGTGTCCAGAGGGAACTACGGAAGCTGAGAGGGACGAGAGGGACATTCAAGAGTACCAGAACTCCAACAGACTGGTGGGACCGGAAGTTAAAACATAAATTATTTCTCACCGGAGAGAAAATCTGACTTGAATTCTTTTAAAAATATTGTTCATCTATAGATTTTTTAAAATTTTTATTTTTGTTTGCTTTACAAAAATTTTAAATATTTAAGGTTTATAATTTTTATTTTATTACAAAAAATATATATACTTATAATTCCCTAAGTGTGGTAATGTTCAAAAAGCATAATTTAATATTTAAGACAATAAGTTAATATGACTTAGTGGAAAATTAAAAACCCAAAAATGCTATACTATAAAATATACAGTATATAAAAAAAATAAAATGGACCATAACAGAAAAAATATTTATTTGTGAAGCAAATTTTAATTAGATTTATTTTTACTTTGTTTTAATCAGTGGATTTTTATCTGATTTTAAAAGCATAAAATAATGATTAAGTATGTGTATATATAATACAGTATATAAAAATAAATTTCCTCTTGTCTTAAGTGTTCTGTCCTCCGCAGTTCGGAGCGCTGCACGAGGTTCTGGAGCGGCTGCAGACGAAGAGGATCAACCCCTGGGAGAAGAAGTACGGTCAGGTTCCCTCTGTGAGTCGAACACACACAGAACCGGGACAGACGGGATCAGAGCAGATATTTAAATCCAGTTCAGATGGTACTGAACATGCGGACCAGACCCCAGAAGTCTCTGAAGACTTTAGCTGTTCCTGCATGTAAACAAGCACTTTAGCTGTTCCTGCATGTAAACAAGCACTTTAGCTGTTCCTACATGTAAGCAAACACTTTAGCTGTTCCTGCATGTAAGCAAACACTTTAGCTGTTCCTGCATGCAAGCAAACACTTTAGCTGTTCCTGCATGTAAACAAATACTTTAGCTGTTCCTGCATGTAAACAAACACTTTAGCTGTTCCTGCATGTAAACAAACACTTTAGCTGTACTTGCATGTAAACAAACACTTTAGCTGTACTTGCATGTAAACAAGCACTTTAGCTGTTCCTACATGTAAGCAAACACTTTAGCTGTTCCTGCATGTAAACAAACACTTTAGCTGTTCCTACATGTAAACAAACACTTTAGCTGTTCCTACATGTAAACAAACACTTTAGCTGTTCCTACATGTAAACAAGCATTTAGCTGTACCTGCATGTAAACAAACACTTCAGCTGTTCCTACATGTAAGCAAACACTTCAGCTGTCACTTTGAAGGGTTCTGTTGAGCCCAAGTCTTCCTGGATGGTCCAGGCTTCATGGTTTTCTGTCCTAAACTGTGGACTGGGAACTCTTTGACTGATGACACCTCATCCATGTCCTACATGTCCTCTAAAGCATGTTGACATGTTTTTAGCGTGTTGACGTGTGCTCTTGTGTGTTTTCAGTGCGATCTCGGGGAGCACTGCGCCATCAGGAAAGGATCTCGCATTGGGAAGATGTGCGACTGTCCTCGAGGAGCTTTCTGTAACTTCTTCCTGCTAAAGTGCCTATGAGCCAATGCAGCAGCAGTTTGAAACTGTACATTTGAATTAAAAAAACATTTAGATCCTTTGTAGTTTGTAGAAATGATCTGTGGTCCTGAAATAAACATGCTTTTTCTTCAAAGATCAGTTCTGCGATTTTACTGTGCAATTAAGCAAAGTTTGGGTATTTGAAAATGAAATATATTATACTGGAGAATAACTTAGAAACAAACTTGTTAAACAATAAGAAACATCAAAGTTTATGGTTTGAACAGATAAAATTTAACATAAACTCAAAAACATTGAACCAGTCCTGCACAGTTGAGGCTTTTAGTCCCAAACGGTTTTTATTAAAGATAATTACAGACGGTTAAACTCCTCGGGGCTGCTTGAAGTTCATGCCAACGGTGGGCTGGGTCACCTGCAGGTTGGACAGATTGCCGAAGTCCTGCGGGACAAGAGACAACAAGGCGGTGTGAGACGGGTGCAGATGAGACGTTTGTCAGGGACAGTGTCTGACAGCGTCAGGGTCTGAGAGGAACTGACAGTCCTTCAAACACGGGAAAGCTCTCAGGTTTCTCTTCCTGTAGTTTAATAAATGACCACGGCGACGAGGACGCCGGACCACCTTTCGATACAGGAGGGGGGCACAGGTGTAAACTTCACACAGCAGATCCCTTAAACAAGTGGTTTTACGTTCCTCACTTTACCAAAACGTGCTATAAGAAAAAAATTAAACATGTTTTTACACTGGAAGTCCCTCTGGGTCATTTCTTCTGATGGCCTCTTCGGACTTTATTACAAAATACTTTTTAAGACTCCTGAATTTAACTTTTTATTTCTCATCCAAATGTTTCAGAACGGAAGAGAAACAAAGGATTTAATCACAGAGTTAGTTTCTGAGCAGCTCGTTCTTTTTGAGTTAAAACAGAATTTGAATTTGTCGACTCTTCTGTGTTCAGATATCAGAAACAATTTCAGTGAGGTCAAAGGTCAACCCAGTTCCAGCTAGTTACAGTGTTAAAAATCAAAGATGAGCAGCGGCTACTGGATATTCTGAGTAGAATAATAAAAAAATTAAATGAAAGTGACGATTACAACTAGGGGTGCACTGATTGCAGTTTTTTGGTCGATCACAGATTTCTACAAAGTCTGACCTGCCGATTCCGATTTTGTTTTATAAGCAACACTGTTAGATGTTGTAAGGTCAAAATGCACTTTCAAATTTCAATTTTATTTTGTTGAAAAACAGACCCGTGAACAATATTCTAGAAACAATACTAACTACAAACTGGTCACAAGGTAGTGCTCTGAAGTATATCGTACATGAAGTTCAGACAATTGTTAAACTAAAAAGAAATCTGTAAAATCGGATTCTCATGCAAGCATTGGCCGATTTCCAAAAATTAAGGAAATCGGGGGAGATTTATCGGTGCACCCCTCATTACAACATTTCTAAATAAACCATCAGCTGGTGGTGACACTGAACACCTCCCTCGATAAACAAAAACAACCAGCAGCCGCTGCGATTAGCCATCGTTAAGATGCTTTCTTCGCTTTTTAAACACTTTGTTGTTCTGATCCGAGTCGTGTTCGGTTCATTAACCCGCTGGAGTTAAAGAACGAGTTCAACACGCGACGCTGCCAGCTGGTGTTCAGGTGTAGCTCGTCCGTTTGTTTCACAGGTAAAACCTAAATGTTTTTTTCCCTCTTTCTTTGTTTGTTAGAAACAGAGAAAGTCTGTTCTCCTTGGACCTTCAATTGGATCTTGGCGGTTCTGACTCTCTGCAGCCAATCGCAGCTCTGGTCATGGCTGTAACCATGACAACCATTAACATACTGATCGTCTTCAGCTGCTGTCACAAACTTTGGTTCTGTCTCTAACGAGCCTGCAGACGGGCCCAGAACTAGAACTGAACTTGATTTATCGTGTGATACAAGTTTCCAGGTTTATCTTCATTAAACATCAGTTATGAAGTTAAACAGTGTTTCTTCCTAAATGTTTAATTAATTACTGATTTAAATCAAAGTAGTTCAATTAAAGTGTCTCTGTTAAAGAGGTGTGAACACTCACCAGCAGCTTCAGCATCTCCTTCGTGTCAGGATCGACTTCTATCAGTTCATGGTCCAGGGCTGACACCTGCACAGGTAAACAGGAACCAGAACATCAGTTTGATCTCACCTGAGACCCGTCGGCAGAGACAGGAATCCAGCTGCTGCTCTGGATCCAAACACGTCCAGATTTAACCAAGTGAAACCTCAACATCTAACTTTAACTGGCTGAAGGTTCTGTCTGAGAGCGCCAGGGTTCAGAAGGAACAGGAAGTCCGCTGAACACGGGAAAAAGCTCTCGGGTTGATGTTCCTGTTTTTCAATGACCTGACGACCAACACGCCATGATCACTTTCGATACAGGAGGAGCAGACAGGAAGTGGAGCCAGCAGAGAAATTCAAACTCAAAAATAAGAGGTCTGATGAATGGATGAGCTTCTGGTTGTGATCCTTCAGATTTGACATTATTCCATCCTTTAATCACGACTTGACGAGAGAAAATGAGCAACAAAATAAAAGGACAACCATGTTTTAAGTATTAAGAGTCTAAAGGGCTCAAACAAGCTGGCTGTTATTAAAACAAGTCAAATATTCAAAGTACACATGATAAATTATACACCAAAATAACGCTCATCACTGGGTCAGAAAGCAGTTGAGTTTATAATCGCAGCAGAACAGAGACCATCATCATCATCATCATCATCATCATCCACTGACCTCAGGAACGTAGTTGTCTCTCCTCTCCCTCTCCTCCTCCTGCAGCTTGATGGAGATTCCTCTGACTGGACCCCTCTGGATCCTCTTCATCAGATGTGTCACATACCTGGCGGAACAAAGACACGGGTTCAACGCCGCCTGCTCAGAGCGACCCCTCTGTGGTAAACTGGCCCACACACCTCGGACACACTGCGACGACTCACCCAGCGATCTTGTTGCGAAGCTTCTTGCTCGGGATGATGGCGATCTCCTCGCACACCCGCTTGTTGGTGTGGAAGTCGTTTCCCAGGCGGGTGTAGTATTTCTCAATGATGACCCTGGCGGCCTTCTTGACCGTTTTGGTCCGGACTCGTCCCTGCAGACAAAGTTAAAACATTTGAAGATCAGCCTGGAATCGGACAGTGAAGCCAACTGTAAGATGAACATCACAGAAAAATAAAAAACATGCTTTAAACAACAAGACAGCAGCAGCGGACATTCAAAGCTGCTTTAGTAGGAATGAAGCATGATCCATAAAATAGTTTAGACTAAAAAGTCAACTATTCTTTAAATTCTAGTTTTTAATTTAAGAGCTCATCACTGAAACTTCACATTATTCTAAAATATTCTATTATTGTTCAAAAGTATTGCAATAGAAGAATTAACATATTGAATTATGGTACTTTTTTTTTTTTAGACCTTAAAATAGCTTTGCAGATCTGATCCACCTGTCAGGAGCATTAAAGAAAAATTTGAATTAACCTAAAGAGTGTTTATTAAAGGTGTCTTTTACACCTGCAGCTCGGAAACTCCCAGATCGGCGCTCCGGCTGCTGCTGTTCGGTTACAGAACCGGCAGCCTCCCGGTGAAACCCGGAGCTCCTGGAGGTTCTGCTCAGCGGTCATTTAAACATTTAAAACCGGTGTTGGAGCAGAAGTGACCTCCGTGCTACTCTGTCATCTCCTCTGCCTGAACAGAAAAGAAACCGCGGCTCCTCCAGGCGAGTGGCGCTTCCAATAAATTGCAAATAATCCGGTCGGTTCGCGCCGCTGAACGGCAATACAAGAACAGCGGAATGAACGGGACCCTCCTGAGTTCGGGAACGAGCGTTTCGTGGAGCTTCAAGCGTCAAAACGGGAGGATTAAATCAGATAAAACAGAATGTGATGAGAACTTCACCCACCATGTTGGATCGGCCTGGAAGAAGAGGCCGAGGACGCTTCCGGTGGAAGTTTAAACGCGCTGGCGGAAGTAGAAACAACTGCAGCGTCCTCTGGTGGCCACAGGCTGCAACTACATCAAAATGGACATCTAGATCAAGTTTAAGTTTATTTGTTATATGCAAGATTAACACAAGGTTAACAGTACAATGAAATGCTCAGGATGGGAAGAACCGATTTCACTTGCTAAAACCAAAGAACAAACAAAATACTAAAGCATGCAATAACGGTACAATACAGTAGGCTATATAGAGTATGAAAAAGTAATTACAGTATACTGTATTTACAAAATCCTAAAGAGAGATAGTAAACAACAAAATGGTAGAATTTCGGTGCAAGCAAGACGTATTGGTATGAGTATATATTGCACATAAGTGAGTGACATTGAGATTGAATTATGAAGGTATGGTAGATGCATAGATACTGTATCACAAATGATACAGCCACAAAGTGCAGCAGCGGTACATATTAGCTGTCACAAGCTAACAGTCATGTTAGTTGTCGACTTGGTGCAAAATTATTGCCCGTTATTCAGTGTTTTTATCAAGAGTTCAGTAACTTGACAGCTTGTGGATAATAACCGTCCTTTAGTCTTTATGTGCACAATGTCAGACTCCTGTATCATCTGCCTGAGGGTAGTAGACAGAAGAGTCCTTGTGCTGGGTGGGTGTGGTCCTTAATGATGCTG
>JARVLU010000002.1:7619366-7636846 GCA_031762415.1 Simpsonichthys santanae | reverse complement strand
CTGTTCAAAGCTTCTGGTCCAGCTGCGGCGGTCGCCGTGTCCTCCTCGCTACCCCAGAACACAGCAGATGTGGTCGGGCAGGAAGGAGCCGCCCCGCTGACCTCCCTGCAGTTCCACTTCATCCGGAACATGATCCGCGATGAGATGGAGGAGTTAAGGTTCGTGACCTTTGACACCACCTGCCTTGTTGGTGTCAGGTGAAACACTGAGCAGGTCTGAGAGGAACCACAATTAAGACTGAGCTCAGGTGGGATCTGACAACTGGGTTTGGGTTTTTCTTTAATGGAAAGTTTTTTTTTTTTTTTTTTTTTAAGTTTTCATATTAAAAAAAAAAAAAAAAAAAACATTTGAAAAGTAATCTGTCTTCAAGAAAAAAGTTTAAGCCCTAAAGCTTAAAGAATAAATAAATAAAAATAATTCTATTTATCTAGATCTATCTCTATCTTGATCTCTTTATCTCTCTCTCTCAATTTGGGCTACAGTTTAAATTAAGAAATTAAATAAATGCAGCAACATTTCAAAATAACAGCATCAGAAGATGAAGGAAAAGATCAAAGAGATGATTGAGAAACTTGAATTTGTACAAGTTTTGTTTTCTCATCTCGTTAAAAAAATAATAATTTTAACCTTTTCAGTTTTTGCTACAAATTATGACTCTGCTCTGAAAATATTGCCCTGGTTTAAAAGGTTGAGGTTCTGATCCATGTCATGAGAATAAAAAGCTTTTGTTGTGTTTGTGTCCAGAACCACCTGCCATCAGGACATCATCAACCTGCAGGTGGAGATGATCCGACAGTTTTACATCCAGCTGGTACTGCCTCCCATCTTTCTGGGTTTCATTTGTTTCAGGATTGAGAACCTTCATCTGTGTGATGATGATTAATCCCAAACATCTGTCCAGATGTGACGTTTACCTGCTGTGTGTGTTTCAGATGGAGGTCCACAATCTGATAGAGAACTATTCAGTCAACGAGTCTCTGGTGGAGGAGATCGAGAGGCTGCGAGAGGAGAACCGCCGCCTGCGAGCCAAGTACTGATCCTGTGACCTCTGAGCCCCGAGTCGGGTCTTGAAGGCTGCAGCAGACAGACCGACGGGTCTGCCTCAGAGCTCCGGCTTGCAGGAAGTGTTGACAAACACCCAAAGCTCTTTTAAATCAGAGGTTTAGTTTGTTTTTATTTAATGTGTTTATAATTTGTGAAAAATAAAACTTGTACAAAATAGCACTTTGAATGATTCTTTAAATTAAAGTTACAGATTTGTGTGTATATCTGTGTGTGCTGCTGGTGCTCTGCAACTCCAGGGTTATTCATTTTACGATGTGGTGCAGCCTGAGTTTATGAAAAAATAAAAAATTTAAATAAATATATATACTGTATATAATCAGATACAGTTGTTTTGGGTACATGCAGAACTTAATGATGTCCACCTTGAGTCTGTGTTGGTCCACTCGGGTTCTGAAATGTCCAAATTACGTGGCCACACCAAAAGAATGTGTCTGAGTAAAAGATCTGATCCATTCTGCCAAAAGCATTTGAGTCTGGGTACTCGAGGCACGAACCAAGTCATGATAAGGCAAGCAGCATGATCGGATCCAAATTTGCTGCCAACGACTTCCTTGTTTTGTAGATGAACCAGCGACCAGCCGAATCCAAAAAGCAGGAACCAGTTATCATAAATCCAATTATAAACAAGTCCTTAAAATCCATAAATGGCAGCAGAGATAGACACTTCGAGTCGATGAGATATCCAGCTGCATGCGCCAACAGGGTAAATCGGCTCGCCAATTTTACACTTTGTGTTCACATTTGTGCATTAATATATTATTTGATCATTTTTATTGTTCTTTATCACTCCCGTTATTGAATGGATGGAGGGGGTGCACTGATTGCAGTTTTCTGGCCGATCACCGATTTTTAAAGTCTGACCTGCCGATTCCGATTTTGTTTTATAAGCAACACTGTCAGGTGTTATAAGGTCACAATGCACCTTCAATCTTATTTTACTGAAAAACATGTCCTTGAACAATATCCTAGAAACAATACAAACTTGTTTTAACTGGCCATGAGGTGGTGCTCTGAAATATAAACGAAGTTCAGACAATTGTTAAAACTTAAATTGGTAAAATTGGTTTCTCGTCCGATTTCCCAATACAGTATTGAGAAAATCTGGGCCCATCCATCCATTCATCTTTACCCACTGTCTGTTGTTTTAATCGTTTATTAAAGTAGCTATTAGCATAAGCATGTTGTAGAATGTACCGGTAGTCCTTTTCAATTTTTCATGCTCACACCAGTTCTGTGGTGTAGTGTGGGTGAATGTTAACTCGCTCCATCTCAGCTGGCAGCATGACTCAGCTTAATTTTGCACAACTTTCTTTTTTTATCTAAATTAAAATAGCCTTGTTCTATTTTTCCAAATAATTTTGCTCAAAGTATTTTTGTCCATCTGTATATAGCGTCTTTAGAGTTAATTTTTTAGGCCATTAGTTTTGTATGTTAATATCCATTTGTGTTAATAAAAATACATCTTATAGCTTTCTTTTGTTACGTTTTTAAAACTATCATGTCAAACTGAGTTAATTTTTTTCTTCCCTGGGTTCAGCCCTCTAATTACTGGTAATCCGTTCAGTCTGGTCTGGATTTAATCCTGAATGCAACTCTAAATCACACTGAACCTCCTTCAATCAACAAACTTCTACATTTTGGTAATAAAACCAGAGAAATAAATTTCCTGAGTTTTAATTAAAAGTGTAACAAAGCTGGTAATGAACGAGTAGATGTCCATCAAACATTTGGTGTTGAATAAATTCAGACTGCATGGTCTGAAAACCAGAACAGAAGAAGAACCAGTTTGGACCCAAGTAGTTTGCTGGTTCTGATTCTCCAGGTGTTTAAGTCTGATCCAGTCAAAGAGCAGCAGCTCCTCTTCCTCAGACAAGATTAGCCCAAAGGTGGCGGCTACATCAGGGACTGTCAGAGCGGGTCGGTCCAGGACCTGGAGCAGATCTGGACCTGGGAGATGGAGGCATAGCGCCACCTGAGGAAGTACCGGGTCTGAAGAAACGGTTCTACGAGGACAAGTAGAAAAAAAATATTTATTCGATGTAAAACACTTTGAGTGAAGTAGTGTAGAAATAACAAAACTAAAAAAAATAAAATAAAATAGATGCTGAGTCATTCTTCATCAAACGCTGAGTCTTGCTGGGTCGTGGGGATCAGAGAGTCCCCGTCTGACAGGTTGGCTCTGCAGATTGGACAGGTGTTGTTGTCCTGCAGAAAGTGGGGGAGTTATCTCAGAAAACAAAACAGAGACGTTCCACACAGTGTGAGGTCTCACTCTGTGCAGAAAATCTACAGAAACAGTGCTGCAACAGAAAACAAGGAAATAAAAAGTCAACGAGTTTTGAAGCAGCTGAAAAATGTTTCAACTTGACAGAACTCTGAACCAGAGTTTGTGAGAACGAACAGTTCAAGAGACTCATACTGAAAGAAGATTAACGTGAACAACCAACGGTGCAGTCTACTCCATCGTTCTCCACATATAATGGTGGTTCAGAACTCATTTCAAACTAACCTGTTTCAGCTGTTTCTGTGAGAAAACTAACCCGTTTCAGCTGTTTCTGTGAGTAAACTAACCCGCTTCAGCTGTTTCTGTGAGTAAACTAACCCGCTTCAGCTGTTTCTGTGGGTAAACTAACCTGTTTCAGCTGTTTCTGTGAGAAAACTAACCCGCTTCAGCTGTTTCTGTGGGTAAACTAACCCGTTTCAGCTGTTTCTGTGGGTAAACTAACCAGACACAGCCGAGTCCAGACTCTCTTTCATTAAGTCTACATGTTTATGAGTTTCAGCAGACATCTTGGATCTTTGGGACATTATGACATTGTTGGTCTAACAACTCAAACCTAAAGAAGTTTCTCCACCTTCAGACAGTTACTACTTTTCTCCAAAAGGTCCAGAACTCCCAGTTAAAGCCCCAAATGTGAGCCCCCCCACCCCCTGGTTCGGCTTCTAAACGTAGAATGAGCCCATACCTTCAGCCACCGGTCGATGCACCGGATGTGGTAGTCATGGAAACAAGGCAGTATCCTCAGCTTCTCCCCGTCGGTGTAGTCACAGAAACATATCTGACACCTGCCAATCAGCACAGACAGCCTTAAAGATGGAATGTGAGGCACCAGGGTTCGGTTCTGACCCGCTGCTGGACTCACTGCATGTTCCCACTGTTTGAAGACCGGAAAGATTTGGTGGGAAACCTCTGGATTTCCCTGCGGGACATCTTTTTGTTCACGACAGCGCCCTGGCGCTCCTCGAACTCCAGCAGAGCCTGAGAGAAGAGATCCATTAAAATCGTTTGATCCGGATTCTGTCGGGTTTAAATTTGTTCAACAGAACCAGACGTCAATCTGAGTTCGAAGAGTTGACCTTCAGCGGACTTCCTCCTCATCCTCACCTCGTAATCGTTTCCCTGAAGATCGCCTGACAGGTCCGGTAAGATGTTCCTCCTCCTGCTCCGCCCACGGCGCCTGCGCTGACCAATCGGATCTGAGAAAACGCCAACGAGTAGAGAAAATGTGACTAGATTAAAAGAAATGCAGCAGCACGTCTGAAACATTTTATAAGTTCTGAACCGACTTTAAAATGTCCCGGCAAATTGACTCGTTCCAAGTTAAAGAAACAGAAACGAGGTTCGGATCAGAACATTTCCACAGAACCGTGTTAAAATAAACATTGAAGTTAAAACAGTTCTGTACCGTCTTCCAGGTCCACCAGAGGAGACACGGCAGCCAGGACCTGAGACATCCAGCTGGGCTCCACAGAGAACTGCACACAGTTGGCACACTGAAACCAGAACCAGAACCCAACTGGAGCACAATTTTAAATATGCTTGGATAAAAATGTACTTTTATCTTTATGTACTAAAATGTCTTTATCTTTTCTAAAAAAATAACTTTTCAGAAAATAATTTTTTTTTTTAAACAAAAAAAAAAAAAAAAAAAAAAAAAAAAAAAACGCAGTTTTTTTAGGAGCAGGTTGTTTATTTCATCTCTGATGAATAAAAATAAATAACTCAACTTAATTTCTCTTTGAACTTCAACTCTTTTTGTCACTTTTTGCTTTATTCAATTTTCTTTTGGCAGTTTAAAAAATAAAGTTTTACATTTTTGTTTATTCATTATTTGTTTACTGTATTTCCTTATTCAAATATGTATATTTGAAAGCTAAAAATGTTTTTTTTTTAGTAAACAAGCATTTTCATGAATACGGGTGTATATTTCATGTAAAATAAAAACGTTATTATTATTATTTATATTTCAGCTGCTCGTCTCACCGTGCGCTGGCTCTGCTGATGATGAGGATGATGAAGATGTCTGCTGAGTGACTCCTCCCGGTCAAACTGAGCCTGCGGACACAAACAGAAACAGGAAGTTGACTCCACCTGCCCAGGTGAGGCGACTGAAGCAGCAGGATGAAGCTCCGACCTGCAGGCTTCGAGCCAGAGCTTCGTCTTCCTCCATCTGCAGCAAGCAAACTGCCGCCTCTTCGTCGTCGCTGATTATGATCTGCTCCACCCCCGCTGCGGCACAAACAACCAATCAGAAACCAGCCCTGTGCAGCCGGGTCAGAACAGAGTCTGAACAGGAAGCGACTCCTGACCTGGCGAGAAGTCCTCCTGTTCTCCGTTCAGCCATCTTCTCTCCTCGTCCGTCAGGAAGGTCAGAGAGTCGGGGCTGGACGCCGCGGCGGGTGAAGGTGTGGGCAAGGCTGCCGTATGGGTCTGCTTCGATCGGCAGTCCGACTCCGGAGTGAGGTAGGAGGTTGATGACGAGGAGGATGAGGAGGAAGACGGGGCTTCCAGCCAGCTCCCTAAAGGAAAAGTTTTCAGAGAGGAGGCGGGAACGAAGCCGGGGTTCTTCTCCACCAGCCGCCTGTGTTTGGACTTCTGTGAACAGCTTCGCCCACTGCTGGTGGGTCGGTGCGGTTCTGTAGGGTCCCTCAGCGCCACCTGAAGGTCCAGAAACACACAATGAGTCCAGAACTGAGCGCTGACCAGCTGAGACGGAGTCAGAAACAACAACGGTGACTCACGGAGCTGCGACGCTCCTGAGGGGTACGGCAACACCGTCTCCTCCGCTTCCCGAGCTGTGGGCTGAAAAACAAACAAACAAACAAACAAACAAACAAACATTTTGTCAAGACACAAAAAGTCCAAATGCTTCAGACAACAAACAACTGATCCCAACCTAAAAATATGAACAAATAAAAACAATTTTTATACAGAAATTTAATGAAAACTAAAAGTTTAATTTTGAAAATATACAGTGGTAATTGTATATCAATATAAGAAACTACCGTATTTACAGTAAATATTTAAAAAATTTTATCACTAGAACAATAAAGAAGATCTTCTAAAACATCTTAGATCAAAGGTTTTGATGGATTTTTTGATTTCTGTTTTATTTCTGATGGATTTGACAGCTGGTACCAGATGATTCTGACTGACCCGGATCAGTCCAGAATATAAACAACGTCAGTTATGAATTGGATTTTGATGTCTTTATAGTTTCAGATGTATAGTTTCCTGCTGTCCTTTGTGAGTTGAGTTTAATTAATTTTTTGGTCGTCCGCCCGGCCTTGCATGGCCTGTAGACCAGAGGATCTGGGAGCGTGTCTTGTAAGGGCAGACCATTTTATTTAGTCTTTTTTAACCTCCCCACATTCTTATGTGTGTAGTAGTGTGTGGGAACCTATGTGGGTTTTTTCCCCACTTAGTTTTGTCAGATTCCCTTTCAACTTATAAGCTTGTGGAACATATGAGTAGCGCTGGTTGTAATGATTGGGAATTAGTGTCACATGATCCACTAATAAATTTTGACTTGATTGAGTGACCTGACCTTTATTGGATGTGCGGGCTACAGCTGTATGAGACTGAGACGCCTCTACCTGTCCACGGGTGTGTGTTTAAGACTTTGACTACCTGGGGGTTTCTGGGACGAGCCTAGTCAGGTCCTGGTAGAGGTAGTCTTCAGGTTCAAGCAGGATTCCCTGGTTCAGACCGATGGGACTGCTCGGTGCTGACGAACAGGGACTGGCAGTGGATCTATCAGCCATGTCCTCCTCCAACATCAACACTCGGTCCTAAAAATGGATCAATACGTTCCGATCCGGACCACAAGCAACATGATGATGATGATAACGAGCAGGTTTCCTGAACAAAGAGAAACCAGTTAGCTAACTGGATCCGTCCAAGTTTGACCCAAAATACAACCGGAACCAGTATTTTAGTTATTTATTTATTATTTTATTTAGTAACCTTTATTTAACCAGGGACATCCCACTGAGATCACAAATCTGTTTTACACGGGAGGCCTGGGCCTGAAGGCAGCCTAATGCATGCATTTGGTCTGTGGGAGGAAACTGGAGTACCAGGAGAAAACCTAGTCAAGCACGAGAAGAACATGCAAACTCCAAACAAACAGACCCCAGGTCCAACCGGGGATTGAACACAGGACCTTCTTGCTGGAGGCAACAGTGCTAACCACTGAGCAGTCACGCTGCCAATTCACACAAGAAAGGTTCATTTCAAACAGAAATGCTGCTGAACTGAGCCGAACCGGTGTCGTGCCTCTGGTGGGGGAACAGATTATTTGGGGGATATCTAATTTGGCACACAGGTGTTACACCAAATTCTGTGACCTATCATATTCTGTGACCAACAACAGCACATTGTAATGCTTTTGTTTAAATATTTATACCCAAAATTGTTGTTTAACAAATCAGTAAATGATTAATAAATGTTTCCAAGGGCTTTGTTGGGAGGGAGATTGAGTTAAAAATGGCTTCTAATAATGTAATACCTTCTTTTAATACACTAACCTTACTGTAATTTACCATAAATATTATCAAAGTTCATCACAACTATGTTATGTTAAATGCCCCCAGATTTGGGAACATTTATTAATCATTTTCAGATAAAAATCAATTTTGGGTTTAAATGTTTAAACGAATGCGCTGTCGCCCCCTGTGGCCACAGAATATGATAGGTCACAGAATTTGGTGTAACACCTTCACTCTGAACAGCTCAGTTAGCAAACACGAAGTTAGCTGCTAGAACATAAACACGACAAACACAAACACTGTACATTAAATAACATTTATTATTTCCATCAATACTGACAATATGTCCGTGAAATAAAACGTTACCTTGAAATTTCAGTCCCTTTCAGTGTGTTAACGGACGATCTCACGCAGAACCGCTCGAGTACTCCACTTTCAAACTGTTTCAATAAGGGATAAGAGTATTACTTCCGGTATCCCACAGGAAAAACATCAAGTGCCCCTTTCACAATAAGACAAAACCCCGGTGACGTTTAGAAAAGTACCGAACATTCTGATTTTACACTAAATTACTTTTAGTTTTCATCTGCCAAAAATAAATAAAATTGTCCAGCACATATTGCAGTCGTACAAAAAAAACTTGATCTGATTTAATATTTGTGCAGATTATCATTTTACACAAATCAGGTGAAATCAAAATAATTTATATTGTAATGTAAAAATTATAACAATCTGAAATCTTTCTCTTGAAATAAGTTGGATCTTTATTTGCTCAAATGAGTCATAAAAGCTACTTTCTTAGCAGCTGATCAGACTGGAATTGTAAATACAGTGTAAGCCTATTTAAAAAAATGTATATTTCAAGGTTGTTTAAGGTTCTTCACATGAAAAGCAATAGTTGTTTTAGTTTTCAGGATGCTCCCAGCTCTTTATTTATGTTTTTGTTCTTTCTCATCTAAAAACATTTTTTCCAACACTGACATCTTTTTTGCCTTTTATAATATCCAACAGTTACAGGAGTAAAAATTATAATATCCAACAGTTACAGGAGTAAAAATTATAATATCCAACAGTTACAGGAGTAAAAAAAAAAAAAAACCTGTTTTTAACTTTTCAGATATTTAAACTGGTAAAAACCCAAAAACTGAAATATGGCAATATGCTGGTGAAGATTCTCATTCATCCAGGACATGATAAAATCATAAAACGTTCAATACAGAACCAACTGGACTTTATTTGTAACAAGACGTTTCACTCTTCATCCGAGGAGCTTTCTCTGCTCAAAGAAGCAGTTTTGGAATGAGGTTTTAAAGGCTGAGATAAGATACACACATACCTATGTAGATTGACAAATCACACCTTAACAGTAGGGGTTTCGTCTTTGTTAGTCTAATTCACTGAAGAGGCTCCTCTGTTCCCATCAAAGTGCGAAACTCATCTGGGAATCAAAGCTGCATTGTTTTTGAAAGTTGGAATCTGATACCTCCTCCCTTGGTTTTTCTCTTTTAACATAAACAGCTTCCTTCACCCCCCTCTCAAACCACCTGTGTTCACGGTCCAAAATGTGCACATTCTGGTCCTCAAAAGAGTCCCTTGTCATGGCCACAGGTCTGTAGTCACTGTGTGAGTTTGGGTGGCAGTTTTTCGGAACCGGGACCAGGCATGTTGTTTTCCACAGAGCAGGCTCCACCATCATGCTCAGGCTCAGGTGGAAAATGTGCTGACAAACATCACACATCTGGGCCACACATCCTTTCAGGAGTTTGGGGCTCAATCCATCTGGACCTGCAGAGTTGCCAGGACGTAGACAGCTGAGCTCCATTCTCACAGCCTCCCTGCTGATGGTGATTGGAGGCTCATCATTTTCTTTTTTGAGAAAGGAAAATGATGGTGGAGGAGGAGGGCTGTTAGGTGGAGGGTGTTGAATCAGGGGTCCTTGAGTTGTCTAGAAGGTGTGATGATCTCTGAAGAGGTGTTGGAGGTGTGGGTGAAGGGTGGGCAGTGTCCACAACATCAAACCTGTTAAAGGTTTAACTTGTTGGTCTCCTCCCATCACTGCTGCAGTCTTTGTTACCTAACCTGTGATGCTTCTCATCCCATTCCACACCTCTCTCTTGCCCCTCATCTCAGTCTGCGCTCTCCTCACCTTCTCCCTGTCCCCCATCCTGAAGGCAGCCTTATTCGTGTTCAGAGTTGCCTTGATGTCATGACCCAAGGTTTATTGTTGGGAAAGCAGCAAACTGTTTTTGTGGGGATTATATTATCCATGCAGAAGTTAATATAATCCGTAACACAGTCTGTGAGTGAGTTGATGTCCTGCCCATGTGCATCACAGAAAACATTCCAGTCAGTTGCCTCCAAGCAGCCCTGCAGGGTCTCCATAGCCTCCTGTG
The DNA here is from genome assembly GCA_031762415.1 of Simpsonichthys santanae. Lineage (NCBI taxonomy): Eukaryota > Metazoa > Chordata > Actinopteri > Cyprinodontiformes > Rivulidae > Simpsonichthys > Simpsonichthys santanae. The sequence continues at coordinate 7,626,617 of JARVLU010000002.1, read as the reverse complement.
GCCACCAGTTCTCGTGGTCACAGGCTGCCGCTGGACCACAGGGATGTACTGGGACTCAAGGTAGACTAAGTTGTGGTCTTAATTGCTTAATATGTTGTGCTTCTTAAAATTGTTGTCATATCGTAATTAATTTTGTTGTTGTTGTTGTTGTTACATCATGATTTTGGTTCTTTCACTGTTACTTTTTTCTGCCTTATTATTTGAGTGTTTTAAAAATGTCAGAGGATATAAAGGATTCCTGAATGAACTCCAACCTGTGAAAACACACAGATGTTTTTCTTCCAGTGTTTATAAAACAAAAAAGTCATAATTTACTGTAAAATTTGTGCCACAGCTTGTTTCAACATGTTTTTATGAACAACTCGATGTGCTCTCTTGTGAGTTTTATTAAAAATGTGCTGCAGGATATTGAGTCAATAGCTACCTGGAGCCCTGATTCAAATCATTATTTCAATTTCCCATGCGTTTGGTGCTGTGTCAGATTGACCATTTCCTTCCTGCAGACACTAATAAAACACCTCAGCCCACATTCCTGCTGCGATCAGCACCCATTCTCTGTGACTACGTTCAAGTTGTAGCTAAATTCTCTCAAAATCTTAGAAACATATCCAGAACGACTTGTTCTTTTTTTAAACTAAACCCAGGAGCTTTCTGAAAATTAAGTGGTGTCAGTGTCACCAAGGAAAAGATGTTTAAGGAAACATAATAATTAAAAGCATTTTCTTTTTCATGCTACAGATGATTTAAAGAGAACTTGCTGAATGGAGCAGGTGATGACTTCAGTCTTTGCTCTGACTTTCAGCTCAGCATCACTGGTTAATCCAGTTCTTGCTTTGTCATAGCACCCTGAGTTTATTTGATGCTTTAGTTTGTGTGTCTAATAACATTTGAGCAAAAGAGGGAATCATTAAGTTACCATTATAATCTGGGGTAAATGATAGTTTTCCATAAGCTGATGAACTTCCCTTTTCTGATCATAGAGCACATCATAAGGTTGATTGTATGCATTCAACTTAAAGCCAGTATTACAGATTAAGTGCATTAAATATTGTAATTATTACTTTTAATAATGAGTATCATTATATTAATAGTCTGCGAGTTTCATTAAACCAAAAACAAGCCTCTAACTGCAAATGGAAAACTAATTAAACTTCTAATGTATTTGTCTAATTTTTACAATTACCATGTGCTAATATGTTTTTGTGGTTGTGGTGATTTGCAGTTTAACTTTTTAAGGAACAATGTTGCATGATGGGTAACAAAGAAAGAGTCCGAAATTTGACTGAAAATTGTAGCACAGTTGGACATTCGTTTTAGTTTGGAATAATTCAGACCTCGACTGCATACAGATATTTTTCACTTTTTAATTTATTTTCTCTGTTTTCATGGTGTAGAGGCACGGCAGCCAACTCGAGACCTGAAAGTCCTGGGTTCGATCCCCGGTCATTGCACATCTCGTGGTGTCTCTGAGCAGGACACCTTATCCCTAGTTCGCACCAGAAAAAGTCCATTCTTAGCTTGTGTAAACATTTTCCCAAAACAATTCCAGCTTCCTCTTTTCAGTCACGTTTAAAATTTCCTTCTAGGTAATAACATTCTCAGCAAGCAATTAGTTTTTTGACAGTATAAAGATTAAAAAATATGTACTGTATATGAGTCAGAAGAAAGAAGGGTAGAACAGTCTCTTGTTGTTTTTGTTTCTAATCAGCATGTAACGGACTGCTTTGTGTTTGTTTCTAAATAAATTAAATAACGTTTCCACCACTTAATCTTATTTTTACAAGTTAATCACTTTACAAAAGTAGTATCTGGCCCGCCCTGGCGGCTGCCTGCCGGGGCCTGGGTGCCCTGGCTCTGTCGAGCCTCTGTTGCGGGGGGTGGTATGACCTCAGGTCTTGGTGTCCATGGCCAGATCTGCTCTGGTGTAGTGGGTTGCCGACGGGGCCTGTGGGCTCGTCGCTGCAGCCTCCTGGGGTCTCTGCATTGTGACTGCTGGGGGTCGCCCGGGGCTTCCCTCTGCTTCTCTCTAGGGTGGTGGTGGGGGGTTGAGGTGTGGTTGTCCCTGTTGGGGAGCTCCGGGCTTTGGGGCCTGAAAATAAATAATAATTTTTGTATTTTATTTTATTTTTTAGTAGTATCTGTCAGTAATAACCTGATGCATGCTCAATAAACCAGGTAGATAAATCTAACAAGGTTGAGTCAGGTCCTCTGGATGGATTCTTCTTTGTTGAAACGTTTTGTCTTTTATCCAAAAGACTTCCTCAGACTGAAGAAGTCTTTTTGATAATCTTCAGAGAACCTGACTCAACCTTGTTAGATGTCTGTCAGTAAGTTATTTTAAACCACTGTATATCAGTTTGACCAGTTGAGCAGAAGCGTTTCCTCTCCTTCTTTCCTTCCAGTATCAAGATGGTGCTGATGTGGACCAGCGGGGACACCTTTAAAACAGGATACTTCCTGCTCACACAGGCTCCTGTGCAGTTCTGGACATGTGGCCTGCTGCAGGTCTTTGTGGACTTTGCCATCCTGTTCCAGGTCTACTACTACAGCCATTACCCACAGAAACCTGTGTCCCACAGCACCTCCCACACGACGAGCGCCAAAGCCCTTTGAGATCATCCTTAAGACTGTTAACGACAGGAGCAGCAGGAAGCACTTTCAGAGGTGCTGAGATCAACTGAAGTACCAAAGCATGTCCAGATGAAGCCGCGGCTCTGAATTACTGAACACTGGTGATATGTTACTGTGATGGAGATAACACTGAAGGTACACCTGTTACACACAGTATTTTACTTAATGAAGTGCTTAAATCATCTGGTCATGTGGCAAATGTTTTGCACAGACAAGAGCATTTAGAATACATAAACTGGACCCGTACACACCAAGCTCAAGGATTTGCGGACTAATTCTGGTCCACCTATGTTGGCAATTGTTGCATGGAACATGGCTCACTGCATGACCAGTAATATGTATAAATAATAAATGAATTGGTCATAAACCTTGATAATCCACGTTACTGAATGTAGTAAATATTTAAGAAGGTCAGTGAACCTGTGCTTGGCCAGTTGCTTATTCCATCCCGAGACCCTCGAGGTTGAATGGTTACTAGAAAACAGACAGCAATCAAACCCAACTGAACGGAAACGTTGTCAAGACTTGGAAATGTTAAAAAATCAGGAACTGAAGTGGCCTTGAGACCTGACTCATGAGGTAAACCAAGCTTTGTGAGACACCGGCAGGTTTCTTTTTTATTAAACATACATTTGATGCCACGTTTAGTTTTTTTTTTACCTGTAGAGAGTCGAGGTGGTCAGAATTGAGGAACACCTTTCTTCTCCTGCGGGTTCATGTGTCCAATGCTGATCCCTGCTGAGCTGTTAGGAAGCACAACACAGACACAGATGGCTTGTTTCTCTCCAGTGACAGCTCGTGTCAGACGCAATCCCAAAAAGAAAAGTATAAAAAAAAGAAAATGCTCTTGAGGGGGGAAAAAATATTTCTAGAACATCTATTGGATTTTCTAAAAAGTGAAATAATTATTTTTCTTTTTATTGCTGAAACAAAGAGTATTTTTCACCTAAACTTTATTTAAAAGATTAAAAGTCATCGCAATGTTCAAATTTAGCTCATTTACCACACAAAACTTTAAAGTTTGAGCAGTTAGTCGTTACTCAAACCAGTATGATCGCAAACAGAAGCTCTTTGCCAGTCCAACCGTACGAGCTCATGTGTCTCACTACAACACACCTCGAGCCACAATGCCACCCTTTTCTGTGTCAGCTGCTACAGCTCTACTACCTCGCCCCATGGCTCAGAGGCGTAAATGTGGCGGGTTGACTTCAACCCTCCATATATAAATCACACCAAGATGGCACAGGCCAGGTTTGGAAGTGTTTAGTTTGAGCATGTAGAGGCCTGTTAACCTGCAGATCATGCCCATTTGTTACAAATACAGCAACATGGCTGCCAGCCCCACAGCACACAAACCTGTTAACCATTTTGGGACAATATTTTACCAAATGAAGACTGATTTCTAACAAAGAAGACCTCACACCTCTGCTATTAGAACCATAAACTAATTAAAAAACATGTAAATAATGTTTTTGTCCCTCCAACTATCATTTCCTACTGTCAAACTTATGCTTTTTTTATGATGTTCAAGACAGATTAAATACACCATTTTACAAAAACATGTCTGTTCATAGAAGTTTTGTTATAGAAACTGGTTAAAAATGACACAAAAATGAAAGTTTGTGTGGAAATTTTAAAATGGAAAGTGTGTGGAGACACATTTCTTTAATGTCAGAAACATTTTCAGTCAGTTTCTACACATCTTTAAGACAAAGTACATCCTCATGAAAACTATTCAGTAAAATAATCTGGTAGTTTGTTCACACTTGATTTGTGATCTTATTCTATGATGAGCTTGATGTCCACCCAACATATGGACAAAACTTTGTTTTGTGTTTAGACTGAAGATTCTCGTGGTCCAGGACATGGTAAATCCAAAAAAAGTTAAAACAAAACAACTGGACTTTATTTGTAACTGAAGACATTTCGCTTCTCATCCGAGGAGCATTCTCAAGTCAATGAAACAAGGAGTGTGGGATTAAAGTAATAAAGCAGTGGTGTTCTGTAAACTAGCATAATGGAGATTGACACATGCAGATTGACCTCTCTCTCTTCACTAGAGGAAACTTGAATCTCACACTCCTTGTTTCATTGGATTGAGAATGCTCTTCAGATGAGAAGTGAAACATCTTCAAGTTACAAATAAAGTCCACTTGTTTTTTTGTTGTTAGTTTTTTGTGTGTTTAGCAACAAGTGAATTACTGCCTGAGTGAATCACTTTAATTAAAGCATTAGAAAAGTTCTTCAGTGACTGCAGCCTTTACACACTGATAATAAAATTAAAGCAAATATATGAGACACTTAAATCAAAGATGTTTTATTCATCAACATACATTAAAATAACATTTGTGCTCATTTTTTGAAATCCAGCGCTCCAGAGGTTGATGTTAATCCAAACGCCGCCGTTTCTAAAGACACTTTGAAGGGCGCCAAAATGTGTGCTTCCCAAAATTCAACCTCAATTTTCTTTTCAAAAGTCAAAAGGCAGTTCTGGACTTTTGCAAAAATGGGACCAAATGTTGATGTTTTGATTTATAAGCAGAACAAAGTTCAAAAGAAACGTTCAAAACTGCAGTTTGTGGCTCGTTAGTGTTGCCATGGTAACCACTCACCACGACAGCAATCTCAATAAAACAGGAAAATACAGCATCTCGTACAGAGAGATGAAAAAATTCAAGACTCTTGTGACTGGTCATGTCGCTCTGACACTTAGTAGTGTCTGTTGGAAAACATAAAATATGTTTTTGTCAGTGGATAACACAAAGCATGTCGGACCTGATAATGCTCTTTAATATCCTCACTCCTGAACCCACAGCACTGTGTTGTTCTGTTAGTATCATTTAGCCACAAGAAAATAATTTCCTGTTTAGAAAACACTCTACAGCCCGTTTGATTTAGTTTAGTTTAGTTTTATTCTTGTTTTCTTCCTGAGGTGAAAAAGCCGGAGTCTGTCAGGGACCACAGCAGATCTGATCTTTGTCAAAGCCGCGAGAAATCTCAGCTGTGCTTTGGTTCCACACGGACTGATCTGAGATAAAGTCATGGCGGGCTAACCTGCTCGTCCTGTGCTCACTTTATTTAGCGTTTTGCTTTTGTGCCGTCGTCACATGTAAAACTGTATTTCTACCTGTTATCCAGACGACGCCAATGGGATTGGCTTGTGTGGTTATATGACCAGATCAAATAATTTCACTTCATAAACCTTACTTGCTTTAGTTTTATTTTATCGTAACATTTCTGTGTTTTTGTTACTGCATGGTATGCCACTGTCCTTGTAAAACTTTTTTTTATTGTACCAAAAATACCAGTACATGTTATTTTTGTTAGTTTTTCTACTGCGCTCCTTTTTTAAATCATGCTTCATTTTTCTATTAAACTGTCACTCTGTGTGATGTTTGGGTTGTTGAAGCACAGCCTCAACAAACTGGTGTTATGACTCAATAAAAATGGCACTGGGGACTCTTGACTTTTGTTTTTCCTCTCACCGTGATGTTTGTGTCCGACATCCAAAGATGCTCTCATCAGAAGAGAGAGCTCATCCATCATAGTCAAGCAATGCTTTAACTAAAATGTCCTAAAGTGTCTTGTGTTGGGGCGTCCCATGAACCTCTTCACTGCTGCAGAGACATTAAACAATTCATAGATTTGTCAAACGACTGATAACTGTATTTAAAGGGACATTTTCTCAATACTAAGCCAAGTTCTTACTGGTTTTTAATGTATTTCAATGCACTTTTAATGGAGTGGTTTGGTCATTTTGACGTAACGTTTTGTGGAAAAGTAAAATATAAATCTTACCATGTTGAATGCTAAACAGCTAATTTGTTTAGTTTTAATAAACTTCATTTTATAAATGTGTATTTGTTTAATAGACTAATTTGGTTTAAATGAAAAGTGTGTGTGGAGAAAGGAAAACTGCATTCCTGCATAAGAACCTTATCCTATATGTGAAACATGGTGGTGGTAGTTTCATGATTTGGGCCTGTTTTGCTGCATATGGGACAGGACGGCTTGTTATTATTGATGGAACAATGAATTCTGAATTATACCAGAGAATTCTGAAGGAAAATATTAGGACATCTGTCCATGAACTGAATCTCAAGAGAAGGTGGGTCATGCAGCGAAACTGTGACTCTAAGTATGGAGGGTGGAATGTGGAAAAACTAAATAAATATACATCATGAAATAAATTATGTATTTAATTTGTGTATTTAATAAGTTAATTGTGTATTTATTTATGTATTTAATATTTAAATGATACATTTCATTATGTATTTTATATAAAGTATGGTAAATGAATGAAACACTGCCTTTTGTAAATTTGAAAAACACCACAAAAAAAAAAAAAAAAACATGTAACACTGTGATTGTGTTTGGGAGTAGACAGGACTTGAAGCCCCACGTCCCTTACAGACACGGTTCCAAAAATACAAGATGGCAGGTTCCAAGAACTGGTTCTGCTATCTTCAGTTTCCAACAACAAGAGAAGATTTATTTATTTGGTATATTAATATAAACAGTTAATGTAATGTATGATTCAGACTGTATTAACTTGAATAATTGTGAAACGTAGGATTCACATTCAAAACTGTTATAAAATCATGGTTCTCAAACAGTGCA
>JARVLU010000002.1:7575634-7588141 GCA_031762415.1 Simpsonichthys santanae | reverse complement strand
TCTCTCTTGAAAATGAGTTCTCGTGGCTCAATGAGACTAACCTGGATAAATAAAGGTTAAATGAAAAAAAAAAATTATACAGAGTTTAAACTTATAAAAAAAACAAGAATACACTTTAAGCTTTAAAGCATATTCAGTGAATTCTCTTGCGTGTCTTGAGGGCATGAAGCCTGGATGGCATTCAACTTGAGTTTTATCTCCACTGTACATATATTTAGCAAACTGACAGGAATTTAAAGGTGGAACTGGATCCTGAACTTAGACTAGACCGCCAGATTAGGTTAGTCAAAGTTTTTTTTCATTTGAGACAGCCCAGGTAAAACCCATCATCCCTAAAAGAGCTGGATTACTGTGACGCACTTCATCTGGGGGTCAGTGGGTCCTCCAGACTTCACCTTCTGACCCACGTGTGTGTGTGTCAGAGCTGGAGTTGCGGCAGCAGCGAGGCCTTCTCCCTCGGGGGGTGTTGCTGTTGACAGTGCCGGACCGTCAGGAGCCCCTGGGCAGCGGGGGGGCCACGCTGAACGCCCTGCTGGTGGCTGCTGAGCACCTGAGCAGCCGAGCCGGACACACAGTGGGTTGCAGCTTCCTGTCACATGACCCACTGCTCAGAGCGGCTGCTCATCAGCTCATCTCCTCCTCTGTTTCCAGGTGGTGACAGCTGACGTCCTGGATGAAGCTCACATCCTCATCCTCCACACGGTGAGTTCTGGTCCCGGTCCATCGTGTTTTATCAGGTTTTCTGGATGAAGATGACCGATGGTAGTTCCTCCCTCAGGGTCGAGATTTTCCCTGGAGCTCCTGCAGCCGAGCGTTCTGCTGGCTGCCCGAAGAGAGGTCCGAGCAGAAAGTCCAGGCTCCCGTCTGCGTTCTGGACCTGCTTCTGGACCAGCTCAGTACCCAGGTCTGGACTGAGAGACCAAAACTAAACTGTCGCATGAAGTAAAGAAACAAATGTTCATTTTCTGTGAAATCCACAGTGACTCTGAGGAAGTGCTGCTAAAGAGCACAACAGTAGCTAAAAGTTAAGACAGCAGAACAGTAGCTAAAAGCTCTCACATAGCAAATCAATAGCTATAAGCTAACACATGGAACAGTAGCTAAAAGCTAACACATAGCAGAACAGTAGCTAAAAGCTAATAGTAGCAAATGCATAACTAAAATGGAACAAACTGTATTTTTAAAATCAAAGTAGCTTAAAGAGTCAAAAGCAGAGGCTGAAGCTGATTTTAAAGTTTTTAAAGAAACTGAAGATTTAAAGGGGATTTTAAAAGTGTTAAAGTTACAAACATCTAAAGTCACAGCAACCATCTGCTGAACGAGCTGAACCTTTTGACACGAACAGCTAAAACAGCTCAAAGTCTACAAAAGATCGAGTGCAAAAATACAGTAAATGAAAGAAACCATAAACGTAAAGAATGTGAGTGCTGACTCAGCAGTTTGTTCTGTGAATGTTCACAGCATTTTATTGTGAACGCTGACTCAGCGGTTTGTTTGTGAACGCTGACTCATCAGTTTGTTCCGTGAATGTTGACTCAGCATTTTATTGTGAACACTGACTGACTCAGCATTTTATTGTGAACGCTGACTCAGCGGTTTGTTTGTAAATGCTGACTCAGCGGTTTGTTTGTGAACGTTGACTCAGCTTTGAGCCAGTTGGGTCACAGGTCTCTGTTGGGTTTTTCAGATCTGTCCCGGTTCTCCTCCTGGAGTTTGGGTCTGCAGCACTGACATGATCCTCAGCATTCCTCCGGATTTTGGTTAGTGTTCCAGAGGTTCTAACGGAACCAGAGTTCTCCTTTTACACCACAATGTTCTGATCGAGATTCGGGTGAAACATTTCATTCAGACCAAGGGATTCCCACAAATTCAGCTGAACTGGGTTTGAACTGTTTTATTATAAAATGTTACCAAAAGGAAGGGGGTGGGGCTTATCTCTATAGACTCCAAACACCTGTCGAGACCTGATCTCCAGTATATAAACAGAATCTGAAAGTCTCAGGACCAGACTGTCCTTGTCTCCTCTGTCCTCCTGGAAAGCTCCGTCTTCTGTATCTTATACATAGTTGGGTTGTAGAGAGAGAACAGGTCCAGGAGAGAAGCCCAGACCTCCCTCTCCCCAACAACATTTTCCAGCTGGTTCTGAGGAACCATGAGGTGTTTACAGGCCAGAGAAGATACAACATCCCTCCAGCGACTTCTGGGTCTTCTCTAGGGCCTCCTACCAGTGGGACGTGCCTGGAGAACCTTCCCCACCATTGGATCCACCAGGTGGTACCAGTTGACAGCTCTGTCCCTCTCTTCACCTGAGTGTCCAAGACGAGGCCTGCAGGTCCGACGACATGATTACATCACTCATCGACCTTTGGCCTGAGGTGGTCTGGCACAGACTAGCTCCTGGAAATCTGCCTCTGAAATCTGAACAGTCCAGTTTGTAACTTTTAGTCTGAGCATCCATCTGCTCTTTTCTTAGTGGTTTTGATCCAGATGGTACTGGTCTGGTTTCCTCAGCCAACATCTCTTTGTGTCTGTCAGTTCTGTCCTGGGACGGATTCTCAGGAGTTCGGGTTTTGGCGGTACCAGGTGACATCTCGTTCGCAGTCGATCACGGAGTCTACCTGACCGACCCCCAGGTGCCTCCCTCTCATGTCCTGTGTGTGTGTGTGTGTGTGTGTGTGTGTGTGTGTGTGTGTGTGTGTGTGCGTGTGTGTGTCTCGGGCTGCTGTGACGTTGTCCTGCTCATGTTTCCAGGGTCAGGTCCGAGACATCGTCTACAGGGGAACCAGGGAGCAGATCCAACGAGCCATGATGCATGATGGGAAAGTCCCGCTGGTTAAAGCATCTTTTGATCGATAGACAGCTCAAATCTGCACTGATCAAAAATACCTGGCGCTGAACCGTTGGTGCGTTTTGTTCTGCAGGTTTCGGGTCCGGTCTTCTTCTGCAGGACCGTTTCAGAGAAACTGCTGCAGACTCACGTCAGCCCTCCTCTGGACGGCTGCACCTACCTGGGTTTGGACTCTGGAGCTCCACCCCTCCAGGTACCTGCCCCTCTCTCTCAGATTCACTTTGTGGTTTCAGAACCAAGAGGACAACCCAACGGGTCGGAACAACGTCACATAAAGTCATCGCTGTCAGGTGTTTGAACACAGACCTGCACCTTCGTCCTCAGATCTCGCTCTTCCTGGACCTGCTGAAGTGTCTCTGCTCAGACCTGACCCAGGATCAGTTTGTGGGCGAGGACAGAGCCGGCTGCAGTTCTGTGTCCGGACCCAACGGGGCGACGGTGCGGAGCGGCAGGTCGGAGCTGTGGAGGATTCTGAGAGGAGCGCCGCTCTCACTGGGTCAGCAGGTCTTCGCCTTAATCTACTTCCTGTTTCCTGTGGTCAGGGGAAATTTTGCTAACAGACAAATAATTGCACACACGAAGTCAGTATCTGACGTTGGGCGATTAAAAACTGATCAGAACTGTCAGTTGATGGTTGAATTGTTTTTTTATTTATTTATTTAATTAAACGTGTTTTTCTTCAGAAGCAGGCTCATGAAACTGAACTCAGGTGGATCTTTGTCCCCATCACAGCGTACGTCCCCAACGGTCGCTACGACTACCTGACTCTGTCCGGGAAGCAGCACGTCCACCGTCTGACCCGCGACTGGATGGACAGAAGCACTCTGTCTCACGTCCAGGTGACGCGTCTCACTCTTCATCTTCATCCAGCTGATGTTCAAACTGACTCGCCGTCGTCTCGCTGTTCAAAGGACGAGTTCAGATCGCATGAACTTCTGTGGTAAAGTTATAAATAATCAATATCTTACCTGTTGTGCATGTGTAGCTTCTTTAGCGACTTCAGCTTGGAGAGTTTCAGGACTGAGGAGCTAAAGGTTAGCACCACCATGTTCATAACATGTCTCAGTCATCAAGTCCAACCACTCCTGAATCAGAGACAACATCGGAATTGTCTCACCTATTGAGGAGACAAATATCAGAAGTGTCTTACCTGCTGAGGAGACAAACATCGGAATTATCTTACCTGCTGAGGAGACAAACATCGGAATTGTCTCACCTGTTGAGGAGACAAACATTGGAAGTGTCTTACCTGTTGAGGAGACAAACATCAGAAGCGTCTTACCTGTTGAGGAGACAAACATCGGAAGTGTCTTACCTGTTGAGGAGAAAAACATCGGAAGTGTCTTACCTGTTGAGGAGACAAAGAACTGGATTGTTGCTTGGTGGTCCAGTGTCCTCTTTTCACATGAAAGGTAATTTTCAAGTCATTTGTAAATCAAGGTCCCAGAGTCTGGAGGAAGAGTGGAGAAGTCCAGAATCCACGTTGCTTGAAGTCCAGAGTGAAGTTTCCACAGTCAGTGATGGTTTGGGTCCATGTCTTCTGCTGGTGCTGGTCCACTGGGTTTTATGAAGTCCACAGTCCACACAGCATCTCCCAGGACATTTTAGATCACTTCATGCTTCCTTCTGCTGAGGACTCAGCAGATCTTCTTAAAACACGTTCATGTTCTGACAAGCAGAGTTTTAAAACTGTTTTAACATCTGCTTGACATCAAATGGTTATTTCATCAGCGATCTTGAGAAACTCTGGCCGAACATGATCACTAGATGATCCAGAAGAGCTTTGTTCCACTGCTGCTGGTGACCAAAACCTTAATCAGGAAAATACTTTGGTGTAAATGTTTATAAAGTATTCTTCACGTAAACTGCCATAAATGTTGGAGGCACAGAGATCTACTTAAGACTTAGCTGTAGTGAAACGAGCTGTTAGCGCCTCAGTCCTGTCACAGTTAAAGCACCTGTCTACAACAGGTAAGATGTTTATTATTAATAGCTTTAACAAAGAAACTCGCTTCATAGTAGCTGAACTTCTAAAACTCTGTTTATTCCCTGCAGACTGAGAGCCGTCTGAGCGACGGGGCTCGACTCATCAACAGCGTTCTGGAGGGAGACGTTTCCGTGGCAACTGGAGCAGTGGTGCAACACTGCCACTTACAGGTTAGAGGAGGAAAACGGCGTTAAACTACCGTATTTTCTGGACTATAAGTTGCTCTGGAGTACAGGTCGCATCAGTAAAAAAAATTCCTCATGAGGAAGAAAAAAAAAAAAAAAACAATAAAGTCGCTTTGGAATACGAGTCGCATTTATTTAGACAAGAACAGACATTTAATGTGAAATAACAATAACACACTGAACAGACCTGGAGTCCTGAGCAGGATTAATTAACAAAACAAGCCAACAAGTCCAAAAAGCAAGTTACCAGTAAATTCACCAGTCTCATTCCACATCACTTTTGGGGGCATTTTACATGTGTTAAGTTTTTCTCAGTTGTCTCTAAGTGAATGTTGTTTTGGGAGGTTAGCGGTAGAGGAACAACATATAGTTATTAAAAGCCTAGAGAGGCCTCTCACAGCTGCAAATGTTAATGTTTACTCTTTGGTTCATGTCATTATGAATGAACATTTAACACATCGGTCAAAAATTGCATCATGAAGAGGGAAAACAACGTAAATAAGACACTTTGGACTATAAGTCGCGGCCAAACTATGGGGGGAAATAAGTGCAGCTTATAGTCTGCAAAATACGGTATTCACTCAGTCCAGTGTTCATTACATGATGATTCCAAAAGTGGATCTTTGTTGTAGTTTTTAAGAACCGCACCAGGTTCGAGAACTGAGAGGAAAATCAGCCGAAGTCAAAATTAAAAAAAATTCAAAAAAAAATCTTCAGAAAGTGCAGAGAACTGTTGAGTCACAAAATGACATCAAAGGAAAACTTCAGGAAACTATCAGGAGACAAACTGTAAAGATACATTTTTATTTATGGAGAAAGTTTTATTTGAATTTATTATTATTATTATTATTATTAAAAAAGAGGTAAATCTAAGCAACAGAAATCAGAAATAATATCTCCGTACTTATTGACAGAAATAAAGATAAATGATTTATATCTTCATAGTTCTTAAGCAGCCTGTTTGGAAACTTTGTCTCTTTCTGCAACTTAAATGATTAAAAAGTCTAAACTTGTGATTTATTTGAATAAAAGGTTTAATGCAGCACATTTTTAAATTTGGTCGTTGTTTAACAGCGACTCGATTTTTATTATTTTGATCATGAGGCGATGACAGTGCGCGGTTAAACCCAGTCCTGTTTGACCTGCAGCTCAGGCTTCAGAACCATCATCAGAGTTTAAACGGGTCACAGGAAGTTGGACTGTCCACGACTGAGCTGCTGTTTCAGAACTTTAACTCTTTTTGCACAAACACAGCTGAACGTGGAGGATTCCACTGATCTTCACAGAACTGACAGGCGATGATGTCACTCCAAGCTCTGAACGGTCTCAAATGTTTAAATCTTTTATAATAACTCGACTGGACGGACACTTTAGGTTCTGTCTTCATCCACTCAGTGTGTCACCGCTGTAGGATGGATGGTGTCACAGGTGTGGTTGCCATGGTGATCAGAGCCACTGTTTGGATCGGATTGGGTTCTTGTCAAACATGTCGAGTTATGTTGGAGTTTGAGCAGCGGCTGCTGCTGAAATGTTTTATTTTTGTAAAAATCCAGAAATGAGCTGTTTTTATTTTGTGTTAAAAGTTCATTGTTAGATTGTTGTTGTTTTAACGTAATGTTTAAAAATGCCCTCTGGTGTTCCTCAGGGTCCTCTGGACGTCCCGTCCGGTTGTCTGCTGTCGGGTCTCGAGGCGTCCGTGTCGCCGTGCGTCAGGCAACTGGCGCTCAGCAGTGACATCATCATCCAGGGACACCGAATCGAGCTGGGGGAGCTGAAGTTGAACGTGTACACGGTTGTAGGCGTGCACGACGACCTGCAGGTAAAACACCCTGCAGCCGGTTGTCATGGAAACGCGATGCCACAGAAAGCTCAAACTAAAGTTGTTTTGTTTTATTTAGTTTTATGGGTTTCTGCTTTTTTCTGTCTGACTGAAACAAAACATGAAGAAGAAAAAAAAAACTGAACAAAAACTTTATTTACTCGTCTCGATCAAACTGTTCAGTTTGACTGAAAATCTTTTTCCTGCATTTAAGAGCAAATTTCTACGTCTCCACCGTGAACGACCCGGTTCAGTTCTTCAGGGTTCTGTTTCAGCTCAAAGTAAAATGATCTTCATCATGATGCATTCACTGCACTCTGAAAAACTGGGAAACTGGAAATGTGTAGCCTTAAATTCAAGAAGTTAGATGTTCTAAGTAAAACGAGTTTACTGTTCGTGCCAACGAGAGCATTTCTTTAATTTATGACGATTTTACTCCTTCACTAGAACCAGATCCGTCCATTTTCTTTTCCCGCCTCTTCCGGTTCGGGTCGGGTGGAGAACCGGATTTCACTGTTGAATAAAGTAACAGGTTCCTTAAAAGCAACAGAAAGGAGATTTACAGAGCAGACCAGGAAAACGTTTGAGACAGAAAATACTTAAAAACACGGAGGTGACCATGATGATGATGATGGTGACTTCCTCCTCAGGCCTCCTCTGACGACAGCACCTCCTCCTTCCTGAACCAGCGCTGGAGCGTTTTCTTCAGCTCCACAGAAGTCCAGTAAGACTTTAACACACAGATCGGCTCCTTCGTCTGCCGTCAACGAGACAAACAAACAAATAAATAAATAAATAAAACGTGTAAACTCTGGGTCATATGGACACGGTTCCTCTCGCAGACCAGAACCAGAACTAAGATTTGCTCCTTCCTCCTCTCAGGCCGGAGGAACTGTGGGTCCGAGGCGAACAGCGGTCCCTCCTGGAGGCCCGACTCTTCCCGGTCCTCCACCCCAGAGGAGGTGCTGTCGGTCTGGAGGGAGGGATGAACTGGCTGCTGGGGGGACCAGGGTGTCTGAGGAGGTGGAGGGAGGCGTGGAGACTCTCTCTGAGGGAGGTGCTGTCGCTCACCCACCAGGAGGCAGAGCTCCAGTGGAGGGAGCAGCTTCTGTTCCTAGCGGGGAGGAGAAGGGTGGCGGACGCCCTGCGGAGTCGCACCGACACCTGCCTGCTGCCTTGCTTCAGGGCAGCGGTCCTGGGAGGCCAGCAGGAGGCGCTACTGGAGACTCTGGACAGTAGTGAGTCTCTGTTAACTTCTTGTTTTTATTTGATTTAAAATGAACTCTACCTGCGCTGCCCCCTGTGGGCTGTAATGTGAAACTACATGTTTACAAAACAAACAAAAAAACAACAACAATTTTATAAATTGTCATTCTGGAGGTGGAGAAACCTCCAGTGGCAACTAATGACACGAAGCTCTTTATGTGTTTATCACAAACTAAATCTGAAATGAATAAAATCTTGTTTAGTTGCAGCAGGAAGTGGAGAGCAGGGGGCGGAGCTTCGAGTGGAGATGGGCGTGGCCGCTCGCTGTCTCTCCTGCATAGCTGATGTGTTGGTGTGCATGGCGGGGGGGAAGGGGGGTTTGAGAAGTGGACCGGCTTCAAATGAGGCCTGGCGCGCCGCCTACGTCCTGTTAGAGGAGGGTAACCTGAGGGGCGGAGTCTACGCTCTCGCCTCTCAGAGACGGAGCTGGCTGAGCAGGTGAGCATCTCGCTTCACGATGTTGCGTTGTTGGGTCGGTGCTGACCCGTGTCATGGCCTCCTGTAGGCCGGACCTGCTGGTGCGAGCGGCGCGACACTACGAAGGCGCAGGACAGGTGCTGCTCCGGCAGGCTGTGATGTCATCGCAGAGGTTTGTCTGCGTTGGGCGAGGGGTGATGCCGCCGGTTGGGGAGTGGCAAGAAGTGGAGTGTCCGGCCCGACTAGACCTGGCAGGTGAGGAACACTTTTAATTACTTTTCTGTGATCACACCTGATGCGTTCGGGTGCACTTTTACGTGTGGGAGAAACTCCTTTCAGCTTCTCAGCGACACCCGAACGCGTCCCCAGTAAAGGTGTTGGTGTTTCAGGTGGTTGGAGCGACACTCCGCCCATCGCCTTCGAGCACGGCGGCTCCGTGACCAACGTGGCGGTGAAGGTTGACGGGAGACGTCCAATCGGGGCCAGAGCCCGACGCATCCTGAAGCCCCGCCTCCTGCTGGTTAGCTGCAGCAAAGGGCGGGACAGTGGGGTTTCCACGGAGACGGTGTGTGAGAGCCTGGACGACCTGAGGGACCACTGTCAGCCTCACGCTCCTGGTACCAGACCGACAGGTTGCTGGGTAAACGGGTCAAACTAGGAGAACCTCTGAGTGTGTGTGTGTGTGTGTGTCCTGCAGGAGCTCTGCTGAAGGCGGTGTGTGTCTGCGGCGGCCTGGTGTCTCTGTCCTCCCAGGATCCTCTGGACCATCAGCTGATGCAGAGATGGGGTGGAGGGGTGGAGCTTCACAGCTGGTCAGAGCTGCCGACCGGATCTGGACTGGGTCAGAACCTGACAGAACCACACAACCACTCACCGAACACTGCAGAGTACCAGCCATGTTTCAAACGTCACGTTTGAGCTGCAGCTGAAGAGAACCTTCAGAACCTGGTGGGTTCTTGTTCTGCAGGTACCAGCAGCATCCTGGCGGGAGCGCTGTTGGCGGCGGTCTACAGATGTACGGGTCGGACCTACGACACGGACTCCCTGATCCACGGAGTCCTGCACCTGGAGCAGATTCTCACCACAGGTCTGTTGGTTCCTCCTCCACCTTCATCCTCTTCCTCCTTTATCATACTCCTCCTTCATCCTACACCTTCTCCTTCATCATCATCCTCCTTCATCATCATCCTCCTTTATCCTACTACACCTTCTCCTTCATCCTCCTTTATCCTACACCTTCTCCTTCATCCTCCTCTGCCTTAATCCTTCTCCTGGTCCATCCTCCCACCACCCCTTCATCCCCCTCCTCCTCCTTCTGCAGGTGGTGGCTGGCAGGACCAGGTGGGTGGTCTTGTGGGCGGAGTTAAAGTGGGTCGTTCCCGAGCAGTTCTGCCCCTACAAGTGGAGGTGGAGCGTCTGAGTCCTCCTGAGGAGTTCCTGGTGTCCCTGCAGCAGCACCTCCTGCTGGTTTACACAGGGAAAACACGTCTGGCCCGGAACCTGCTGCAGGTCCGGTAAATTTCCCTTAGAGAAGATGCTCCACTCCTCTTTACAAACAGAACCTGTTTTTACGTCAGCGCTAAGTGACGGCGTGTGAAATGATGTCATCCATTTGGATCAGAACCACCTGATGTTTTTCTGTTCTGCAGGACGTGGTCCGCAGCTGGTACAGCCGTCTGCCGTCGATGGTTCTGAACGTGCAGCAGCTCGTGTCCAACTCTGAGGAGTGTGCCAGAGCGTGTTCAGAGGGTGGGTGAGAACCAGAACCGGCAGCTCAGACCTAGTTACAGCTGGACCTTCAACACAAACTGAATTAAAAACAACAGGAAGTTGATTACGTGCACATTAATTAGTTTAAACAGATTCTGTTTGCTGGTTGGTGGATTTCTTTCCTCCAGTCAGAACCAGCTGGTCCGTTTCTTTCCTCCAGTTTAATGTGTAAAACTAAACCAACAACTCTGAAGATTTTATGGTTTATTCATTTATTATCTTTATTCTGCATCATGAAGTTGATGTTTGTTGAGTATTGAGCAGCAGCTCATCACTTCCTCTTTGTCTTGTTTCCTACATTTCCCATAATGCCTTGTGTCAGAGCTGAGAGGAGTCACAGTCCTGTCCCTTCTCCCCTCCCAGGTTCTCTGGTCAGACTGGGTCAGTGTTTGGACCGCTCATGGCAGCAGAAGAAGCTGATGGCGCCGGGCTGCGAGCCGGCTTCAGTCCGGGTCATGATGGAGGCCCTGAGGCCGCTGGTCCTGGGTCAGAGCCTGGCCGGTGCCGGCGGGGGCGGCTTCCTCTACCTGCTGACCCGGGAGCCTCGGCAGCAGGAAGCGGTGCTGCAGGTCCTCAACAGAACACCGGTGAGAAGTAACACTCCAATTCAAGTACACAACATAAAGTACTGTACATAAAAACACTGAAAAGAAGCAGAACATAATGCGACCCGGTACAGATCTGGTGTTTTCAGTAAGTACCAGGTACATACCAGGACCAGGTTCTGTAAACATACTACTGGTAATACGAATCCTGTACCTCATATGTACTCAGTACAGTATTTAAAAATTCAGTAGCTACCGTGTACAACTTGTATATGAAAAGTATAAAGTACACACACTGCACTTAAGAGTGTGTATCTGATACTTTCAGGGTACGTAGTGGGCATGAACGGATAACCATTAAAGTTCAAGCGGAAAAAGAAAAACTAGAACGGAACAAAGTGGGTCTGATGGAGCATCGAACATCTGTTTGTCTCACTGTGTTACACGAACTGTAGTTTAAAAACATCCCATAATTCCGAGCGTTGTTTCAGGGCCTGAGGGACGTCAGCGTTCACTCAGTGGAGCTGGACTCAGAGGGAATCACCGTCCTGACCTGAAGAACCGACGTCGGAGTCGTAAAATAAATGGGTTCTGGTTCCTGAAACCCGCTGGATTCCAGCTGCCTCGACAAAGATGAAAAAAAAATCAACTGATGATAAATATAGAACTGATCTTAGCTGCTGCCTGTAAAGTATGAAGTGAGCTGTTCTTTATTTTTTAGGATCTATTTTTAATAAATAATTCAAATCTGAGCAGAAGTACTGATGTTTGAATTGATTAATAAATAAATCATCAGATCTTATCAAACATTAAAAAATGTTAACTCGTCTCCAACATGGTGACTGATTTACTTTAAACCTGCGGATCGTTCACCTGCCAAGTGAAGCTGGAATATCTGGGTTAGCCCCAACCATGATGGTACCTCCTCCATGCTTGCTTGCTGTTTTTATTTATTGTTTTATTTTTTTAACCTTTATTTAGACAGGTTGGTCTCATTGAGTCAAGAGGACTCCTTTTCAAGAGAGACCAGTTTTAGACAGACATATAGTGTACAGAAAATACAACAATAAAAAGCAATTAAAATAAAAAATGTTGTTATGGAAACAATAAAATCAAAGTGCCATTTAAAAGAAGGCAACAAACTAAAAACAAGAACATATTTGCTCAGATTTTTCTAATGAACTGATCAAATGTTTGAAATCCCTTAAAGAAACCAAAGTGAACAACTTCAGATTCTTTGGCAAGTTGTAACAGGAGCACATTAAGAAAAGTTTAGTCCGCACTGAGGAGACGCTGCAGGTAACGAAGGCCTCTGAGCACACGCTGTAACTGCATTGACATATTCAAACCGGATTCCAAAAAAGTTGGGACGCTAAACAAATGGTGAATAAAAACTGAATGCAATGATGTGGAGATGACAAATGTCAATATTTTATTCGTAATAGAACATGGATGACAGATCAAAGGTTTAATCTCAGTAATTGTAAAATTTTAAAGGAAAACATGTTTATTCAAAATTTCACAGTGTCAACAAATCCCATTAAAGTTGGGACGAGTAGCAATAAGTGGCTGGAAAAAGGAAATTGAGCATAAAACGAACAGCTGGAAGACCAATTAACACTAATTAGGTCAATTGACAACATGATTGGGTATAAAAAGAGCTTCTCAGA
>JARVLU010000002.1:7549815-7563374 GCA_031762415.1 Simpsonichthys santanae | reverse complement strand
AGCTCCTCAGACTGAAGAAGTCTTTTGGATAAAAGATGAAACGTTTCAACAAAGAAGAATCCGTCCAGAGGACCTGACCTGACTTTGTTAAATATTTTCTTCACGTAAACTAACAAAAAAAAAAAAAAAAATAAACCCAGAATTAAGTCATCATTTTGATTAAAAAAAAAGTCAAGAAAAAGAAGGTTTGATAAAACAAGTTTACATATGATTGACAAACACTCCTTCATAAAATCTTAAAGAGAATAAAACAAGAAAAAAACAACCTGCAGAAGAATCAGTTTCTTTCATTTTAAATCCTGAATTTTAAGTCACATAATTTAAACAAATATGTTTTACTTTTAAACAAGCAAAGTTTTCTGTGAATAAAATGCTCCTTCAGTGTTTTTGTGTAGAGTTATTTATAGATTAACAAAATATTAATTAGTCTTTAAATTTGTCAAAATAATTGTTTTTGTTTAATCTGTCATTTGTTCTTATATTCTAACTAAATATTTTTCTAACAGGTTAGAAACATGGTCTCCTCGTGGGTTTTCTCTGGTCCCACAGTCTAAAAACATGCATGTTAGGTTGCCTTCAAGTCCAGGAGGGCCTTGCAAAAGAGATCTGTGATCTCGGTGGGATCTGCCTGGTTGAAACTAAGGTTAATTAAAAAAAAATTTAAAAATTAAAATGTTGAATAAATCCCATAAAACACAGTCAAGCTGTTGAAAAGGTTTCAGATCAGGAGGAAAAGTTTGTTGAATTCAAACCAAAACTGAGAAACTCAAGTTTCAGATCAAATCCGAAGAGAAAGAAAAAAGTCACGTTTGGAGACTTGATCACATTTTTTACATAAAACCTAAAATGTCGGTTTCGTGGGTTTGATTTCTCAGGGGGAACAGAACCTCTGCTCTCAAACGGCAACGAGAAGAATCTGCAGAAACTCTTCGTCGCCGACGGTCCCACGGGCGTTTCAAGTGTCAGCGACTGTCTGTCACCACGGCGACAGCGTCAGTGGGAGGAGTTGCGGTCCTTGGCGAGGTCCTGCAGGCGGCGCAGCAGCGCGGTGTGGTTGTTGGGACAAAGTCGTTTGGGGGACGTCTCCTCGTCCAGAGGGATGCTGCGCTTCCTGGCGGGAGTCTCTCCGGTCTGGATCATGAGGTTGATCTCCTGGAGACGCTGTGGGACACAGGATGGGGGACAGGGAACAGAGGTCAGAATAAGGATGACAAAAAGACAGAGGACCGAGAAAAGGAGATGGACGACAGAGGACATTGGACAAAAAATGGGGGCAGAGAATGGAAGATAAAGGCAGGGGACAAAGATTGGAGGATTGACAACAGAAAGCAAAAGACAAGAAGGACAAATGACAGAAGTTGAGGACAGGAAAGAAGACAATCAACAGTAGACTCATGATGAAGACAGAGGATGAAGAACCGAGGATAAAAATGAGAGGACAGAAGAAATTTTAAAGCAGAGGACCGAGAACAAAAGAAGAAATCAGGGAACAAAGGACAGTAGTCATTTATTAGATGATAAAAAACAAAAGATGAAGAATGAGGATGGAGAAGAGAAGACAGAGGAGGAAGACAAAAGTCGCAGATAGAAGACAGGATTAAGACAAAGGGCACAAAATAAAGACAGAAGACAGAAGAAACAGGATGAAGAAAGATGACTCAGGGTGAAAACAAGACACAGGGCAAAGACCGAGGACATAGTGTGGAAACAGAAGACACAGGATGAAGATGTAAGACATAGGATGGAGACAGAGGACACAGTGTGAAGACAGAAGACATAGGATGGAGACAGAGGACACAGTGTGAAGACAGAAGACATAGGATGGAGACAGAGGACACAGGGTGAAGACAGAGGACAGAAATTCCTGGTTTATTTCTGATCTGTATAGGTTCCGTCTACAAACACTACAATACCCATGAGCCTCAGCTGCTGGCAGTTACTATGGAAACAAACATGTGTATCTGCTGAGTCTCACATTGGGGGGGCTGCTGCAGATGTAGTAGGAAATCCTATTACGGGGGGCAGACGGTGAGGGGGTGGAGCCTGACTTGTGTGGGGAGATGTAGATGGAGTGTTTGCTGGACAGAAGCATCCGGCGGGGGGAACCAGTCCTCTGGGTTGGGTAAGGACACAGAGGGTGGGACTCTACCTGCAGACACAAGACACACAAGAGAACATCACCTCCAAAGACCAAGAGACGACAGACGTTAGGGACTGACTCGTTAATCAAAGAGGTTTAAAAGGATCCTGATCAGGAGGTTTAAATTGATCCCAATCAGGTTTAAACAGATCTGGATCAGGAGGTTTAAACAGATCCTGATCAGGAGGGTTAAACAGATCTGGATCAGGAGGTTTAAACAGATCTGGATCAGGAGGTTTAAACAGATCTGGATCAGGAGGTTTAGACAGATCTGGATCAGGAAGTTTAGACAAATCTGGATCAGGAAGTTTACACAGATCTGGATCAGGAGGTTTACACAGCTCTGGATCAGGTTTACACAGCTCTTGATCAGGAGGTTTACACAGATCCAGATCAGGAGGTTTAAACAGATCTGGATCAGGAGGTTTAGACAGATCCAGATCAGGAGGTTTAGACAGATCCAGATCAGGAGGGTTAAACAGATCCAGATCAGGAGGTTTACACAGCTCTGGATCAGGTTTACACAGCTCTTGATCAGGAGGTTTAGACAGATCCAGATCAGGAGGTTTAAACAGATCCATATCAGGAGGTTTAAACAGATCCAGATCAGGAGGTTTAGACAGATCCATATCAGGAGGTTTAAACAGATCCAGATCAGGAGGTTTAAACAGATCCAGATCAGGAGTTTTAAACAGATCTGGATCAGGAGGTTTAGACAGATCCAGATCAGGAGCTCACTCTTCTTTGTAAACATATTTTAGTCTAACACTAAAACCTTCCTCCGTGTCTCAGACGGACCCCTCCTGCCGTCTCAGGGCAGGAACCTGAGGACGTACCGTTGCAGGCGGCGAGCTCGGCGAGTAGCTCAGAGCAAACGGTCTCAACCGTTTGATGTAGACATTGTTGTAGAAATGGATCAGGTCTCCTCGCTCCTCCTCAGCTGGGGAGGAAGGGGAGGAGCTCTTGGTGGGAGTGGAGGGGGCACTGCTGGGCCGGGGCGTCAGTAGGGTGCTGCTGGAGCAGACTGGAACCGGGCTGATGTTTCCACCTGCAAGAAGGAAGTCAAAGTCCAACCAGTTTTAATCACTGAATGATGGTAATATTTTAATTTTATTTATAAAAACCAAAGGAGCTTTAGGTTTTATTTTTAACAGAAAACAGGAAGTTAAATTAATCAGAATAAAACAAGAGTGGAGCAAATGGCGCAAAATCAGACGAGGTGGATATTCTCATCGACATTAATAAAGATGGATGAAGCAGGTGGTTCAGAGTTGAAGTCAAAATGTTTGTGTTTATGGAAGCAGCCATGTTGAATTTTTGGAGCAGGAGACTGAGCTCTTTGTGGGGCCAGTCCCTCAATATAAAAGTCCTCTGCCTCCACAGCCTCCTTACTTACTAACAAGCTGTCAATCACTGTATGACCTGACACTTTTCTTTAGGAAAATGTTCCATTTGTTTACATGGAGGGGCGGGGCTTAAAATATCCATGGTGGCTTCAACTTCCAGCTTCTGGTCCAGTCTCTAGTTATAATACGGGACATCTCGATGAGTTTAATACGAACCAGCTAAAAAGAGTCAGGATTTTTTTTTTTCCTGCCAGAATCAGAGAACAGGTTTTAGTTCTTTTTACAGGTTACCTGAAACTCTTAAGAGTTAAGCCTTTGTTGCCATGGCGATCTATGCTAAAACAAATCCTGAAAAATCTAAAAACAGCTGAAAAAGAGAGGAATCTCATTTCACAATATGTATACCCCTCTGAATAAAACTGCTGTTTATTAGTCATCTGTTGTCAGTCCAACAAGAGAAGAAGAAACTTTAAATAAATAGAAATACAGCGACCTGATGCTGAGACAAAAAGGCAACAGGAAAGGCAGGCAGGTTCTGACCTGGATCCTGGCTGCTGTCAGCTGAGGAGCTCACTTTGGTGGGATCGTTGGTGGTGGGAGGAAGCCTCCTTCTCCCTGAGATCAGCACGCTCCTGTAGACCTAAAACACACACACATACACTTCAGCGTGTTCAGAAGAAGAGCAGCACCTCACAGGTCCTCATCATGAATCTGAGCAAAAACAGCTTCCTGATATGTGCATGCATGTGTGTGTGTGTGTGTCTTACGTTGCTGCTGGCCTGAGGCTGAGTGCGGTAACACTTCATGATGTTCTGGAAGGATATGTCCACTTTGGTGACCTGACATAAACAAATAAAATCACTATTTGTTGATTTGTTCAGAGGATTAATGCAGTTTATTCAGATTTATTTTAGCCAGTATCAGTGACTGCTGCAGATTCCCAAAGGAGTCTCCTGAATGTCTCCAAACCTTCCCAGGGTTTTTATTTAATTTTTTTCTTAAGTCACAGAGTCCTTTCACTTGAATTTTTGAACATGTAAAAAAAAATTGCAGTTTAATCCCTTTTCAATTGATGATTGTAGAGCTCTAAATCTGTATTTGCCTCCTGCACGAGCTCTCCTCTGACAAAACACACACGAGGCTTCAGCCATGAACATCCAGGTCTAAACACCACCCTGATAATAAACAATGTTCATTAAAAACTGGTCCAAATCTTCCTGCCTTCATTCCTTAAATTAACTCCGGCAGATCTGCAAAGATGGGGACAAATCAAAAAGATGTGTGCAGTGGCGGATAACGTGCACGAACAAGAAAAATTTTGCAAGACGTGGACATGAAAACAGGCCAAAGAGAAGACGATGCAATGGAAAAGAACAGTTTCTCAAATGAGAGTAAACTTTGATTAAATTGATTCATTATTAAGTCACTTTTTGACTAAATTAGGACAAAATCTAATCAAAAATCATTTGCAGGAATGTCTCAATTTGCAATTATGTATGCAAAGTCTCGATAACAAATAAAAATTCATATTTTTTCCCCACAACTTAGTGTCTGCAACAGATGCAGCTCAGTGAGTTTCAGGTGTTGAAGGAATTTAAGAAACTCTGGTTGTAGTATTTTTGGACACATTCAGGACATTTTGTGAGACTGACTTTGACCTCTGACCCTTAAGTTGTTTACTAGATTAATTTTCCCCATGTAAAAACAAACTTTGAAAATAAAAAAGTATTTCGTACAGATTACATTAGATTTCTTAATGCTTCATAAAATTGAAGGATCTCTTCAAGTGAAGGGGCTCAAGTGTGTGAACAGAACCTTTGTCATGAGGTAAACGGCACACATCAGCAGCTGGTCCAGGTGGCGGTCCTTCATCATGTCGGAACAGTGGAGCAGAGAATATTCGAAACACGTCCAGATCTTCCTCCTCAGATCTGACGAGATGTCTAACTTGGAGCAGAGATCTCTGAGACGGACACTGGCCAGATGGTACACCTGAGAGAGGACATGTGACATTTTCAGGATCCGCTCAGGTGATGGGCGTCACTGTGAACAGGTGAGACACTGACCTTCCTGAAGAACAGAGACAGGGGGCCTTTCCTCAGCGGGCTGCTGGATGCTTTAGGAGGTGGTTTGCTGACAGGTGATTGGATGGTAAGAGCGCCGGTCAACGTCTGAGCAGAGAGTGGCTGCAGCGTGGCTGTACCCACCTGCACCGGAATGAACGTGAAGCCTCGGATCTCATTTGATATCCCTGCAGAGGTGAGAGGTCAGCGCTGGGATGTTCTTTACCTGTAGGGTTAAACTCAAGTGTCTCACCTTGCACAGGTATGGGCAGCGTCTGCCAGTTGTTGGCAGTGACCGTGGCGGTCGCCACCACGGTCTGCCCTGCAGGGATGGCAGCAACAAGACCTGGTGGGCCGGTCTTTGTCACAATAATCGGGGAGGAACTGGCGGTGCTGGTGCTGGTCTCACCCTCTGCTGGGTCCACAAACAGACGGCGACGAAACCCACCTGTGGGGGTGGAGCTGTACCTGTCCTGCAGGGTGGTGGGGGAGGGTGACACACCTGTCAAGGGAGGAGGGAGGGCAAATGTAATTCAAAAACACTAATGTTTGATGGATAAACAAAAAACGTGAGTGGATGATAACATTTAACAATTTTCATGTGGATGGATGGATGGATGGATGATGGATGAATGGATGGATAGATGATAATGATGGATGCATGATGATGGATGGATGGATGGATGCATGATGGATGGATGCATGATGGACAGATGATGACAGATGAGATGGATGGATGTCAATGGATGGATAATGGATGGATGGATGACAATGAATGGATAATGGATGAATGGATGATAGATGAATGATAGATGGATAGATGATAATAAAATAGATGGATGATGGATGCATGATGGATGGATGCATGATGGATGGATAATGACAGATTAGATGGATGGATGTCAATGGATGGATAATGGATGATGGATGGATGGATGACAATGGATGGATAATGGATGGATGAATGATGGATGAAGGATGGATATATGATAGATGATGAATGATTGATGATGGATGGATGGATAATGGATGGATGATTTGTCACCTTTGGTGGTTCTGTTGATGTTGAGGTCCGCTCCGTGGTTTACTGGCGTTGTGGGAACGCCACTCGTTTTGCTCTCATCATTCTGTTCAAGATACTGAGGAGGCATCACCTGAAGCACACCCAGAACCAGAACTTAAGTGAAGCTCAGAACAACCCAAAATACTCACCAGAACCAAACCAGAATAGAAACTTGTGTCTTTTTGGCACCGACCTCCTGGCAGGATGGGACTTTGGCAGATTGGAGACTCTGCCACAGCGGTGAGTCGCTGGTCCAAGCCAGACTCTCCAGAACCTGCTCCTCCACCTGGTTCAGGTGCTTCACTACCTCCCGGAACAGGCCCTGCTCCGACCGGATCAGAACCTCGATCACCTGCACACAAACACATTCACAAACGAGCATTAAAAACAGAAGCAAATCTTTATGAACTAACAGCTGTTTTTCTATTTACACCGGTTTTTACCTGCTGTCATGACAGGGGGGCGATCATGTAACTGCCTCAGTGTTGTCTGACCACAACTCCTCCCTCTGCCGACTCCGCCCACCATTTATGAAGTCGTTTCTAATTATTTCTACCATTAACACACATTTTTATTAGGGATGCACGATATCGGTATTGGCCGATATTAGCATTAAAATTCAATATCGGACATTCCATTAAAATAACTCGCCGATATAAAAGGTGCTGTTTTTTCCTCCAGCGGCAGCACAAAGTCATCACGTTGCAGCACAACATGATGATGTTGCAGCGGCAGCGCAAAGCGATGACGTCGCGTGCGCCTACCTGATCTCACGGTGGAGAGTAAAATTCAGAAACATTTGCCTTTAGAATAAAAATTCCTGTCAGTGGAACTGATTTGTGCCTAAATTTCCCTCATAAATTGGTCAATAATTGGCCGCTTCCTTTGGTCAGACGCACACCAGAAGCTTGTGACTGCGAGCTGGTACCTTATAGAAGTGATAAGCAGGGAGCTGGAAGGTGTTGATGATGTTGGGGAAGTCTCCTGGAGGTCTGTAGGAGAAGGTGACGATCTCCAGGCAGCAGGCCAGCAGGGAGCGGTGGAAGACGTCCTGCTCCAGAATACACTGAGGAACAAACACAAGTTCTCACTCCAGTCGAAGATAACTGCTGCTCTATTAAAGATTTCCTCGCTGGTTGTTTTACAGACTATTGGCCCAGAGCTCTGTCTGTCAGGAAATTAGCTGCAGCTTCTACAGAATACTCTCTATTTGTGTTAAGTCTCCATCTCCCATCTCATCCCTGTTGTTGGACCAAGCCTAAAACACAGGTGGAGGACTCACGGACAGGTCGGCATCTCCCAGGATCATCTTCTCTCTTTCTATAATGGACTCCAGGATCCTGTAGTAGAGCGCCTCTGCCAGGTGGAAGTACTTCACCGCCATGTCTGCAGGGACAAACTTTATTAACAAACACAGGCAGGAGGGGACGGCAGATCAGCTGTTTACTGAAGACAGGTCACCTTTGTCCATCCCCCTGCTTTCTGCATCACTGTCCTCATAACGCCGAGTGAAAACGTCAAACATGTCTTTCAGGCGCTGACTGATGACATCACTGGGATCTCTGGAACAGCCCCTGCAAGAAAGCAATCAGGAAGACAATTAATTTAATTAAACCAGAGGTTAACTAGAATTAATCAGACGCCAAGAAATAATATTTAAACACGTCTTAATTTATAGTTTACACCATTTCCCTTTTTGGTTCTTCTGTACGTTCTTTTGGTAGCCAACTACTTCTGGAGATTTTCTGCCATTTTAGTCAATCATACGTCAAAATGTTCAGCTCATTCAGAAGATGGCTGCTGGGACTTTTAGACTTTTGAACTTTTATACTTTTCCTTTGTTTACAATTATTTTCCTAATAAAAATACATTGAGATCTCATTTCCTTCAGAAACATTGTTCTCTTTAAATATCTATTTTTGTCTTTTAATGCTACTTTTAGCTACTTTTTGAAACTTATAGCTACCTTTCTGTTCCTTTTAGCCAGTTTTGCTAATATTCAAATCAGTTTTGCTAATATTTGCATTGGCATTTGTTTTGCTACATTTTAGCTTCTTTTCATTACAATTTTGTTAATTTCAGCTTTAGCTACTATTTTTCTGTTTTTAGTTGCTGTTTTGCAAATTTTAGCATCTGATGTTCTTCATTTTACCTTGTTTTCACTTTAGTCATTCAGTTTTAGATTCAAAACTTTTGGTTATTTGTAGAACTGTCTACAAGCTGCTGGCTCTGAGGTCGGAAACAGGTTTTCACTGGTTCTGTATGAAACCTGCCTGAGAATCTGGGTCAGCTTGGCGCTCGGTCCGTTTTTTGTCCCTGACAGGAGCGTGTGAAGCCGTCCAACACTCTTCATAGCAGTTGAGAGCGGAGATGCCAGGCGGGTCTCCTGGATGTACTTCCTCCCACTCAGAGGAGTCGAGACCTTCAAAGCTGAGGCCTAGCGAGACCAGAGACGTGTTAGGGCAGTAGAAGAAGAGGAAAGATTGAACAGGAAGTGAGACTTACATTAATGTTGGTGTCCAGCCTGTGAGTGGTGCTGTCCTGGTTCTCCATGCCCTCAGCGAGGCAAGGCCACGGCGTCCCGATGTCTTCACTTGCTCCTTCCCCAGTGAAGATCCTCTCGTCCAGGCTGCCCGTGGCCAAAATTTGCTCCTCATAAAGACGACTGAGCGACAGGCTGAAAGGAGATCAGCTCATTCAGAACTCTGTCAGCATTAAAGTCCAACTCTATGGTTTTGAACCAAAACACTCACAAACTGTCCCCAAAGTTCATGGGGTCCAAAAAACCAGTCAGGCTGTCTTCTTTTCCTCTGAGAATCTGAGAAGAGACAAAAACACACAGGAAGTTCAATTAAGGACTTCCTGTTGTGCCACGGAAAGATTAATACCAACCAACCCGACCAAACAACTACCAGCCACCCATCCAGTCCAGGTTGAAAACCCAGACCTCCCTCTCCCCAGTAACATTCTTCAGGTCCTCCTGGAAGAGCCCAATGTGTTCCCTGACTAGAGAGGATAAATAGTTCCTGCAGAGTTTAGAGTCTGCCCTGGGTCTCCACCCAGTGTGCAGAAAACCTCTAAAGGCCCAGGTGGTGTCCTACTTAGATGTCTGAACCCCCTCAGCTGACTCCTTTAGATGAGGAGGAGCAGTAGCTCCTCTCCAAACTCCCCCTGGATGATGGAGCTCATCTCATCTCCACGTCTGAGCCCTGACACCTTTCAGAGGAAGCTCAGTTCCACTGCTTGTTTCCGGTGGGTCCAAAGTGGAGAAGGTGGTACGATGTTCGGGGAAGTGGGCGATGAAATAATCTACACAGCCTAGAATTGTTTTTTTTAAGCCATGAACTCAGAAACAGGAAGTGTTTTTTAAAACTATCTGCTCCAAACACAGCTGCACGTCTGTTGGTCGTAAACCTTCAACAATGAGCGAGGCTGCAACAGGAACTGAGCATTCTGAAGAACACAGAGCTCTTATTTAACATTTAAAGGAAGTAGAAAATCATGAATGGTGGCACAAACAGGATTAACTGTGAGTGATCGGAGGTGGGACTGACTCTCTTATGGAAGAGCTTCTTGATGAAGGGTTTCCAGAAGTGCTCTTTGACACCTTTGGCCTCCAGAACCAGGCCGTCATGCAGGTCACACAGCTGCTCGATGAAGCAGAACGGGCCTGAGGACGGCCTGAAGTCCTTGTTGCTGAAGTCCTCAGGGAGCCCTGCAGGATGTGGGGCACAGAGGGGAGGACGCAGGTGACCACAACAACCAGGACACGGCATTTCAGACAGTTTTTATTCAGACTGGCTTGTACAGTATTTTGCTTTATGGTTTTATAAGAACTTTCTAAACTCTTTAAAAGTTGGATTTAACAATTGGTAAACTGGTTCACTTTGACCTCTGACCTTATTCAGACAGAAAAAATGTTTCTAAAGTAACAGACTGGATGTTTACCGGGTAAATTGAACTTTGTGCCACAGAAATGCAACATGTTCCCATTTATTTAATCAAAGTGAAATACTTAAGATGCACAGTAGCTCCTAACTGGTCTCATCCCAGTGGCATATTTTCCTCTCAGCATGTTCAAACCAACACCTTGCTCAGGGAAGGAGGTTGGTCATGAAGCACCAGAGTCAACAGCGAGGGCTGACAAATCCTGCTGCTGGAACCGGCCGGCATCTTTTTAAGATTTATTTCACGTTAACGCGACTGATAAGCAGACTTCCTTTACTGAAGTGCAGCTTTAACTTTATAAACGTTCTGTGTCGTAAATAACACCTGGGAGAGAAAAACATTCTGAACTCTGAGACGTTTGAGACCAAAGACGGTGGCAGGTCGATCCACGTCAGACAGAAACAAACTAATGAACTTACATATTTATACTTATTCATAATTGTATAAAGAAAATGTTTGGACATGCATGTCCATTCATTCATCAAACATCTAAGAATGAAAGCGCCATTACTTTTAGGACATCATGCTTCTGTTTCTGTCATGAGTTTCAGTTTGCTACTTTTACTGCAGCTTTGAAAAGTCTCAGAAATACACATCAAAACGTGCGACTCAATCAGGAATTGTGCACTCTGACTTTTGGTATTATTACATTTTATGACAATTACAAAAAGATAGGTTAAAAATGTCTTGATAGACAACAGCATTTAGTTTTTAGTGAGCAGTAAAAGGATTAGCAAAACTGTCATAAACAAACTCTTCTTTCTGCCACAGTTTATACTCTTCAACAATTTCTCTCAAATCGCTCCAGAGGTCAAAAGTCACACACCCAAACCTTCATTGATTTCCATTGTATCCAAGCTCAGCAGTTTCTTTTTATACTTGGAAATAAAGACTTTCTAATGTCAATAAAATAGTAGTAGTAGTAATAACAGTACATCTATAAAACACAGTAAAAACATTCAAATTAACACGTGTGACAATTCGAGCCTTCATGGTTCATTTTATTTTTTTTCAATATGACTATTAGTTTTCACACAGGGACTGTCAAGGTTGAGTCTTAAAGGGATATTCTGGTCATGTTCAGTCTAAAGACGATCAATAGTTATCAGCTGTGACAGCATTAACAGAGCACCAAGTTTGGAGAAAAGGGCATAAATGTTGGAATTCAAGCAGGCGCTGCATCAGCAGCCTGAAACATTTTTGCAGTTTCTAGTTTCCTGCACAACTTGATCACTAAATATTTTCTGTCATTGATCTGACTTACAAAGTTTTAACGCTTCTTGATTCCTGCTGAGATCTTCTCATTTTAAAGCTTTGAGGCAATTTTATTTTATTTTTTACTGAAGTGACTGCATCGTCCCCCTGTGAGAAGGTCCAACTCTCCCAACAGACGGGAACATCCTGAGATGTCTGAACTGTGAGTGAGGAGCGAGCAGCGCCGGTGGGAGCCGGGAGCATCCTCCTTCAAAAGGTCCACTGAGAGCGTGCCGTACCTTTGAAGCTGGGGTTGAGCAGGTCTTTCCTGGCGTTGCAGAGCAAGGCGTTTGTGAGGACGAGGTCCAGGGAGCACAGCAGCAGGTGGTACGAGTTCACCAGGTCGTCGCTGATCATCGGGAAGTTTCCTGAGCAGGAAACAACGTTACAACCGCATGAGGGACGAAGCACGTCTGCAGACTGAGCTGGTGACGCGTTCAGACTCGTCTCCGTCTCGTCTCTTGACGAAAACTATGACAAATCGCATGTTTGCTGCCAAACATCACACAGGAACTGTTTACCTTTAGTGCTGATGTAAAGCACCCAGCAGAAGTTGAAGACTTCGCTCACGGTACACGGATGGCGTCTATGAAACACAAAGGATATATATTTTAATAAAAGTTGACAGTTCTTTGTGTTTGTCTCAAAGAAACAAACCGTTTTCTCGGAAAACCATAGATTGTGCTACAAAAACAAAAAAATCCTAGAAGGTTCTTCTTAAACACCTTCAGAGTGAGAGCTGCAGGGCAAAATAACACTTATTTTTCTTTTGCCTGCAGGCAAGCAAAAACCTCTGAGCTGCAGACAGTGTTCATTTTGATTTGATTTGATTTGATGTTTATTCATTTTAAAAGAACAAAAAAAAACAGTTTCATCAGATACAAAAATACAAATAGGATAAAATGAAAGGAGCAGAAAGAAGAAGAAATCTTATTATGTCTGCCCCTATTTTAAATAGTCAATTAATTAAAATGCTTCAGATATTTTACATTTTGGTTTGTAACAAACTTTAATAAAAAAAACATTTGTCTTCACATACCTTGGTTCTGTTAACCTGTGGCTTCACAGTAAAAGCAGAGCAGTTTCCAGAAGCCAAACATGGACTCATGTGATAAAAGTCTAATTATTAATTTAAGTATTTGTTACAGTTTTTGTATCTAAAAACAAAGTTTGAACAATGTAATGTTGATCAACCAATAACAGCAGGAAAATCAAAAGAATAAAATAAAACTACATGGCAGAATGATAGAAGGTTGATAATTAAAGCAGATGGTTAGGAGTTGACGACGCAGGAGAGTGCTACACAAATAATACTTATCAGATTACAAACAGGAAGTGCAACAAACCAAACAAGACGACGGTTAAATCAGTAATTTATCCTCTAAACCAGATAAATATTGAACTTTGCATCAGTAAATTTATATTTTTAACAATTAATGACAGTAAACTGAGCTGTTATAAGACAGAAGGAAAGCTCAGTCATTAAAGAAAATCACCAAAAACTGTTTAACTAAGGCTTTAATTCACAAATAATTTAGCACATCAAAATGATTATTTTTCATTTTCCTAACATAAACACAACTTGTGTTTAAACTTTTAGAGAAAACCAAAGTAACTTATCTTTTTTTAAGTTTAAACTTTTGAAGACAATTTACATCATAGTATCAACATTTTGTTCTGTTACTATAAGATTAGTGTATTGTATTAGTTTATAAGATTATTGTATTGTAGTATACTGTATTAGT